>OW119930.1:22899053-23321553 GCA_933210815.1 Meta bourneti
GAAACACATTTTAAAACTATCTTTAGAGACCTCCCTTTGTATAAAAATATTACTTACTGAACATGTTGGAATTTTCATTTTAGTAAATTGAAAAGTTTGCATTTTATTGTATCCATTGCACTGTCAAGAACTTGTCGATTTAATCACAATTGTTTCAAAGGGGCTTCACATTTAGCTCATCCTTATCACACACACACACAGATATTTCATGAAGGAAAATAAATTTTTCCATTTGAAATGTATATTTTATTCTGGATTATAATAAAGATTTTTTTCTGCAACTTGGTGCGATTCTTCACAAAATTATCAAGTGTTTTGTATTGGGAAAGCAGTTCTGTGAATTTGAAACAAATGGAAAATTTCCGTTGGAATTTAAAAAGAATAACTTTCTGTTAATTTTTTAAAAGTTCAGATATAGATGAAATGATGATTTTTATCATCATTTTTGACATTTCCCTTAATTAAACATTTGGCTAAATAAAGCTAATATCTTGGTAACCAATGTTTGATATATTGTGTCTTCAAATTGATGTTTTTTCAGATAACTCATCCCCTTTTTAATATACTTGCCTCACCTGAACTTTTGTCGACTTAGAGTAGAAATTCATCAACTGACATTTTTTTCAGACACTATAACACACTTATTTTCACAATGACAAGAAATGCAGTCAGCGCTGCAATCTGTTTAAAAGGTATATTGCATTTAAAACTCTGAACACTCAGCCCACTAGAGGGTGTAAAGTTACACGAAAGGCTGCCTGGAGGACCTTTAGCCCAACCAGATAGTCAAAATACAATTGATTCGTATAGAACAAATACAAGCTACAAAAATAAACAGGATTCATAGACCAATCATAATTACAAAAGCTTCTACATCTCAACCAAATAAGTATGCAAACAATGCACTAAATGATTGAAATGAACAAAAGTAATGTTAGACACTGCATTGCATAGGACAACTCAACTTATTAGAGACTAGTGATTATAAAATTTACACAGTGAGCATAGAAATCAGACAATGGAAACTAAACATAATAATGAAACATGCATTTACATTGACATATATAATGCTTGGAATAATACATTGTTTTCGGTTAAATATTTGGAAATTTTTATACAGTTCGGTCTATAGATTGAGTTACTCATAATATTCACAGCCATGTGTTTTTTAAACTGTCAGTAGGTTCTTTTAAATGAAGATGTTCTTTGAATTCACATTTAAATAAATAATGGTCTGCGTCACCAATTATACTGCAAAAGCATTATTTATTTTTTCATTTGAAATCTTAATAAATAATAAATGGTCCATAAGATAAAGTATAAAAAATTTGTAATATGCGTGGAGGTGTTGACAGTGGGTAAGAATGACTTGACTCTGCATTATGATAGCTAAATCCCATTTAGTTTTACATTGTGTAATTATTAATATTTAAATAGGAATTAGGAATCAAGACCTCCATTTTATACACCATAGAAGGAAGCATATTTTTGCAAATTGGTCAACTACCTCATTGACATAGATCCTAGCATGGGCCAAATTTTTGGGCACCCATTCTAAACCAAAGTAATCTCTTAAAATTTTTGCTTAATGCTACTTAAAAAATCTGAGTTATGAGTGATTTTTAAGGACATGGCACTTTTGCTGTCTGATAGAATATTAACATTGCATTGTTCGTCTTGACCCACCCGTTAACCTTAAAAATGGTGAAGAGCAACCAGGAAAACAGTATTAAAACTTGTTAGTTTATGACAATTTTCATTAGTATTATATTATTAAAAATGCACATAACTGAGCCCACGTTGTCACCAATCCTAAACACATCGGTATAAATATCAGTGTGGATTTAAAATTTTATCCCTAAAAAGGATTATACTGTTAGTAGGAACTATAGGATCAAATGTATTTATGGAATACTGAAGTCTAGTGGCGTTTAGAGGGGGAGTGTCTTCAATCAGAATTGTAGCCTGCCTTTTCCAATATTGGAATTTGTTATAGATTACAAAGGTTCACATTGAGTGGTGGTATACCCATAATTACATAAAGGGCATCTGTCAGAGATTGATTTCTACATGCTAAACAAGCTTATTGGCAAAAAGTCTCAAGAATTTTCCCTAGAGTTGGGGAGGAGACATCGGTCTATATATCTCACCATCTTGAGAGTAAGGAGACCTTTACTTTTCTAAGGCATTCTGGAAAGTAGCATAGTTTTAAGACATTCTTCGGAGGGATGTAGGAGCAGATGATAATTGAGATTAAAAATTTTAGTTCAGATTTTTTTTTTATAATCGATGATATCCATATACCAGGAGCCTTACCTGTTTTTGAAAGTCTTTTGACCACACAAGCAACATTTGGTAGGTATTTTAATTAACGTCACACAAACACAACGGGCTTTTAAGCAACATTTGGAAATGTAGTTTAAGAATGACAAAAATAATTTCCTTATAATAAAATATACTTTATCTCTTCCTTCATTTGAAGACTTATGATTAAAAGGCAACACTTGAATTTACTATATTAATTTTATTTTATATTTTGATTTCGAATTGTTTTTGACCCCTTCTGCACACTTAGGGCAAAGAGAACAGGGGTTAATTTGTACCAAGTTAGTTGTGGATTGGTCAAATGGTGTAGATTTGTAGAGGACAGAAGCCAAAACTCTGCCTTATATAGATTATTGGTTAAGCATTTTACCAGTAATCACCAGTTTAGATAATTACATTCTAACAAATTTCTAATTTAAGCATACTATTCGATGATATTTGTATTAATGTTAATAAAAAACACCAATTACTAATCAAACGGTTTTTAAACTTATATTTTAGATTGGTGCCATAAGACTCCGTTACTTTAAAATGGGTGCTTCTAGGCCATACGCACCCTCACTATTTAATGCCATAACCATGGTAGCGTCTGTTGCTATTGATGTGCCGAACTTATTCATCTCACTTTAGTTAAAGCAGTGATTCAATTGTGGAGTGTTATAGCGCAATCGAAACCAAACGGAAATTAAGGTTAGGAAAAGGAACTCGGCATTTGGAAGACGAAGGCGTGATCCCCTTCAAACGTTCGTAACCAAAATACTACGAAAACAAAAATTAAGGGGAATTTAAAGATGTGCAGGTAAGATTTTATCCTAAATAAGGTAAAAATTATCTTTGGCAAATGACTACCTTTGTTAACAATTACATTAGTTGACGAGTCGATTCGATATTTTGCATAGGTAAGCATTGAATCGGATCAACCTATAGCGGCCCCAAACATCCCGAATTCAGCTCATTTTATAGTAGTCGGTGATTGAAATTCCACCTTTTCCCGTAACTTAAGATCATTAAGCTGTACTAATATTTAAGTCTAAATCGTACGGAAGGGGTGGTTGATTGACTGTATGGCACCAATTTTTTGTTACATTGACTGGAAATATTCAAATTCTTTAAATTAATCAAACTAAAATACCAAACGTTACATTTTTCTTGAATTGCTTTGATTATTAGCTGAAATGTAGTGCAACTCCTATAAACAAGTTATAGAAGGAAACAATTTTATTGCAACTTAATTACATGTAACATTAACGTTCAGACTTAAACAGATAGGAATGGTTAAGATACCATAACAAATGCATCAACGTTCTCCATTATGAAATTTAAAAATTTCACATACACAAAAAGTTATTAAATTTTCCTAAACCATCCATATTCTTGCCGTAAACAGGAGGACTATTGATTGAGGGATCGGTTGTGAATTTCAGTGGAGAGAAAAATTCACCCTTTCCTCAATTACTATATCAGTACCATTATTATAACCATTTTCTCATTCTGTTTCAAAGAAAACTGGGTGCGTTCCTACTGCGATTTGGGTTATCAGACCACCGGAATTTGCTCGCATTTCCCGGATTTCGAAGGGAATCAAATTGTCCGGAGTTTTCAGAGAAATCATCAATTCAATTCATAAAGCTTGAATTGCTTTATATCAAAAATACTTTGTCTTTAACGTCAATTAGCGGGATTGTATGCGCCTAGTCAGAACTTTAGTTGTAAGAGGTATTCTTTATTTGTAGTATTGTTAGTTTGTGTTATGTTTATTTGACCGTTTCAATGCAAAAGTGTTTTATTAATACTCTTGAGTTTTATTCGGACTTCCCTGAAGTGTCAGGAATTATTATTGAGTTTGTCAAGCAGGTAGATAGTTAAATTAACGTCGCACTGGAGCAACACAATTGGCCATTGGCTACGGTCCGGAATAAGATCCGAGTAAGTTTTTCAGGAACTTCCATTTTTTGGTCTGGCAAATCCAGCTATGGATAGATAGGTGTACATTAGGTAAATCGAATGAAAACAATGGAGCAAAATTTCCTTAGCATACAATCACTGATAAATTATTAAATGAAATAATCGTTTCCTGCTTACACGTCACGTTGAGTTTATTGCTATTCAAATGTACGAAGAGACCAGAACTATGACAAATACGACTACTTGTAAATCGTGGGTGACATTCATCTGGAGCGTTAATGAAAACAACTCGACGCATACATGCATGAACAACAAATTAGGAGAGTTTCATGATGCGTGACATGGCTTTTTATTATTGCACTGAATCGCGAACGGGTGTCCGAGACTTATTAGGCCGGATTATCAGACCTCCGGACAAATACCGAATTTGCGTGCTTTGACTGAATTCCCCCAAGAACTATTAACTCCGGATTTTTCAGTGGTCAGGTTAGATTTTTTTATTTAAGAGGTATAGTTTTATTTACAATACTGTTATTTCTTGTTTATAACAATGTTTATTTGACCGTTTCAATGAAAAAGTTTCTTTATTAATATTCCATCATTTGGGTTACCAGACGTCCAAAATTTGCGTGTTGCCCGGATTCTGGTGGGAATTATAACTGGATTTTTTCAGATAAATCAATTCAGCAGCTTGAATCCTTTCCGTGCAAGAAATATGCTAGTCGTTCACGGCAGCTCGCATGGATTGCATGTGTCCAATTAGATTTTTTACTTGTAATTCGTTTTTGTTTGTAACGATATTTGCTCGACCGTTTCAATGTTAAAGTTTTTCTAAATACCCCATCAATTGAGTTACATTAGTCCGGATTACCCTGGAATGTCATGAGTTTGTCAGGAACTTTCATTTTTTTAGATCCAGTGTCTGTCCGAGACTAACTTCAATCCGAATTGGTGTTTGAATGAAGAATATCACTTGTAACTGGGGATATCACTTCTAATCGAAAATATTGTCAGGTATAAACATTTCAAAAAGGTGTCCATTCTTAATTAATAGTTTTTAGTAAGCATTTTTTAGTATATTTTAATATACATAAATGTATTAATTTACAAATTTATTGGAACGTTATTTGTTTAAAATATAATTTTCAAAACAATTGTAGTAACGAATACTTAAAAATAATCTATCAAAAAAATAAATTAAGTATAGTAAATACAATTTCGTTAGTACGCGTATAAAAATATGTTTTCTGTACGGATATTATTTCATTACGTATGAGCATAAACAAAATATCTGTAAAGGGATCGAATATGCGTAAGTTCACTCGCCAAATCATTCTCTTGTTGCACCATGTGTGGGATATAAAATGGGAAGATGAGTTCTTGGGTACGGATTTGCCAAACATGAGAAGAATTTTTAATGCAAATAAGCTAGACGATCTGCGAAGATTTTACTTCTGTTCAAATGCTATCGCTTGATGCATAACCGGGTTACCTTAAGATGTAGCTTATCGCCGTTTTGACAAATTTGGAGATTAATCTAATTGGTGTTGACCAATCATCAATTTGGAATTTTTATTGGCGAAGTACTGAAATATTGAAAAACTTGACAAGTGAAGTCACGTTTAAAATACGTACAGGAACACGTATCGCCGCAGAACCCACCTGTATAACTGTCAAGAAACCGGACACATCCTATCTTGGATGGGATGTAAAAAGTTCCCCAGGAAGAAAGTCAGCAACCAAAAACCCTCCCCTAAATCGTTCTTAACTTACAAAACGCAGAAAGGAATCTCCTATGTCAACATCATGACAAAACATCCAAGGAAGTCGGAAAAACTTCAAAACCCAACTGATCCTACCCCAGGATACCAATTCACCAAGCAGCCCATTGGAGCACTACTGAAATCCTCGAACTTTTTAAGCTCATTTCGGACCTTTTTCGTTCAGTTGGAGGATTCTCCGCCGTTCTGAGGAGACTGCGTCAAACATCAACCCCCTGGGCAAAAATTACAATCATTATTGACAACTTCACATGCATAGTCTAAACCAGGCCTGGCCAACACGCGGGCCGCATGCGGCCCGTCACATTAAATTGTGCGGTACGCCGGGCGATTTTATATTTCTATTGAAACTTTTGTTTTTCGTTGCATTTATACAAAAAATATTAAATAAATGAACATTTGAAATAACGATTAAAAATTCAATTTTAAATTAACGATAGAAAAACCACGTAAAAAATGTAATATAAATTGCGCCAGTAAGTGATAATTTCGCCAAGGGGTAATCTTGGTTGTGTATTGAAGCACTAGTCTAGACACGCTTGGGTCCGTCATCGTTTCGTTATCCACTGCACGAACGAAGTTATTATTTCAAATGAATCTCTGTTTATGTGTTAGGTTTGTTTTTGTCTTACTGGCGGGTTTACTAAGTTTTTGTGTGTGGTGCTGATAGTTGAATAAAAGTGACGTCTGAAGACATACATCCAAAGAAAGTTTGAAATTTATTCAAGTGAGTATATTTTTTACTAATGCAAGTAAATTTAAAAATTTGTAAGAATTTAATAAAATCTTAAATTGATAAAAGTTATTATAAAGCTTCAAATTTCAAGTGATCACTATTTGCATTAAGTTTAAAAAAGTTTTTAAATATTGGTATTTTTACCTGGGCTTCGAACCGGAACTGAACCGAAAACCGGAAAAATTGCGGTTCTTTAACCGTAAACCGAATCCCAAAAATAGTCCACCTCTGAACCCGAATCGAAAACGTTATTTTTTTGTACCGGTTTTCAGTTAATTTATACTTATTTCGGTTCAGACACAAATTTTTAACTAAGACTTTCAAACTCTCTTTTTTTATCTGCCGCTCAAATATAGCAGAGTAGCTGACTGCGTGCACTTTAAAGGACTATTTATTGCATTGTAAGCAAAATTCCGCAGAATCCACTAACTGGCAGAAAACATTGACAGTTCTTTCTTTCGACACGTTCCTTGCGAGAATTCAAAAAGGATTATGAATTTTATAATCAATAATAATTTATAATAAAAGTATTACGTACTTTATAATTTACATGGTGATTATCAGGTTAAGTGCAAATATTTTCCGCTATAGGTTGGTAAGCAAATCTAAGGTACAGGGGATTTTTATAAATTTAATTCATGATAATTTATTTCACAAATTAAATTGTTATGAAAATTTTAAAAAGATCTCTTTAAAAGACTTTAATCACCCCTAGACACCCTAGATGACAACATTTTAATGGAAATCGAATTGCAATCGGAGAGAAAAAAACTGTTCGAATATATGTAAACCGGTTTACGTACTGTTGATGACGCGAACCGGAACAGAACCGAATTTCAAAAATTTTAGTTAATAGAACGAAACCCGTAACGGAAAAAATTACGGTTCGAAGCCCTGATTTTTACATAATTAGAAAACAAGAATACTAAATTTACTTAAAAAAGTAAATTTTTTTGCTCTGTGTAATATACCAATATTCTCCAACTAACATTTATTAGAATTTTTTTTGGTCCATAACAAGGATGAATTCAAAGAAAAAAAAGTTGTTGATGAAAACAGGAAATTTAATTATCGTTGGGAAAAAGATTATTTTTTCACAATGCAGAATTCAAAATTAATGTGTTTAATTTGTAGAGAGACGGTCGCTGTATTTAAGGAACATAACATATTGAGTATGTAAATTTCAGTAAGGAAGTAAAAAGTTTTAAGTTAACTGCGCTTAAATCGCATCTGAAAGCTCAGCAAACGATGTTTGATTCATTATTACAGCAACCATCTACCATTGTCAAAGCAAGTTATTCTGTTGCCATGTTGATTGCAAAGAAAATGAAACCATTTTCGGATGGTGAACTGGTAAAGGACTGTTTGGAAGCAGTTATAAAAGATGTTTTGCCCGATAAAAGCAAATTATTTTCAAGTATCAGTCTTTCACGCCAAACTATATGTCGTCGTATTGATGACATTTCAGCTGAAATCGTAGTAACTTTGCGAGATAAAATTAACCAATTCAAAGCATATTCTTTGGCATTTGATGAAGCACAGATATCTCAGACACATCTCAACTTGTGATATTTATTCGCGGTGTGAATGATTCATTCCAAGTGACAGAAGAAATGTTAAATCTTTTATATTTAAAAGACAGAACTAGAGATGTTTTCCAGGCGATTGAAAAATGTTTAGCCGAAAATAGCTTACATTTTGAGGCTCTTTCAGGATTAACAACAGATGGAGCACCTGCTTTGGTAGGTAAAAATAAGGGAGCTGTAAGATTACTTATGGATAAGCTAGATTGCAGAGGCATTATAACCAATGATATTTTTATTATTCACTGTTTGATACATCAACAAAATTTATATGCTCGAGTATTATCCATGAATCACGTTATGAAAGTAGTTATCTAAATAATAAATTACATTCGTTCACATGCTCTTCAGCATCGGCATTTGAAAGAATTCCTTAGCGGATTATCTTCAGAATATGGTGATATCGTATATTTTACCAATGTTAGATGGCTAAGTAGTGGAAAATATTTAAAAAGATTTTTTAATTTACGGGAGGAAATAGATATGTTTATGAACGAGAAACAAGAATCTGTTCCTGAATTAAGTGATGATTGGTTGTTAGACCTATTTTTTAATGGATATAACAGAAAAACTTAATCAGCTAAATAAGGACTTGCAAGGGCAAGATAATTTAATAATCGATGCTTGTAATTTCATCAAAGCTTTTAATAAGAAATTATTGTTATTTGAGTGCCAACTTAGAAATAATAATGCTCAACATTTTCCGCTGTTAAATAACTTCCCAAAAAGCCAACCTAAGAATTTCTCGAAATATGCTAATGAAATAAAGAAACTTATTACTGCATTTGATAGTCGTTTTTCAGAATTAGCAAAATATGATAAAATGTTTGAAATATTTTCATGCCCATTTCATGTTGACGTGAATAGTAATTTTTCGAAGATGAAATTTACAAAGAGTTCATCACGTGCTTGATTAACTGATGCCAATTTAGAAAACCAGCTACGATGTGCAACGTTGAACATAAATATAGATTTACAAAAATTAAGTGAAGGAAAGGATAAACAAATATCTCATTAATTAATATATATATATACTCGAGAGTTCATTATATTTGAATCATAGTATAACAATAAAATTTTATTCATTTTGTATTTATATTATATTTTTTAAAAGCATGTTTACCTAAAGTGCGTCCCGCTGTAACGTTACTCGTCATCAAAATGGCCCGTGAAACCATTTGGGTTGGCCAGGCCTGGTCTAAACTATTTCATCACGTATCAATACCAGGCAATTTCCATCTCAAGTTTTTACCTATCGACTGGAAATTAAGGCCCCTGCGGATCATGTGCTCCATTAACTACTTAAAAGTATCGCCGCAGAAACATTACCGCCATCCATATTTAGCTCGACAGAAAATGCCTCAGAACTGGAAAGCGCTAATTAATTTTTCAAATGCACCCAAGAATTAAAAAGTATGTTATGAAAAATAATATTGATCGTGATTAAATTTTTCGCTATATTTTTTCCACTCTTATCAAATTCAGGACTTTTTCTTGATTTCTACAAAAGGACTGACATAAAAACAAACACTTGACGTATGTATTGTCTGTTTACCACGACACTGTTCCCGACAGACTCTAGGTGGTGGCGGGGGCTATTGAAACATGGCTCGTTCATTTTGAGTAAGGATGACTTAATTTTGTTTAATTTTTGCGAAAGTTGACGATGGAAAGAGGAAGTTTACTTGTATCAATCTTCTCTGAGGCAAGTAAAAATCTTACCAAATATTTGTCCAACTAGTCATCAGGTGCGCCAATGTGACAAACTTGAAAACATTTCTTCAAGAATCCTCAGTGTGCGCAGTAGTGGACCCACTGCGTTAGCAACATGCGAGTTGTAGGAGGCGCAGGTTCGATTCCTCGCTGGGTGTACTTTGCTCTTTGTCAATAAAAGTTTCCTTGTGTGTCCTTCCATAATTTGACGACTATTTATAAGCGGATCCTTGAGATCAAGATCACGAGTCGGATTATATGCGTACTCAATCAATTCTCTATGCAAAAATGGGATAAGATCCGTTTCTACGGCAACAAACAGGCGCAGATCAGGACTTCATGTCTGGAGTAGTTTTCGTGGTAAACAGACAGTATTTATGTTTCAAACACATTTGACGTTAAATTATACAATTTATTAATGTACAAAAGTAACAGAACAGTGAATCTATTAGTTTTTAAAATCAGATAAAAAAAAGCATGAATATTAAAAACTACGCACACGAAGAATTAACAGTTGGGTCATTCCACGCAAAATGAGCAAATCGGCTGTGGCTGACATATCACCGATTCTAATGAAAATCAGTTTTTAATAGGAGTTCAAGGTCACAAATTTAAATTTTCTAGCACTAAAAGTGGCCTGTTTGCGACCCTATATTTCAACAAGTTATTGACATAAATTTAAAACTTCTAACATTCTTTAGAAAAGGGTCTCTTACGAAACGTCAGAATATAATTTAATAGTTGTCATTGCTGAATCTGAGAGATCGACTAAAATAGAAATTTTGCCAATTTGCTACAAATTTCAAATTGCTCTGGTATCTCTAGAAATGGAAAGACAATATTAAAAATTATTCTTAATGAAGAGCCTTTCCTAACAAATAGCGTGGCGTAATTTGGTGATTGTAGTTCTCCTTTATAAAGAAAAAACATTTAAAAGTAAAATTATGGAAAAATACGATTTTTCAATTTTTTAGAATGCATATTTCACTGTGAGGGGAAGCTCCAAAAACATCAAAATTTTTCAACAAAAAAGAGCAAGATGTCTATTATATGTCCTGAAATTTTCATAATTGTAATTTGATTATTTTTGTCTCAGAATTTTTTTTATCTAGACGTAAATTTTACTTCTTTACTGCAGCTGATAATGAGTTATAACCTTCGATAGTATAAAAAATGCAATATAAAGAATGAAATAACTATTATGGTGCAACGTGTAAAACTTTACATGAAATTTCTTCTTAAAGTCTTGCTTAATCCGAGAAGTGTTTCCATCAGTGAAATAATTAGGTGGAAAGTTCATTTTGTTAGAGAAGTCTTTTCGATTTGCTTTTTCCTTTGGAAACGTAAATATTAATTACTACTAGTGAATATTAAATACGTTTTGTAAATATTAAGCATTAATAATCATGTAAACATTAATTTTGAGAGTAAAAAATAATTTAAACATCGTTGTTATACCCGATTCCCCCAAATGTACATACCTCACACACGAATCCTTGTTCCATATTTATCACAATCACTAGTGAAGTAAGTAAAGATTACAAGATTCGGCAGCACTAGAAAAATTCAATTTAGGCAACTACGAAATTGAACGAGACCTTTAAGAGATTAAAAGTAAATTTGAAGACAATCAATTAAATGTTTAAGCTTATTCAGTTGTGATTTGATGTCCTGCTTTTATAATTTCCTTCAAAAATTAAAAATAATTTGTTATTTCATTGTTGATTTGGGGTTTTATTGTTTCTTTTTCATTGTCATTTGAAACGAGTAATATGCATAGAATGGGAAGGAAATGCTATGATTGGCGATAATAAACATTGCCAGTTGGGGCGATACTGATGAAATATGGGAACCCGTCGCAGGCCTATCCGAATAGTCATTTGTGGCGACGAAGCTTTCAATCACCAATTCATCGATCGGCAAGAACGTGTTTTAGCGATTCACTAATTTTGTTATTGTTGCTTTGGGACTCAAAATACAATCCTGGATATTTTTACAAGTAATAGACATATTAAACTATATTCTTCCAAAATATAGTTGTCCTTCATTTCATTTTGTGTGCCTATTTTAAGTGGAAAACTGTCATTGTATAATTTTCCTTTGCTGAAGGAAATAAAATCCGACTTCCAAACTTCAGTAGTAGTTTTATCATACCTAGCACTGTATCTAGCATGAATTTCAACGATGCATTCAAATTCCTTTAGCCCGTAGAAACCTTTTTAATTCTATCAAAATCGACTATTTTCCATTTTTCGCTACTAATTTTTAGTTTAAATATGATGTTTAAAATTGTTGTTTCCAAATAGATAAAACGAAAATTCTTCATAGATTACAAAAATATGAAATATTGTTGTCTACGTTAAGTAGTTTTTGAGAGAGATTCAAACATGCAACATCAAGCTATTTCACAACTGCTCTTCAAAGTTGCAAGTCCTTAAAATGCCTGAAACTTCCAAAATATTTCATTTTGAGCCAAAATATTTTGGGTATCGTTATTTAGGTAGCAAATTTCATGAAAACCCTTCACCTTATGGCCACAGGTTTTTTCCGATTTTTGCTCATTTCACATGGAATGACCCAGTTACAAATTAGAAACATTAAAGTGAATATAGTATTAAAGATTAAAATTATTTTATAATATACACCATTTTAATTATAACAATCAATGCCAATTTACTACTCAGTAAAATGCATTTAAAGAGAAAAATTTACTGCTAACATTGGGTCTCTTACCATTCTTTTTGATATTTCTTAGAATATTGCGCTCACTTTTCGTTTTGCTTCGTCTTAACCGACCAACTTTTGGGGAATGAATTCGACATTATAATACGTACTTCAAAAGAAATGTTCTCTCTTACAGGTTTCAGAACGTGCACAAGACAGTATTCGTTCGTTGTGTATACGTAAATTGCTTCGTAAGAACACAATTCTTAAAACGTTATTCCGAAAGAAATTCAAAAGTAATGTTCTTATAGGTTTCAGAACATATAACAGATGTTATTCTTTTGTCCCTGATATTGAATGGGGAAAATCGGTTAAAGATACTCTGGACATACTTCACACATAAAATACAAATCAACAATCTCCGGTCGTTCTAGCGGTTAGAAGGCGTTTGGAGAAGCATAGGTTTCTACTGCACCGTTCACATGACACGCGTTTTGACGCACTTTAGGGCTTTTTTATTCCCCTAGTCCAAGTTTCTATATTCGCGATCGTTAAAGATAGAGTGAAAATTTCAATGGATTTGAAATCTGCGGAAAATTTTACACTACATCAATACCTAAAAAGTGATTTTCTTTAAATAAATAATTTTTCAACTGTAACTTCAATATTTTCGCGATACGGATTTGACGAATAAATTCATTACGAACACAAAAGGGAGTATTAATCTCGTTTTTATAGAAAAGATACAACTTGATTGGAGTATTTTGTCTTAATCCACTGATTTATATTTATGTCCATTAAAAATAGGATGAGAAAATTTAATCGTTTTCGATTTATTGAAGAAATTTACCCTGCCTTCACACAAAACTTGTAAATGTGACAATTTATAACTAAAGAGTATAGTGGGTAATTTTATTTCTGAGAATAACGAATACCGACAACTGCCCGTTCTAGTTTTCATGTGCGGAAAACGTCTTTAAAATAAAGCTAAAATTAAATATTCAATTTAAAAGCTAAACTTTAGTTATTTTTTATTTGTCCTCAACGGGTGAAATGCGTAAGATAAGTTTCAATTTTCATTCATTTTTCACATCCTCGTGTTACATTGAACTCGATATCACTTTTGAAGGAATATCTTCAAAAAGATTAGTTCGACAATTGAGGAAAAAAAATTTTTCATTGAAAAATTATTTTTTCTCAATTGTAGCAAATAATCTTTTTTTAAGATATTTCTTTTATACTAAGCGTAAGTGGAAGTATTGCCTTGTTTTTAAAGGAAATGTCACTTTAAGGAGATATTTTGTTGCCCCTTATCAACTATTTCAATTTTACGGCCATTAAAAATAGGATGAAAATCTTTCTTTCCCAACCTTAAATTGATTCCCGTGTTCACAAGAGCCTGGATTTGGTTAATTGAGAAATGTAAAAAATTAACAATAAAATGCCTAAAATAATCTGAAAAATATTCAAAATGACGTAAAAATTTGATATTTAGATTTGTAAAACATCCCTAATTGCCTGTGAATAAAGTGTTTTTGAACTTCAATGTTGATACATAAATAAATGCAATATAATCGACTTGCTGACCAGAAAAGACAACCTAAACAGGTAAATCTTTCGTAACGTATAGTATAACGATGCGTTTCAGTGCAATGCCAATGCCATCAACCTCGGTTGTACATTTTTGCACGTTAGCCTTTCGTACATTTTTCAAAATATTTCGAATGACGGGATTATTTTGGACCTAGGTAATGGTATGGGGGGGGGGGGGTATTTCAATTAACGTCACACTGGAGCAACACAATGGGCTATTGGTGACGGTCCGGGATCAATCCCAAAGGGAAAGATCCGAGGACAACATCACGTAATTTTGAACCACGGTCAGATGACGAGGCAACACCTGAGCTGGCACCCCACTCTCCAAACTTCCACACCACGCCAACGTGAGGACATTTGAGGCCACGACAGATTTAACGTGCACCAGCCCCCTTTGTACACGACGGTGTTTGGCTGGATTCGAACTCGCAACCCTTCGGTTGCAAGTCCGTTACTCTTCCAACCGGGCCACCGCGGCCGGTAATGGTATGAGCCAGCTGATCACAGAGAGTGTTTTATGTAGTTCAAATTGTGGCATTATTAATCATTTTCATTAACTCTAAAAACCTAAAGTATTCGTTTTTTACTGTCAAGACTAGAGGAAGAAACCCTATAACCTTCACTCTCCAGTGTTCATGATTCACCCACCAATAAAAATAGTAAGAAGGATTTATTTTGTGTTAAGGGGTGATCACGAATTTTTCGGGCTCAAGAAGCTAGCAGATGAGTCATTTGTAATGCGTTTTATCGTAAAAGCGAAACTGCGTATGAAAAATTGGAATATTTCTGTAAAACTTTGATTAAAAACGAAACTAACTGGAAAATGACCAAACAATTTCCTTAAAATTTTAGAATTGACAGTATAAAGTAAAAATATATTCCCAAAAAACTGCATTTCTAGAACCAGGAAGTTGGAAACGGAATTTCTGTTTATATGGCATTGTCTACGAAGTACTATCAAAAAGATGACACGCAAACAAAATCCGGCACTGGTGATAACCTTTTTTTTATGCTATTTCTGCAGGTTTTATCGTCTTTCCTACGATCTATAGCTAATTTTTATTTAAATAAACTCTACACTTTTTAAAACCTATCTCTAAACATTTTAATGCATCAGCACAAATAACACATATATAACAATAATTAGTTTTTTAATTTTTAAACACAATTTTCCCTGAGTTCCGACTATCCGAAACGAAAATTAACCCTTCAACCTACCCTCTTTCAGGGGTTTTGTAGCACAAATGGAATAATGACTGGGAAATATTTCAACTAAAATTTGATTAAACCCCATGATGAAACGAGAAAATTAAGTTAAAACTAAAAAAATCTCAAAGAAAAACAAAAAACAGTATACATATCGAAAACCACGAGATTGCTAATAGAATTTGCGTCTACACGTATGTATAATATAAAAATTTCGATTAAAGTAGTAATAACACTAACTGCAAGATTAAAATATAAATTGTATGAAAAATAAGCTCACAGTAACTTAAGTTAATTTTCAAGTACTCATCTCATAGAGTTCTACTGGAGTGTTCACATGCAGAAATCGCGAGAATCCAAGCGCTAGATAGCTTCGGTGCTTCAACAATCTCCTGTCGTTCTCGCGATTAGAAGGCGTTTGGAGAAGCATAGGTTTCTATTGTACCGTTCACATGACGCGTTTTGACGCGGGTTAGGGCATTTTTATTCCTCTAGTCCAAGTTTCTATCTTCGAGATCGTTAAAGATAGAGAGTGAAAATTTCAACGGATTTGAAATCTGCGGAAAATTTTACACTACATCAATACCTAAAAAGTGATTTTCTTTAAATAAATAATTTTTCAACTGTAACTTCAATATTTTCGCGATACGGATTTGACCCCATCTATTCCAGAATTAAAACAAGCAAATCTGTTGACATTGTTTAAATAAACAACCACACCACTGTAGCATAAACTTAAAATGTACATACGAAATAAACACCAAAACAATAAATAAACAAACCTCACCTAGTTCGGTTGTTATGGAAACTAATCTAGATCGGTTGCCATGGTACTATTGACACGCACCCCCACCGAGGGTGCTACCGTCTATGCGATTTCCCATGTTATTTATTAGACCATGGCTTCCTATGGCAGTGATCCCTCTGTATGCGTAGCTATTTACTCTGTGGGGAGGACTTTCGTGATTTTTATTCAATTCGAGAACGAGGAAAGGGATTTACTTTTATTTGTTGAAAATTAACGAGATGACCACCAATCTTCTTACTATGAGAGGGATTTTCAGAGTCAATAAACAAACCAGACGATCTGCGAAGATTCAATTTTGTTGTCCAAATGCTCGCATATTTATGGGGATGACCTTAAATGTAGTTTATTGTCTTTTTGGAAACTTTTCGCGTTTAATCTAATTGGTGTTGACCAATTAGTTATCAACAACAATTTATTCTTAGGAATTTTTATAAGCGAAATGCTGAAATAGTATTCGAAAAACAAGCCTACTCACGTCATGTTCAAATTTATAAAGAAGAAACACATATCGCCGCAGAATCACTACCGCTACCAATATTTACTTCGACGCAAAATGCCTCTCAGGTTTATTTCTTTCCAAAAAAGAATAAACCAACCGTTTCCTTAACAATTGAAAACATATCAGGTTTCACTACAAAATTATTTCAGTTAAAAAAAAAGGATGTGTGCGAAGTAGTTCCTTATTTCTGTACCCCAAAGGTAAACTGTCGTGAAGTCCATTTTTGGCGGTTTGGAGTTAGATCAACAACTCTACATAAAAAAATGCACTCTATCTAGTGGTAAGGTGTGGTAACTGTCAGGGACTTCTATTCTGAATTAGTGATTGATTATAATGAAATATGTATTGTTTCATAAGAAAAAGATAGTTTTTTCGCTTTCCTGTTAAGTAGCCAATTTGGACTTACTACACTTTACCTCTGGGGTACAGATTTTATACAGGTCTTGAGAATTATATATCATACAGAAAAAGAGATTGAGATGTCAGTCTGTGCAACCGACTTCAACCAGTTTGTCCCTTGTCTTTAAATTGATATGATTGAGCTTTCTTCATCTATCTGGCAGCTTCCGAAGTCCATATGATGTTCTAATGGGGTATCCGGTGTGGAGCAATGCACCGACAAAATCTGAGACTTCTGATTAGAGGGCGCCGGATGTACAACACCCAGGCTTAATTTCTACTTCACTTGTTACTTAATCATACAGCAGTACTGCGTAAGAATTCAAGAAATAAATTTGGTTTGTTCATTTTTATCGTAGAACGAAATAATTTATAATCATGTTTTCAGGTCCCGTCTGTATGCTAAAAGCAGTGTTGTCAGAACTATTGCCACCAGTACAGTAGTTCATGGTTCTACCTTAATTGAAACCACCATCCGTACCAGACTCTTTTAATCATGCCCATGTTTTTTCTACATTATGCACTTTAATTTCCAATTTGACGTTTCAGCGTTTTCGTGCACTTTTTGAAGTGTCATATGCTTTAATCTATATATATCATGCTCTCCCGTTTTCATATGGTACATCGTGTAGTTTATCAAAGAAATCGAACCACCAATCCAAGCAGTGGATAACCAGATGAAATTCAAGGGTCTCTTGCAAATTTGGTTTTCTTCAAATGTAAGAAAAGGGGCGTTTTATCGAAATATGTATTTGGTGATTCTGTGTTCCATGTTCATTGAAGATTAGCTCCACAAAACAAAATAGACTGTATACATATGAAAATAACCTCTTAAAGTTCTGGTGGAAGGAAGAATAATTTGAATAAATACACTCACTTCCAAAAGTTAAGCACGAAGCGGTAAAATGCGAAAAAGTCGACAAGTACAGCTTTGATTGACACGAAATGCGGCAGGAAAGTAGCAAATATGTTTATGCATGAAACAAAACAAAGAATTACATACAAAGATGAAAACAATATTGAATTTTCATAAATTATAAGATGAGGTCATATTGGAGTCATTAACAAAATGATGTTTAAATCCAAAACAAACAAACAAAACCGATATTAATAGCGTATGTTACCACCCCTCATCCTCATACAAAGTTTACAGCGTGTGACCATGCTTTCCATGAGGTGATCAACCACCCCAGAGTCAAGTAATCGCCATTCCTCCTGTAGAGCAGTTTGCAACTCTGTGAGAGTGACTGAGGGTGGGAAACGTGCAGACACAGCACGGCCGAGGGCATCCCAAAGATTTTCAATGGGATTCAGGTCGGGCGAGTACGCCGGCCAATCCATACGCGCAATCCCCTCACTCCCCAGGTAGTCGTCGACGATGTTGGCTCTATGGGGACGCGCATTATCATCCATTAAAACGAAAGCAGGGCCAACTGCTGCAGCGTACAATCTCACAGTGGGTTCTAGGACTTCATCCCGATACCGGACAGCCGTCACAGAACCCCGTCTATAGATATGCAGGTCAGTGCGATATCCCAACGAAATCCCTGACCACACCATGATGCTTCCACCTCGGAATGCTCGATGATGTTCTGGGGCCGATTGCGTGTGCCATGTTCTCTCCAGACCCTTACACGCTTCCAGGCCAAATCTCGACTCATCCGTGAACATAACATTTCAGACAGTCCAATTCACGTTGCTTACACCACTTTAATCGTGCCCTCTGGATTGGACGGATAGAGGAACACAAACTCGTGGTACCCGGGCGTACAGTCCATTCATGTGTAGCCTTCTGCGAGCAGTAGTGGCAGATATCGTCTTACCAATGGACACTGCAACCATAGATGACACACGTGTGGAGGTCGCTCTTCGATTCCGCTTGGCTAAAACAGCAATACATCGATCTTCCGCGAGGGGTCGTAACCCTTGGGCGACCGCCCACAGGTCTTCCGACAACTGTTTGGCTTGTTTGAAATTGTTTCGATAATCGTGAAATGACGGAATAATGAACGCCGAAGAAAAGAGCAACATCTGTGATTGATTGTCCTGCTTCAAAGCGTCCCACAGAACGCTAGTGCTCACTATCTGCCGTTCGTCTTCTAGAAGCCATAGAAACACGTCTGTCTTGAAAACTAATCGTACGAAAGTTCTAAACACTTTTTATCAGCACTTACATGAAACTCCTCTAACCCTACACAATGCTGGCTTTTTTGCATATTTCTCGACACGAAACCGTGATTGGCTGTTACAGAACATATTTGCATACTTCCATCTACCTCTGCAGCGAAACGCAGCCTCTCAAATTCAGATTGGCATCCGGAAATTAACATTTTCCTCTCCGTGCTTAACTTTTGGCAGTGAGTGCATAAGAAAGACATTTAACAAAATATTCAGGAAAATACACATATACTTAAACTTTTATAAAATATTTATTCTCAATTAACTGTTTGAAAGGTTATTTTTTCTTTTTTCAACAAAGTATGCATAAGGCAAACCTTTTAGAATATTTTTGTTGGTGCGTGTTGTCGATAAGACATTACCATTAGGCTGCAAACATTTTCTCACTGAATCAGAGTTGACACATTTATGCATAATTTTTCAAAGCACTAAATGGTTTCCAATACACGAGAGTCTGTTTGCTCAGTACTTGATGTTTGATACTGTGATGGAAAAACAGTCTAAAATATTGCTGTACAATGAACTTTCATTACACAACAATTTAGTTAAATGAACTAAAAATTATCCGGGCTGCGCTGTCTAGCAACGTGTGACATGAAAGGTAAGTAAAACAGTAAAATTAGCACATGAAAGTCAGTCACACACTGTCTAGGCAACATAATCACATTTTCGACTGTCACAAAAGCGTTAACATTTTTAAAAAGTTAATTAAGTTTAAGAATTTTTTTGTATACTTCTAATAGGTGATATTGTTCTTTTCAAAGCTTTGTACACAGTTAATACCGGGAAAAGTTTTGTGTTTTAACAATATCGATGGGACTTTCTCAATACATCGTTTAATGAGAGGGATTTTCAGTGCAAACAAACCAGATAAAATGGGAAGATTTTACTTCCTCTATCCAAATACTCTCGCATGATACATATGGATTTCTTTAAAATGTAATTTATAGCCGTTTTGGCAACGTTTGGTGTTTAATCTAATTGGCGTTGATCAACAACTATCATACATCAATTCGGAATTCGTTCTTTGGAAATTTTTATTGGCGGTGTTGAAATGGCATTCGAAAAACAAGCCAAATGACGTCACGTACGGACTACGTACAGGAACACGTTCCGCAGCAGAAACACCTACCACCATCTACAATAAGTTGACAGAAAAAGTATCTCATAGCCACATTTAAAAAATTATTACTTGCTGCAAAGTACATGTAACAAACTAAAATTTGTAAATAAATGTTTTAAATTTAATGTAAAAAATTCAAAATAAAATTTTGAAAACCATTCAGTTCGTCGTTAATCCTTAACAACAATGTGAACCAATTAAACGCTGAAAATAATTCCCTTTTCATAAAAATGAAATGAAATCAATCAATTCCATGATTCCTTTCAAAAGTCCATCAAAACAAAAGTTTTGAAAAGGTTTTTTTAATTTATAAAGCAAAATAAATTTGTGGGAAAGAAATACAATTCTAGACTTTTCCAGAAGTTTCGAATTTGAACATGTTTTAATCATCCTGAAATTCTCAGAAATCAAGATTATCTACCAAGCCTAAAATCATTCTTAGATGCAATTGAAAAATAGACGTTTTGTAAAAACCTTTTAAATTGCCTTAATGTTATCGATCTTTGCTGCTTTTGCAGTTTTGCTAGTATTCAAAGAAACATAAGATGATACACATAAATGGAAAAGGAACAAATTTAAGTAAGAAAATAAAAGTAAACAAAATCTATAAAAAGATTTTACTTTACCACTCAGTAGATGGAAAAGGCGGGTTCTGGAACAGCGGTGCCGCGGTGTCGGAAGTGACGTCACGTGGAGTTGAGTTGTTTTCTCCTGCTGCCGGAAGTGACGTCACGTGGAGTTGAGTTGTTTTCTCCTGCTGTCGGAAGTGACGTCATAGACCGGAAGTTGAGTTGTTTTCTCCTGCTACCGGAAGTGACGTCATATACCGGAAGTTGAGTTTAGTTGTTTTCTATTGCTGCCGGAAGTTGAGTTTAGTTGTTTTCTATTGCTGCCGGAAGTGACGTCATAAACCGGAAGTTGAGTTTAGTTGTTTACTCCTGCTGCTAAAAAATGACGTCATAAACCGGAAGTTGAGTTTAGTTGTTTACTCCTGCTGCTAAAAATGACGTCATAGGCTATAGGTTGAGTTTAGTTGTTTTCTTTTTAGTTTTTTTGGGATCTGGCAACACGAATATATATCTTTCGCAGAATGGCAACGAATTTATCATGGGAAGTGCATGTTATGAGCAAATTGCGGTGCCGTGAGTGACGTCACAGTCTGGATTGAACAAATTGCGGTGCCTTGTGTGACGGCAGACTCGGTATACGAGAAAGGACTCGTTCTTACATGTTTGATCATGTTCTCAATGCTGCTATAACGTCATCATGGGAAGTGCATGTTATGAGCAAATTGCGGTGCCTTGGTATTTTTTTTTTTTTTTTTTTTGCGTGTCAGATCATGTCCCCTGATACAAGTTCCTGTGTAGAAGCCTGTTTTCATTTCATTTCCAATATAAGTACTGCGGTGAGTTGTAATAGTCCTGCTTGCAGTTTTTTCATTGGTTGTCAACCGGTTTTCTGTTTGGAATAAACGACGTTCTCATCTGACCATCGCATTTTAAACTCTGAGGTCCTTTAGTGAACAGTGACTCTATCTCTTGCTTTACTGAAAACCTTTTCGTGAAAAAAAAAAAAAAAACTTTCAACCTAAAAGCTAAGGGGAAAAAATATGAAGCGTTTCAGCAATCAACCTAAAGTGTGTAAAAGAGTTCATTTTGATGATCAAGTGATTCAATCTGAAGTTTCTAAATTAACGATGCAGTCACTTCCAGACACCATGTTTCATCTTGGAAACTATTCATTTATGTTGATTAACAACTTCATCGGCTCTACTCGAGTGCATGTGCGAAAATTTGCTTTGAATGGAAATGGTGACTTGCAACCAACAAAGGTGTTGGTTGCAAGTCACCCTACATCCAAAAACATGGGATATTCTGATGAGAAAGGTAAGCAATTTTTTTGCACATGCTGCTGACTCTGACGTTAAAGTTTTACAGAAAGAAGTCTGTCTTTCGAAAGTGTGTGATAACGGAAAAATGGACTTGGTTTTACAAAGAGTATTTCAAAAAAGAGACCACTCCTTACAATTCCTACCCAACTCTATTTTTCTGAATTCTGATCAGTATTTTAAACTGTGCGAACACTATGAGAATGTATCGGATATACTGAAAATATCGCTTTTGAAATATTCCCTACCATATTATGTGAAAATGGAAGTGCAAAAGAACTTTCCCAGTGAGATTTACAAACTCTACTATGGTGATCCTGATAACCCTGAGGGTTGGAGAGAAGTTACAACTTCATTGTGTAAGTGCCTAAAGGATATTATAGCGCTTAACATTACTCTTCTTTTGGACTGTTTAAGTTGTAAAAATGAAATTATCGATCAATCTGTACATACATGCATGAACATGAGTGTTGATGAACGCTTTTGCGAATTCTTTACTCCAGCCTTATATTCTATAAACTGGAAAGATTTTGCTTTTAACTTTGTGAAAGAAAACCATGGAATTATAAACTTTTTTTATATAATATTTGAGGGTGACTTTTTTGAATGCTTGAATACAACTGATGTTTTCAATAATATCAGAAATATGTATGTAAAAGATCTGTAAAAATAAGTATAATATATTCTCTAACAAATGTAACTGAGTAACATCTTACGTGCTTTTAATAAATGTTGATGTTTTTCAATGGTGTGTTATTAAAATTATTCTTTAACAATCATGAATTACTGTGAGAAGTTTCAAAGAATTTTTACCATTTTTTTTAATTATCTATTTTAAAGAACATAAACTAAAATTAAGTTTAATTTAATTACTAGAAATAGAAATTCTTTTAAGCAAAATGTTTTACTCAGAAATTAGAATATTAATTCAGATATTAGAAACACTATTTCTTTTTTATTCTTAAAAATTATTTCCCATGAAAATTTCTATTAAAAGTCATCAATAATCACATCAAATGCTTCAAAATGAAAATGTCTTTAAGTCTAATTTTTAGAACATATTAACATAAGAATTACATTACTAGGTCTTTAAGCAAAACATTTTAAGCAATATAATAGAAGCTATTTCAGAAAAAAAAACAGGTTTTATAAATTAAACACAATAAAAATTCATAAGTGTTTAAAATAACGAATTTTATTTCACCATATACTTTCAAGAAAAAAGTTACATAAATTCCTCCTGTTATAAGCAACAGTAATTTTCAGAAAAATTTTCATTTTCAAAGTTCTGCATAAAATATCTAATTTTAAGAAATAAAGCAAAGCTACATTTTTTTTTATTAAATTGTTAATTAAACTTTTAACAAAAAAAAAATTGTTTAAATCAACCACAAGAGAGTTCCTATAGTTAAGATTAATCAACAATGAATGGTTTAATGCGAGATTGTTTTAAACGAACTCAGATCTCAATGCTTTTTTTCAGTCTAATTTTCAGAATACATAAATCCTGTAAATTTTTTTTTAGCTTTACTGCATTACTAGAATATTTATTTAATCAAAACATTTTTTTTAAGCAAATATATTAGAAACACTACAAACAAATATAACATTTAATAAAAATATGTAACTAACTACAAAATTGAAAATATACAGAAATAGTTACGTGCAGTTTCATATCAGTTAAATAGTAATTGATAACATTCTTTACAATATTTAATTAAAATGAGGTTACCTCTCGCAGTTCATGATGCCCCCAAGCGTATGTTGAAATACCGTCCTCGGAGACGAATCTTTTTTCATCACCCGGGGACAGTGCAAGTTTATTCATCTTTGAAGTAAATACCTCGTGTCCCACACTTCGAATGCTTTGCATCGTTGTGTATCGCTCATTTCCAGCAAATACACAATTTTTATAATCCTCGAAGGTTATTCGATTCTTCAAGGCCGGTTTCCTCACACCTTTTAATTTTTTTACAAGGTCTCCTCCTTCCACTCTGTAGCAGTACACTTTGCTGCGGAGTGCTGCAAATTCGATCATAATACGACCTCCACATTCATCTTTCATGAGCCCTAATTTCTTTTTGTTGAGTAGGGGCAAACCAAACACATTGTTTTGAGGATAATCTGATGTGTCGAAGAGATGAAGAGAATCTTTCATATCCTCATACACATCATGTGTTTCTACTTTGAGAATTAAAGAGTCTGTGTCGGTATACATCAGACGAATGTTTCTTCCATACCTCGCTTTCAGGTGGTTGTAAAAAAAGTCATACATAAGTATTTTCGAATTATCTAAAATAGCCATTCCAATTGTGATTGCTTTGTTGAATACTATCTCGGATTTTCGGAGGTGAATTGCCGCCAATTGAGGAGTAAAAATTGTTCGATCAACAAAATTCGGCTTCGCAATCAATTTTTCAGCTTGTCTTGTGCTGCAGCATAAGCGGATATCTTTTCTTCTCCTCACATCCTCCATACATTTTCCGAAAACACTGTTGTTCATCAATTTATAAAAATCCTTTTCGAAGGCATTTACGGCCGCTGTTCTTAGATTGGTATTATGTTCTATATAGGGCTTTAAAAAGGGCATTTGTTTAAAACGAAGAATTCTGTGTATTTTACTGAGCTTTAGTCCATTCTGAATATAAAACTTCAAATTTCTGTAATGAACAATATAATTTTTCTTGTCTTCTAATGTGAGGAGAAGCCGTTTTTCCTTGCAGCCGGGAGGAACTTGACTGGAAGGAGCTAATGGATAATCATTATGATTTTCATGCAGCTCATGAGGATAGTCCAGATCGACTTCTAAAATGAAGCCAAATTCGTCTTCGTCGGATGTCTTTAATATATCGGGTGTATAATCCACCCATTCGAAAGTGTTGAGTGGAAGTGGCTGGCTCATGGCCCAACCATACAGATTATTTGCATCTAAGTAAAGCAGGTATGAGTCGGGCTCACAAGCATCATACTCGGACATATATTTGTTATTCGATCGGGCATAACGGTGACTGCATTGGGACACACCACCTCTTATCCCTTTTTCAATAAAAAGCAATTGTTCGTAATCGTGAAGAAGCTCAATTTGAACTCCAGTAAACTTTAACATAGCATCGAATGAAAGTCCAGGGGCAGTATAGTACCATGCCATATCCAAACCATACGTCCGGAAACAATTTCTCCTAAAGGCTTCTAGCACATCGGCTAGTAGCAAAACATCTGTTTTTACGTACAGGTCGGTGTATTCACCCAAGTCCTTTAGTTGAAATTCTTTCCAGACGTGTTGGGCATGTAAGTATTCCTCGTCGCTGATGTTACATTCGTTCAGAAAGCTGTAAAAAACTTCATGGCTGGGAAGAGACGTTTCATTGAATTTGCACATGTCGTCCATGTAATCATAAGGATAAACACCCTTCCGCAGCAGCATATCCACTTTCGAAGAAGGAAAGAAGGTTTTCATATGCTTGAATTCCTCTTTGTGCAAATTGGAAACCAAAGTTTCTAAACTACTCGGCATGAAACGGTAGGAATCCAGGAAGCGCAATCGAATCTTTCCTACTTGCTTGCTGAACGAAATGTATTTTTCCTCATTCTCAGCAATCAACTGGATTTCCTTTTCGTCTAGACCAAGTTCTTTAACTATGAAATGCGAATCGTATCCCGACAAGTTGTGCAGAAAAACCGGGATAAAATTCGGCATTTGATGCTTTAAATTGCAGTTATTGCATGCTGCTCCTCTATAAGCCCCTGTGACGTGGTCGTGATCGAAGACTTTGTAATTTGTTACTGAAAATTCACAATTACATAGATAACACAAAGTTTTTGTGAAATGTTCCAATTTTTTCTCTTCGTTGAGGCGTTTCATTGGAACTGTAGCCTTGTATATTTCAGCAATTTCTTTAGCTTCTTTCACCAGCATCTCCATAAATTTTTTAGGTGCTGCAGCTCCTCGGTAAACAACAGGTGCCTTATATTGTCCATGGGAATATAAAATATAGTAACAAAAGGAGATACACTTATGCTTTTGATATGGCATGGAGAAGGAGGCTCTTAGGTTCGGCTCACACACATCAATTTTTTCTGTAAGCGCTTCAAAATCAGCAACAATGATAAAAGGAATTTTTTGCTGATGTTTTGTGTTTTTAAATGAAATAAAATCACCTTTCAGGGGCATTTTTACTTTCGCCACATCATGCTCGGAGCACAACACTTGATGCTTTGACAAAAGTTCTGACGACCCGAAAGCATTGAGGCAGCGACGGCAAATGTACTTTCTATTTTTGTGATTTGAAATTTGAGATGACACCAAACGCGAAAGATCTTTAATCCACGCGTAATGGGCAGTGCCTTCAGTTTTCAAGTATAGAAGGTCGATGTGTGAGGAATTACATACTTTGCTTATACACAGAGGATAGATTTTAAATTGATCATTGTAGGAAAACACATTTATAGAAATATTATTGCGCTTTTCAAATTTTGGAATATCAGAGAGACTCACCGGAAATAGTATTCCATCAAAGTTCAACGAATCAGCATGCGATTCGTAGTGTGATTGTCTATGAGCATTTTCATCAACGGGATGCAGGGCTGACAAAACGGCCCATTTGAAGCACTTATTGTCATCATTTTTAACATTTATCACCGCATGTTTTTGCTGAATCAATGGTGGCAAAGGAATATAGGATGTGGCTTTTAAAGGATTGTAACTATTTACTCGCAATTCCAAATACAAAATTTCCATCAGCCGCCATCCAGACTCTTTTTGCTCAAATTCCGATGCTTCTCGACACAACTTGTCAGCAGCTTTGGCATAAAAATTTGCCAATTCTGTGGTTCGAAGCACTACATCGGTTTTTGTTTTGAAGTATTTAACTTCGTCAATATATCCACCGTCCACAGTTTTTTTCATATCCGCAAAACAAGCGAAAATTGACTTTTAGTTCACGTTGCGGTAAAATGTCATTCAGATGATCACACACATCGACTTCCACCGAATTCAGGAATCTCTGAATGTCCAAGAACCCAAGAGAGTTTTCTATTCTGTATGTCTCCAGCACACCGTCAAAAGCACGTTCACTTTGTTGCAGGTTGACACGTCTCAAACGAGGCCTCTTCTCTTTCGGTTGCACAATATTCGATTCAGATCGCTTTTTCGATGACCCAGGAACAGGTTTGTTATGAATCTTACGATGACGTTGTAGAATATCTTTGCGATTAAACACAGACTCACAAATATCACATGAGAATGAGGATGTTCCGCTATGCTTTACTCTGTTATGCCGCAACAAACTTTTCTTAACCGTGAAAGAAACGCCACAAACTTCACAAGAAATCATATCGAAGTTATATTCAGCAGTAATCTCAATTAAAACGTTTCAGCAAACTCAGATAATGGTGCTCACCAAAGGCTGAGAAAAAAAGCAAGTAAAATGCAATGATCCACCTAAAACGTCTTTATATCTGCTGGTTAAAACTTATTTCTATTGCCACTAAACATGGAATAAATAGTTGACAACCAATGAAAATATTCCAAGAAGCACTAATACTACTCAATGCGTTATCTAAACTTGAAATGAAATGAAGACATGTTTTTGCTGGAACGCCACGTGGTGTTAACAATGCATGGAGGAATGTTGTTAGAACATGTTTTGCAGGAAAGTCGCGCGATGGTGTTGACAATGCATGGAGGAATGTTGTTAGAACATGTTTTGCAGGAAAGTCGCGCGATGGTGTTGACAATGCATGGAGGAATGTTGTTAGAACATGTTTTGCAGGAAAGTCGCGCGGTGTTAACAATGCGTGGATTGTCGCAGATGCATATCAGTGACTAGACTTATTATCTTGAAGTGAGAGGGTCCCTTCCAGTGTAGATAAAACTATTTACCATACAAATGTGAAAGATTACTTTTAAGATTAACTTACTAAACAAGACATTAGCATATGGCATTATGTCAAAAGGATCTCTAGATGAGCTTCGTCTAAGTTAATGTAATTTTATAAAATAAAAAAAAGAAACAAGTCAATGTAGTTAGATAAATAAAACATTTTTTTTATTAATAAGGTATCCATGACATAATTTTCATATTAGATCTTGTTCTACGCTTAGGATTAACAAAAACCTTCGGAATATTCAGTTCGTGAATGGCATTCAAAAATTGAGAAAATCCATTTATTTCTTCTTTGTTAGATGCATCATTTACAACCGATTGAATCAAGTCGATCACATTAGAGTGTGGAATCAGCTTTCCCTTATGAATGATTTCTCCTCTCTCATTCCAGTTTATGACGTGTTTGTGCTGTTTTAAAAATGATAAAATGTTTCTAGTCATAGTCTTTTTATTTCTGGGATCTGCATTTAATATCAGCTGATCAAGAATTTCAGTTGAAGGTTCCGTTTTGATAGAGATTTCCTCGGACGATTCATGAACCGGAAGTCTTTCTCTCTGTTTCTGACCAGGAGTAGTTGTGTATATTTCTTCAACAGGTTTCTTAATAGAGGGATTATGTGTTTCAACATGAATACGCTTTTGAAGAACTTGATGGTAAAGCTTCACTTTTTCATCGTCAGAAAGCATGCGTTTCAGTATTGCAGACATTTCTTTGTCCAGATTCGATAAGTTTTCTTCGGTAGGTACATGTTTTGAAAGTTGATCATGAGGTACCAGAACAAATTTTTTCGCAAACTCCATTACTTAGCAATAAGACTTGTTAAAACACTCAATGCGGCTGGAATCAGCAAATTTAAAAACCCTCCTTTTTGCACTAAAAGCTTGCGCTTCACATACAATGGTGTTTTTTTATCAGCCAATTTTCTGAAGGTTGTTTTGTATTGACGGAATCGAGCTTTTTGAGCTGGTCTTAAAGGCACATTGCCTTTTATAAGATTTAAACAATATTCACAGATGCATTTCAAAGTTGATTTCGGAACTTTCCTTATCAAGGATTTCCTCAATTCAGGTTTGCTTGCACTAATGGCCAGCAGTTTTTGAACGTCTTTCTTATTCGGTGGCATACTTCAAACTAAATTGATACAACTAATGTCGTGGTTGATAAACATACGTTGTTTCTCCTGGTAATATGTTGGTTCGCAAACGCATGGACTCCTCGGTATCAGGTTTTAAATCAATCAATAAATAGCTGTAAGGTCTCATTGTTGCGTCTTGAAAAGCTTCCATGAAAAATTTTGTATTATGAGGATACAATTGTCTTCCAAGATGCGTAATTTGATTGATATCTCTACGTGACTTGAATAAAAACATATAATGGCTGTTTAGCGATACTTCTCTGAACTCTTTACCTTTATGAAAAATATTTTGAGTCACTGTGATGATTGATAGATTGAGATGATGTGAGCCTTTAGTATACAAATTTGTTAAACGTTTATCGTTTCCGCATTCAACCATTAGATCATCGATAATGAAGAGTGTATTTCCATCCAAATAATTTTTAAAATTCTCTGGGAATCCCTCCACAAAGGTCACATTTGTTATCTTTTCATACAAATCCTGATAGATACCGTAAAACCATACAACTTTGTTGATATTTGCATGAATCACCTCTGTTCGGTGTTCGAGAAGTTTTTTTAAAAAGTATGACTTTCCACATGAAGTCGGGCCTGAAACTAGAGCAGTAAAAGGATGTCGTAGCACTAAAGGATTCATTGTGTCAAATGAAGAAAGAAAAGTCATTTCATCTAATTTATAATATTTTTTTTTATTGAAACAATTTCACATATAAATTATGGTTTCTTTTAACATAATTATACATAATAATATCATTATTCATTGAATCATGTCCAAACTTAGATAGAATTTGCTTAAAAGAATTATTTCTACATCGCTGTTTAAGGTAATATATGCAGTATTGTCCACAAACAGCTGTTCTGAAGTTTTGTAGCGGGAAATCGTTGTACGTCACATTGGAAAATTTTTTTAAATAATAGCGGATGTAATTGTTGAAAACTTGAGGGGAACGTCCAAAGGAGTCAAAGAATTCTATATTTCTCGACGATCTCAGAAAAACTGCTAACCAGTGAGTACCTTCTTCGTGAGCAGGATCTGTGTTAATAACCATGGCTGCTGGATAATGATTCAATCGCATTGGAATATTATCACAGGCAAACACGCCAATGAAACAATGTCTTGTGTAAGCATCTCTTTTCAGAATTTCATTTATTTGAATTGAATTCATATTGAAAAATCACATAATACATTGCGCGACTTGGTTATTTCAATAACACTTTGAAATTCGGCATATACCAACACTGAAATGGTCTTTGGTAGAGCAGATGCGAATTTCAATTCTATGCGTAAATTTCCTTGTTGTATCAAATTAAGGTGGTTTCCATCGCAAAGATCCGGAGTCAAGTCGAAGGAATATAATGAATATCCTTTTGCAAACTCATCCCTATTTATGTATATTCCTTTGTCTGATATCAATTTTCCACTTCCTAACAGTAGACTGTTATATGCTCTTATATATTGATCGCTAGAAAAATCCGGTGTGATAGGTTTGAAAGCGATTGGATTTCCATCCACATACACACCGATGAAGTTTAAATCATAGTGTTTGAATTCCAAAGGGTTCTTCTCAAAATTTCCATTGAAAGCTTCATTGTCTATGGTGGCGATAATTAGTTTATTTGGCATAGCACCGAGAAAAACATTATCCTGCTGGAAACTATAACTTCCACCTGAGACGGCGTACATTTTACATAAAATTCGATCAATGGGATATTTAGCGTTTGATTTCTCAAGAGCCTTTGCATGTCCTATTAGAACACCTGGGGACAATTTTTGTTTCCTTATAAAAATAGAAGCATGATCAATACTGATGGTGTAATTTGCTTTCTGCAAAGCCATCAGACAGAATTCCGGCTTGTTTCGTATCAGTCTAATCTTCAAATCCACCAAGTTCAGTAAAAGTCTATCTTGGTGGAATATATCGCAATGCAAGTTTCCAATCATATCTAAAACTTTGCTTTGGGCAGTCATTGATGTCCTTTTCTTTAAACCTTCGTTTCCTTTCGATGGATCATTTTCCCCAATATGATCGGCAGTGTCTTTATAAAAACCTTCCGAGGTGAGAAAACTTTTCTTGTAATCCGAACCGTAATTTAGCAAAGTTTCGATGTAAGCTCTGTATGGATACGTATTACTGGACGATGAAATCAGACGATCATTCAAACTCACATCTACTTGAGAAAACAGGGAATGCAAGAACAAATTTATAGGGCCTACAGGTTCAGTATCGGGTAAGTCGGCGCCGTTCTTTAAAATGCGTACTTTTAAATAAAGCTGTGTGGCTGATAAATCAATGTATTCCTCGCCGCTCCCCGAAATATTAAATTCTATGGGTGACTCATCTTGTATATTTGCAATTGGGTAGTATTCCAACCATTGTCCTTTTTCTATTGATGTTTGTGTCGGAGGAGTTAAAAACAAATCAAGCTCGCTCTTTACTGAGGGATAGGAATCATTACGTATTAGAGCCATGTTATGGATAGTCGAAAATATCTGACGTGCTCTGCTTGCGAGATTTCTTTCGAATGAAGCGTTTCTTAGTAAGACGTTTCCTTTTATGTCCACCAACCATCGATTTCACTTTGGTTGCTGCTTTATCAGATAGAACACTTGCTGCCTCTTTTGCTCTTTCTTTTGCTGACGCCTTCAGATTTTTCCCTTGTACGTAGTCGTTGGCAATATCCACCCCAGTCTTGAAGGCCTGTTTTCCAAAAACCTTTGCACCAGATTTGAATAACGGCAGAATCATTCGGTACATACTTCTAAAAATACCTCCAATACCGCTACCTCTTTGTAAAGAAACTCCCTTGTAGAAAGATAAACCATTTCCAGCTTGATTTGAATAGTATTCCTCGTAAGAACGAGTGCAGCAATGATATGGTTGATACATGACTTACAAATGCTTTAGACGAAAATGTAGTTTCACGATCACTTTCCCACGTTCAAATGACACGTATCGTCCTGTGTGCGTCTTTATAACTATTTCGATGGTCTGAAAATTTTTTCTAGAAATCGAATAATAATGAGGTCTATCGAATAATTCATGTACCATCTGACCGTCTATACCTCGAACTGTAACGATGCGTAATAGGGGAGCAACGACACCACCGACCACTTGAGACTCAATTATATCTGTATACACGTACAGCAATTGTAAGTCAACATTAGGATCTGCCACAAAAGGACTCTCAATGCTCAAGGTTTCAGAAACATTATTTTCCCCAATTATATTATTGGGCTCAAAACCCAAACATTGCGCTAATCCATCACTCAGTTTCAACTTTGAACCTTTAAACAACTGAAGTTTAACTTTCTTATTATGTTTATTGTAATTCATTTGTATTTGAATGCGTTTTTCAAAAGCGTTTATAATGTCTTGCGGTGTTTCATAATAACCGCATGGAATACTGTAGTTCATTTTTCCACCAGAACCTAAATCATACTCATATTTATTGTTACCGTGAGTAACATTATTCCACATTTTTGGATAGATCAATTCAACTATGCCGCATTCCCATTCTCCAGACAGTTCAAAATTCTTCGGAAGTCTCGTTATGTAATGAGACAGAGCATTATCAGTGAAAACATCAATGCTTCCATCACTAGGAAGAGTTATGTAGAAACTCATTTTTCTTTATACAAATGATTGCTTTCTTACTCTCACACGTCTTTTATAGGGAAAACAAATTTCTGGAAGGTATCCAATCATTAAATTTATTCGAATATCCCTTAAACTTTACGAAGTACTCTATCACGTTTTTCCTCTTCCTCTTCTTCAGAACTTTATCCACTGGAAATTTTTCACTGTTCGCTACTTGTTGCAATTCTTCAGCATAAAATGTACCTTGAATGTCTTCATGTAACAAATCCTTAATTTTATACACGGGTATAGGGTTGGACACTAATTCGCGTATTACAAATAATTCTTCTGACCAATTACTTTCATATCCTTTTTCGAACGTTATTTTCTGCTTTGAAACTCTTACAATATCTCCCACTTTAAATTTGAAAATAGGTTTCTTACGCATCTGAAGTGCATCCCCATAAAGTTTTTTACGGACGTCATTTTCATTATCAATATTTACGCTAGATGGTTTTCTACCGATGCTCGAGTGAACGGTATTGTTGTAGCTGTGAACCAACTTTTTCAAAACATTAATGTAATTGAAAGTGTTAGCATGAGTAAAATATCGCCACATACGGGTTTTAAGTGTGCGATTGTAACGCTCAACAACGCTTGCTTTTGTCTCATTAAATGTAGAAAAGAAGTGAACTCCCTGAGATTTTAAAAAGGACTGAAATCGTGTATTCAAAAATTCTGAACCGCGATCGCTTTGCAATTTCAAAGGTTTGCGTTCCTCAAATATAATTTTAAAAGCTTCCACTATACTTTTACCAGTTTTATATTTCAAAGGTATAGCCCATGCATATTTCGAAAATACGTCAATCACAGTTAACAAATAGCAATATCCTTGGTTGAATTTGGAAAGACTTCTTAAGTCAACTAGATCTGCTTGATACTGCACTTGTGCACCTGAAACGTAAACGCGGTTACGGGGAAATACTTTTCTAATTGGTTTATGTAAAGTATATGCACGTTCCTTTTGAAGCATAGATCTTATGTCTTTAGCAGGGACTTTAAAAAATTTCTTTAAGGTTTGAACATTTCCCAATCCAGCAGGATGAGCAACGTCGTTGAATACTTTCTTCACCTCTTCCATGACTGATTATTTTTTGTGGAAGACTAATACATTTATATAGCTAAGATCGGTAGATATTCGTGGCCGAGTGGTTTAGTTGATCAAATACTCGGAGACGAGTATCTTTTGTCACGCGTTCAAGTCCTGAAAAAGTAGATAATTTTTCTCTATATAAAATTTAAAAAATTGTCTCTTCATTTTAAAAGTGATCGCCAGATGGCCCCACGGGTACCGAAGGTATCACTAAGTCATGACGTCACACAAGGCACCGCAATTTGCCGAACACGCCAGACTGTGACGTCATAGCAGCATTGAGAACATGATCAAACATGTAAGAACGAGTCCTTTCTCGTATACCGAGTCTGCCGTCACACAAGGCACCGCAATTTGTTCAATCCAGACTGTGACGTCACTCACGGCACCGCAATTTGCTCATAACATGCACTTCCCATGATAAATTCGTTGCCATTCTGCGAAAGATATATATTCGTGTTGCCAGATCCCAAAAAAACTAAAAAGAAAACAACTAAACTCAACCTATAGCCTATGACGTCATTTTTAGCAGCAGGAGTAAACAACTAAACTCAACTTCCGGTTTATGACGTCATTTTTTAGCAGCAGGAGTAAACAACTAAACTCAACTTCCGGTTTATGACGTCACTTCCGGCAGCAATAGAAAACAACTCAACTCAACTTCCGGTCTATGACGTCACTTCCGGCAGCAGGAGAAAACAACTAACCTCAACTTCCGGTCTATGACGTCACTTCCGGCAGCAGGAGAAAACAACTCAACTTCCGGTCTATGACGTCACTTCCGGCAGCAGGAGAAAACAACTCAACTCAACTTCCGGTCTATGACGTCACTTCCGGCAGCAGGAGAAAACAACTCAACTCCACGTGACGTCACTTCCGGCAGCAGGAGAAAACAACTCACCTCCACGTGACGTCACTTCCGGCACCGCGGCACCGCTGTTCCAGAACCCGCCTTTTCCATCTACTCCACTCTAGTCATCTTTAACAATTCTATTTCATAAAATTCCATTACACGTTGTTTGAGATCAACTACAGCGCTTTAAACCACTTTTCTATTGATAAAAAATAAACGTTTGCAACAAAAACCGAAATGTGGTCAAGTTCTTTACATCAGCTTTCGGAAAAGAATTAAATTATCGTTTGATATATCAACAATTAAAAAGTCGGAGTTGAGCGCTATAAACCGATCAATTTTTCTTAACCGAGCGAGTGCTCTGATTTTTTCGATTGAAGCTTCTGTGTCATCATAATGACGAATCAGAGTAAGAATGCATCGACATGATTCGAAAACAATAGCTTTTGTGGTGAACGACCGAACCTAATTCGTAATGATTTAAAGATAATAAAATCTGTTTATATCTCTCCCGTAGGCCAATGGGCCCCTAACTATGACCAGCGGATGTATTAATAAAAGCAAATATAGTATAAAAATTTATGAAAAATAAATCGTGTTTGATTCAAAAACGGCTAAAGCTGAAGATAAAATAACTTCGAATCGTGTGAGGAAAGAATCAAATTGCTAACAAAACGAATTCAAAATTTGTGCGTCAAATTTTGAAAACAAAACAAAATATTCTTTTCTGTTTTGCTTTTATTATGATGTGGGTAAAAAGCATTTTACTTTGGAATCTGACAATTCTGAGTTTTATACACAGTATCAGCATCGAGTTACGACCGACTCAAAGTGGAACAGCGGTATTTTTTTATAACTTTGTTCTCTTAGGGTTATTACACGTATGACAATGCGTTCTAAGTGCCATCGATGATGACTTGGAGGTTTTCAAGCAGGAAAATTCAAGTCTGTTTTCATAAAATGTTTTCATTGCGAACAAAACTTATCTTAAGCAATGAATGTGAACAAATTATACAATAAAATTGAAATATTTATTTTTAAAAGTTGACAATTCATATTCAGACATAAGTCTGAAAACACCAGTTTTGTTTATGAAATGAAAAATGTTTTGAATCTTTGTTTTAAAAAATCCATGAAAGGCATGAACACTTAATTTTGTACAAAATTACTTTTTCTTTGCAATAGTTATATTTAAACAATTACACATTATCTATAAAAAGTTTTTTAGATGGTTTGCTGGATTGCATTACGTCTGGAGTAGGTACACGAATTTATTGTTAATACTAGGGTTCAGTATGCGCATGTTGATCTTTTTGAAAAATTGTGGCGGTAAATTTGAATTGTACAGAATTTGGTCTACTGTGAGACTGTAATCCTAAACGTAGTGTTTTGCATAAAAAGGTCATGTTGGTAAAATAGAATATCAAAACGGCTTAAAATCTGATCTCAGCTTAAAGATGTGTATCATATTATATTTTTTGAAAATCCTATGAAATCACATATTTTTAAGCCCTAAAATAGTGAACTCTATTGAAAATCTGTTTGTCATCAAGCAGAATAGAAGAAAATTGGTTCCTGTTTGACCAAATATCTGCTGTAAACAATTATCTCTGGACAATGCAATCTAAGGTGTAATAAAATGTAAATAAAATCATACAAACATTGCTTTTAATGGCTTTGTTTCACATGTAGACTTTCTACAGAAGGTGGCCGAATACTTTTGTGTATTTAATTTCATACGTTACATTACAATTTAAATATTTTTAGCATTATTTAGACAAAATCGGACCTGATAATGTAGCTTTTATATAAGAGTGACATTATTTAAACATTCCTGGTGTTTATTTATCTTCCTTTTCTTTGGGAGGAAGGTATTCGAATGAATATTGATTGAGTATTTGTCAATTCTTGTACTTGACTGTCGCGCTGGAAATAATAGTGTGGCAGTAATTGCAAGCGTATTTTGAAATTAATCTTTCCCATCTTGCCCAATGAGAAAAACTAGTGATGAAAACTTGTCACGTAGACTTGTAAAAAGGCCGTTGAAAGTTTCTTCAGCCAGTTAATCTACTTAGAGAGTGTATAAATAAGTTTTCGGCAAACTCAGCTTTTCCGAAGATACCGAAATCTAATGTCTTTTCAAACACCGATATCCTATCAACAGTAATGAAAATTCTTATACCATCCTTTAGCATAGACAAATTATTTCATTTACTTGTTTAACACGTTTTCCAATAGGGGCAAAATCTGAACACAAGAAAGATGTAGAAAAAATCATGCTCTCGTATAAAGTGTTCAAATATCCCTATATACCACATTACTCTCAGGACTCATTCTAAGCAAAAAGTGTCTCACTTTTCTTCGTTTACCTTACTTTATCCTTACCTCATATTTATTCCAACCAAAGAAAGCGTTATTATGGAAATAATACTTTGATGAAATTTTAAAACAATATTAAATCAAATGCTGTGTGTTCTTAATTATATAATCAATACTTTGTCGACAAATCTTATATTATAAGCAGAAAATCTGAATGTCTGAAGCAGCTAAAACTCTCGAATGCTGAGTTCTGGCATCATGAAATTTTCACAACTTATTCTATCTGAAACTACAAGGTCAACGCAACTATTTTCAGCTCGCTACATCGCTCCTTTAGAACCGTAGAAATAAACTTTAAAGGTAGAACATTTCTCAAAAAGATGCCAATTTTTAAACAACACAAAACTTCAAAAGTTGTCACGAGCCGATCAGTCAGAAGAGAAAAGAATTCAAGCAAGTAAAGTAGACAAAGCTCAAAAAACTGTTCTACGACGTAACGAAACTGCTGAGGAAACAGGCGCGACTTGGTTTGTAAGAAACAGCAAACACCCTGGAACGAAGCTGATACTAAAGCTAGTGAGAATATTAACTAGTTGCAAAATTTATATTCCCTATAATCAAAGTATTTTTGTACCTGTAGACAAGCCATCTTTAGATCACGACCCAATTTGTTCTTTGGCTGCCTGTAAACTAACCTAAAATCTACCACCCTTTCCTTCTCTAGGCAAGGCCACCTGCTAAACTCTTTGTATTGCTTTTACTTTTATTATACTTCATCGCAACGAACTAATTTATACATTTTGTACAACTGTGAAATAAATTTTAAATTCACATTTAAAAGTATTTATTTTTCTCAAAAAATTCCCAAATTTTGCCACTCTTAAATTCGCTGCTCTCGGCCGCAGACCATTTAGAAATACTACTGTTTTGTTTACTCACCTCTTTGTAACGTAAAAATACCACACCTTGTGCATTATTAAATTACATTCCTCCATTTCCATAAATTACACACTGACCTTTCATTCTGAATCTGCAACTAAGTTCGGGCGATCCTGCATATTTGAAAACAAAAAAAAATACCTGTATATTTTTAATATCTATTCATGTGTATGATAAATAAGGCTATGATAATTTAATTTGGCCGGCTACAAACAAAAAATATTGGGGCGTGCTATGGAGTTGGCGAATAGAAAGAGTAAGTTTCAATAAAAATTCCTGGCAATTTTTAAAGCCCCACTCTCTGAGTATATTGCGGCTAGTTGCAAAACATTTATAACCGAGGGAGCAGTTAGCGTCCTCTGACGAAAGTACATATTGCGTATCACTCGATGAAGGTAGAAGAGTCCTATCATTTTCATTCTTCCTCAAACAATTGATAAGGTTTGGAAGGAATTCGCGAAAACTGAAAGTGCATTAAACTCTGATTTTAAACTGAAACTTGTGGTCTGAAAGTACCACTTAACTTTCCATTTCGAGGAATCTCAAGTGTTGACATTTAAATGTCCATGGTTATCGGAAGAAATTTTAGGTTTTATTTTTTCTCGTTGGAAAGATTCTAGATTCGAAGATTGAAATTTGCCACCAAAACATTTCTAATTTCGCACTAAAGTTACTGTGTTCCGGGTCTTCGAAACAAAAATGATTCTCAATTAGCTTTGAAAAATGAAGCGACTCATGCATTGAGTCTCACTACAGATCTATAGGTTCCTGTCTGATTAGCCCTGGTGTGGTAAAAGTGAGACGACAAACCAAACTCACTCAAGATCTCCAGAAATATAGCTTTTTAAATAGTTGTAAGTTCCTCCAGTTAAAAACATTCGAATGTTTTCAATCCACAAATCCATGTGTTGGAAGTGTTTATTCCTGATCAACGACGTTTCTTAATTAGCAAAATTCACCGATCTTGAAGGCTTCTGGGAGATAATTTTTTTGGGGCAAAGAGGCCATATTTTCCACATAAACGTAGTGCCAATGAAACTTTAGACAACAAATTTATCTAGTGTCCATGCAGCCATTATCGCCTTCGCGTTCTTTCCAGTGACAATTTGCTGAGTTTTGAACGGGACCGCGCATTCGACTCTGTCCTTATGTAACGGGCTCTCATCCAAGCAAATATTTCAAACATTCCAATACCATCGCATTGTCACCGATTTGGTGATAAAATAATGATACCTCTTGGTCATCAGAGAATGAGAAGCGGGTGAACAATATCGACTTTCATTTGCCCACTTCCGGCATTTTAACGTAGTGCTCGTGCACTGATAAGAGATTAATTGACAAAAGGAAATAATGCATCACGTGATTTGATACGCCCGTTTTATTCGCAGATGCGCGCGAAATCTGTGACAAGTCCGAGGCGTAAGCGCAGGACTTGATAATGCAGAACAGCAATAGGAAAGAAGGAAGATTGTAATTCTCTTCGCTTCGCAGGCGTGGTTTGTTTGTGACCATACCGTGTGATTTGTTTGTTTTTGTTCTTCGTGTTTGTTAATTTTTACACTGAAACTATGTTAATAACGTCCGATAAAACCGATTGCCCGACCAATGGATATTCCGAAGACCATTGTCGTCGGTCATCGAAAGATTCTCCAAAAAATTGTGATTCACATTTAATAACAAACGGAAGCATACCTAACATTGCTCAGGTAGGTGTTTTATTATCGGTACAAATCATATACAGGTCAGTGGCTTGCTGTGAAAAAAATGGAAATTCGAATAATTTAACGAGGGCATTGTGATGCAGCTTTTGACTTTGCACAAATTTGAAAATTGCCTGCGATTTGAATATTTGTAAGAATGCGAAAACAGATTTTCGATACTAACAAAAAAGTTCTGTTTTATTTTCTTTCCTTTAAAAATAACTAATAACAATCAAAAGTGGGTTCTTAATAAATTTTTTGTCTTGTTCAATGATAGAAAACTGAAATGCTGTGGCATTTTCGAAATTTTAGAATTCTGTGATTTTCCATTGATTCTAACTTATTCTAAGTTAGTAAAAGAGCTCAAATCGACGAAGCTTAAAATCAAAACTTTTGTACAATAGAAGTTTGTTTCTGAAAATTTTCAATTTCATGTCATAAAATGTTTGGAAGAATAAAACCAAATTTTGTTTGGTTTTTATCCTTCCTGGGATTCTGAGGATTTTTATCAGTCATTTTTATGCATTTTTTAGCATATTTCATTGTAATATAAATGTAATAAAATCATTAAACTATCCATGTCATAAATTAATCAAATACTAATATGGTGTGTACCCCACACATGTGTAATAATCCAAATAGTCGAATGTTTTAATTAATTTCAAGTTAATTTCTGTAAAAAATGAACTATGGATTAAAAAAATGCTTTGAAAGCTAGTTTATATGCATGTTCAGCAAAATAATACTTGCAAACGCATTTAGATTGCAGTTAAAATAACATGTCATGTGATTATCTTGTATTGGGAAATCTCTCCAGTTGGTACAATTTCTGCCATTTACATATTTTTTGGAACTGAAAAATATTTGTAAACATGATTTTTGTGCATACTATGTAAATTGCAAGTGTTCTCCAAAATCACTGACAAGTTATATGTTCACTAACTAGTTGCATTCAGTGATATAAACATAGCTTTCTCACTTGTTAAAAAATATTGTCACTTCAATTTGTGGCACTAGAGCCCCAGGAAACATGAAAATATTTTTGATCCATAATGTAAAGACTGAAATTTTCATTAGGGGCCTGGTGTGTAGAAGAGGGAGGCCTGCAGGGAAAACAACTTTCAGGCATCTATTTGAAATCAAATAATGTTTATAAAATAAGAAAGTACATTTTTTAAACCCTGCTGTTGGCATCTTTCTCTAAGAAGGACATGTTTAATGATGAAAAGGACATTCAACTTCAGTTTCAACTCACAAGAATGTTGGTTTGTATCAACTTGACAAGTTCTCTGAAGCTATTCCTAAAATAATATGTATCAGCAATAAAATTAACTACATTAGTAAAGACTACCTTGAGATAAAAATGTTTTTGAAACTGACATTGCCGATTGTTTGGAAAGCGACATTTATGACCTGAGATTTTACTAATGAGAATATATTAAACTGGGTGCTAAAGTAAATGTTTTAGTACCAACTGGCTTCCTGAAAAACAAATGTTGTAATAAGTTTCTGTTTCTTTGCATGCCATAAAGAAACAGCTAACTTTAAGTGTCAGAAGACGGAAACAAATAAAAGAGACTGATTCTTAAGAAAATTTGAACAAAGGTTTCTGATAAACGAATTTTCTAATGTAAATTTTAAGTATGAAATTACATATTTTTAATATTTTTGGCATTATAATACTGTTATGTATTCAACAACTTCATACACTTTTCCTTCAACATTTGGATAAATTTTGGGACTTGACTGTATCCACTCACTGTAAAAAGTAAATGTATTGATCTACATTGCTTCATTCTTTTTCAGATTATAGACTGAAAAGTAAGTGTAAGTGTAGCCAAAACAGTCATGAAGTAAATTGTTAGGTGGATTTACTTTATAAATAATTTTTATTTTATGCCAAATAGAATATACAATGGTGAGAAGATCTCTTTATTGCCTCTTCAAATGCTTAAACTTAGTAAAATAAACCTGAGGTTATGTAAGAAACAAAAATGTTGCATTTCTCAATATTCTTAGACATCGATAATATAAAATTAAAAATTGTAACCGATTTCTTACCTGCTTTTTACGTATATGATTACACTGCTTTTGATTTGGAATTTGGGTTGTGAATTTTAATTTATCAATGCAATTCACTTAAAATGTACTAAAGATATCAAATATAAGACTGAATGCATTTTTTATAAATTCTACAATTAAACCTATAAATATAAAATTGCAGGGCGTAAAATTAATATTAAAAGTTTGTTTCATTCCATACATCCCTTCCAGTTTCTAAACTTGTTTTATTACTTCTCACAATCTTAATGAAGCCTCAATGAATTTATTACATTTCATAATCTTGTATTTACAGTAGTTCCTTGTAATAAACACCAATTTTTATAGAAATTCCTTGAGTGCATATGAACCCAGAAAGAAACACCACAGATATAATTGCCTTGCTTGTTGCTTGAGATTTTTTATTGATGCCATAAAAAATTTTCCAGTAGGAAAATGCGGTACCGAAATGACTTTCTTTTCCTCTTTTATCTTTAATTTTTATAAGATGGGAATAAATTTTCTTTCGGAATTGAGCTTGTTAATATTTTGTGATTTTTATGTCCTTATTCCAAAGCTTCTACAAAGGGATATAAGATGTCTGTTGATTAAATGATTAAGTGCTTCATTAAATATGACTCATCTTTAAGAACAGTGGTTTCATAATTAATGTGGTTGAGCTATGACTATTTTTGAGCGTGATACTCACATCTTAATTCAGTTCATTGTAATCGCTATTTATTTTCCTCCTATTTAATATCGAATATCTACTAAAAGAATTAATTGTTAACTCTGCATAGTTCAAACAAAAAGAGCCACATGATCAATATTAGATAGTTTGTTAAAGAGTATGTTGTGATCAGAGATTGCAAAAATTGGGGGGTTTCAGTTGTTTTTCAGGCAAAAGTGGTTGTGAGAATGTAACTTAATAGGAGTATATGTAGGAAAATATTTTGTTATACTTTGTATCTACAATTTCGTGACTTTGATCAAAATTATTGTTTAATAATTCAATGATTAATTTTATGAACTGGTTCACATGTTAAGCAACATTTTTAACTAAAATGAATTTTTAAATTTAAAAATATATAAAATTGGATGTTGGATAAAAAATGTTTTAAATCTCTTCATACAGGTTTCTCTTTAATTCACACAAAATCTTAATCAATATCTTAATAATCACTTTAATCAATTCCTAATTTTATGAGAAATTTTTTTTGTATGAAGTAATCAAATCACTTGACTTGAGATTATTCATGTTTGTCAATTACTGAACCCAGTTTAAAAACTTGGTTTCTTTATCTTTAGATAAAACAGCCTCCACTTGAGCTCAAAGAAGAATTTGAAGAAACTCCCTATTTTATTGTATTTTGTATTTACGTGTGTTATGCTGTCCTTATGCTTTTCGGTTATCTTCGAGATTTTATGCGAAGAACTGGTTTAGAGAAAAATTTTATGGCTAAAGAGAAAAATAGAGAGGTATGTATTCTTGCAGTATTTTGCTTATGATTCATTGCTTTTATTATTACCATAAATTCAATTTTACTCAATTCTGAGTCAAATTGTGATGAATTTTTCCAACATATTGATGTTTAACAAATTGAATGAAGTTAGATTAATTATATAAACACATATAACATATAAAGATTTGTTAAATAAAATATGTGTTAACATGGTATCCTAATGATTTCTAGGGTTACGTGCCACTATATCAAAGCTTTGAAAGTTTTTACACTCGAAATGTCTATATTCGTATTCGTGATTGTTGGAATATGCCCATCTGTAGTGTTCCTGGTGCTCTTATGAAAATGAGAGAAAGAGTTTCCCATGATTACAATGTCACTTTCGAGTAAGTTTTTAACTGAAAAAGTAATTTAGTTGAAAATTCTAATGTCATGTTTGTTATTTATGAACCTAAGCAACATCTAATTTTAAGATATAATTTGTGAAAAACAAAATTCTGTGCTCAATTTTTTTAAATTTGAATTTTGTCCTCTTCACACTTGATAAGCAACCCATTAAAATGTTCATTAATCAGTATGACTTTTAAAGTTAACAGTCTCAGTGAATGCTTTCATAATATTTACTTTAGTGACTTATATAGCCTCTCTAGTGGCTTATAGAGGTTGCCGTGACTTGATGGATTTGCACACCAGTGCTAATGGTGGTTCACTAAGGGATATAAATTAATAAACACTGAACTAAAATATCTCAAAAATAATTATTTGCATTTTTTAAAACCTTGTACAAATTTACAATCAACAATACAAATGCTATTAAGCCAAATCTGAAAAGGATACAATTTTAAATTAATTACCCATGCTTTAATTACCCTTTCTAAAAATATTTTTAATATTTAGAGTGAATGAATATTTTTATGTTCTCATACTGCAAAGTTGATTGAAGGGTTTAATAGAGTATTTATGAATAATTTTATTTACAAGTGTTATCTGATTTTACATATGCTTTGCCAACCTATTTTAGGTTAAAGAATTTCTCATGAAATGACTGCTTATACAATTTCTTTTAGGCCTGCAAGTTGAAACTGACTCAATTTTTTAATTCTCTTCAGGATGAAAGACCGATCATTTGATGTGATCAATATGGGCTCCTATAATTACCTAGGATTTGCAGAAAATAAGGGAAGATGCATAGATAGTGTTGAAGAAGTAATTCAGAAATATGGAGTTGCCACCAACAGCACGAGGCATGAACTTGGTGTGTATAGCTTGTGTGCTCTTATTTAAACCTGTTATTTCTGATAGAGAAACTCTTATCAGATCCATAAAGTTGTAATAAACCCCTTTTCTGGTAGCCGAAAGATTGGCCCTGTGGCAACAGATACTGGAATCATTAATCCAGGTCTACTAAAAGTATTTCACAAATCTTCAAGAGGGAAATAATCTCAATAAAATAATGCATTTTTATTTCCAATGGCCAACCACTGACCTCTTCAGCTTTTGGCGCTACATGGGGCAAAGTAACGTCTATCTGTAGAAGAGCATCTAGTGTGTGAGCTGCCACTACTCCTAACAAGACAATCACCAACACAAAACTTACAAACCTGGTGATTCGAACCTGGGACCTACTGGGTGACGGATAAAAGCTATGACCACCATACCAATTAGGCATTACAAAAACAATATTACTCTTATAAAAGTTATTAACATGAATTGCCTGAACTTAGTGATGATTTCCAATATATGATTAGGACAGATGAATGTGTTAAATTTATAATATGTAGACTTATATAGAGGTTGAAATAACTTAAATGTCAATTTTCATCTTGTTTGGCTGAAAAGTGGAGGATTTAAGTGTTTGAATATTCTTCCAAAAATTTAACGCTACTCTTTTTTAAAAATAAGTATTTCACCACTATTAGTCTCAATTGAAAAAGTTTATTAAACAATGAAAAAAGGCTAGAACTATTTAAAAATGTTCCTTTTGAAAAAATCAGTTTTGAAATTTTTACTAACATCCTATGTGGGTTTGACTGTTCTATGCAAAAATAGAAATGTATATAGTATTTTACATATTTTTTATGTTATGACACTACTATTATCAAAGTGACATTGCAAGAGCCATTGATTATTAATTCTGGTGTTAAAAATTTTCTTAAAAAGTAAAGCTAGATTAAAAATGTATTTTTTATTTTTGGCAACTCGTGTATAAGAAAAATAGTGACCATCATATGCCTTATTTTGCATTATTGTCTCTCTTTTTATTTGGTTGGCTACAATAATTGGTATCTTGCGTTTTTTTTGTATATTTATATTTCACTTAGGTGGTCAATTATTGTGCTTTGTAGGATAGAATATAAAAATCTAAAATAAAAGTGTCAATCTAATTTTAGGTACTTTGGATTTACACATTGAATTAGAAAAACTGGTTGCCAAGTTCTTGGGTGTTGATGATAGCATCATCATTGGCATGGGATTTGCAACCAATTCTACCACAGTTCCTACACTAGTCTGCAAAGGAAGCTTGATTCTGAGTGATGAGTTGAATCATGCTTCCTTGGTTCTTGGGTGTCGTCTTTCAGGAGCAAAAATCAGAGTCTTCAAGCACAATAGTAAGACTAATTTTTTGGTTTTAGAATTTTATTTATAAAATATTAGATTATGCATCTGGTGTCATGTAATTAATATAATTGCATTTATATAAAATTCTTGTATTTGTCTTAATATTTTAACTTTCTTCATTCGTTTGCAGCTTTTACTCAAAGAGAAATTGTTCCAAAAGTTTTTCTAGTGTATGACATTGATCTATTTATCAGTTGAGCTAGAAATACTATTTTCTTTGTGTTTCAGATATGAAGGATCTCGAACGCACCATTAGGTCAGCCATTCTTGAGGGTCAACCGCGCTCTCATCGACCTTGGAAAAAAATCATTATCATTGTGGAAGGTATATATAGGTAAGTGTTAGGAAACTTTTGATTGTAACTGCATGAAACAATATTTCAAGCTTAATATTTGCAGATGCCAACTATTCTTCCAGAATGATTTTCACTTTTCCATTACGCGCATTATGTCAAATTGTTAAATTAACTGGATGGAATTTACATTCATTTTGGATCCTTTACCCAAATTAGTATTTTCCCTCTGTATTTCATTACTATTCCCAATGTATCAATCAGTAACCTAAATGTTGTCTTATATTTTTTACTACTTTAAATTTAGAAATTTTAAGAGTTTTAAAAATAACTTTCATTTTTGAAGTTGGAGTAGATAATGTAGGTAATTTCTTTCTGTATAATCAAAAAATATTTATACTATGTTATTTATATCAAAAGAAAATATAGCTATTTGCAGACTAAGATGAAATGTTATTTGTTTCCAATACAGCAGGCAAATATCCTTAGGCTCAATAAACAATAGAATGCACAACAGAAATTACACATACATAGTACAGAATAACATTAAAGCATCAGAATAAAACTAGAGATAAAGCAATTTTAGAAACCAGTGAAAAAACAATTAAATATGAAAATGATAAAAACTAACCTCCCAATAACAAGAGTAAATAGTTCTCCCATTCAATGCAAGGAGGTGGTCAGCACTCATCAATTCACTGCTGGTGCATAGGGGATATGTGGGACTGTTCAAAATCCCAAATCTATTTAGATGGACTGCTAGGCAATCATGTCCCATCGCTAGTCTAAAAGCAGCCACAGCTCTCTCTTGGACGATCAGGCTGTTGGAGGATTCTCTCTTTCCATGATTTGTTCTGAATTCTCTCCCCAAGTCCATCTTTATGGATATCCTTAATTTTAAGGTGATTTGTAGTTGCTGTGATTCGTAAGAAGCTGTACTGAGAGACATATGTGCCTCTCTTAGCCAGTGCATCCACATCCTCATTTCCTGCGATGCCAGAATAGAATGGAATCCATTGAATTACAATTTGTTAGTGACATTTGGACAGTTTATAAAATGGATCTGCATTCTAATGACCACTCTGGAAGTGGAAGCTTTGCTGAAATTTGCAATAGCCTGAATTGCTGCTTCTGGTTTGATCGAGGATCATCATCAATAGCCATTGTGTTGCTCCAGTGTGACGTTAATTAAAATCCCTACCTACCTGAATTGCTGCTTGATAATTGGAAAGAATTACTGCAAGCAGCAAGGCAGCTCCTTAAGTGCCGTAAAGAAACTAATTGCCCCAACCTCACCATCAAAAGCATTATTGATTGTTCATAGAGGAATGTAATGAAAAAAACATTAAATACCAGCTCCAATCAAGATGTTATCTGTAGTTAACAGCATTTGTATTTGAAAGGAATGACAAGGATATATTTGTTTGGAAAATTCTACCTATTTTCAGGAAAATTACTTGCTTTAAAGTGATCTTACAGTAGTTGAGGAATATTGGAATTTCATTAAAAAAAGATTGAATTATGTTCTGAGAATATTCCTTTAAAGCGGAATGAATGCTGCTAAGAAAGCAGAAGTAAAAATATAACTGTTTATTGTTTACAGAGTTACTATACATTCCTAATACTGATTAAAATGCTATGTTTTTTGTATAAATTAAATATTAATATAACATGAATGAAGGCATTTTAAAATACTTATTAAATTTCTGCAATATTCCTGAAAATCGCATTCATTTCCTGAAACTTCTAATCAAAGGTTGGTATCTAGTATTCAAACTAAACTGAAATTCAATTTCGAGTAACAAAAAATTATTTTAGGATACCCTTTTATAACTTGGAAATAGATATTATGTGAGTCAACCTTATAGTTTTATGAAAAAATGTTTCAGTATTCATGAATCATTCCTTCGTTCTTAATGTCTAGATAAACATCTATCAGGGCACAATGTCATGGGATGAAATACTGCCAGTAAAAAAATTATCTGCACTTTTTTTATTTTTTCAATTGTAGCTCAAAGATTACTACCAGTTTATTGCTGTAAAATCTGCAGTTCAAGGTCATATAGATAGTTCTATCCCTGCATTTGAATGCCCAATTCTTTAAATTTAACTGCACAGTTCAAAATTCTGCAGTTTAAAACCTGTGAATGTACCATTAGTGACCAGCTCACCATTTAAAATGCCAAACATTTGAAATTTTTTACATGACACTAAAAAGTCTGAAGTGAAGTATTCAGATGATTTCTTTGATGAATTCCTGTAACATTCTGTATTTATCATATTGGATTAGTTCAGAAAAATGCAACAATGAGCCAAACTTTACATCATCTGGTATGTAAGCAATGGTGAAAAAACAAAGGGAATCTTGAGATTTTTTAAGGGGTAAACTGGCACTAAGTTACATAAGACAAACTTACAAACGATATTATAGATAAATAATTTGAAATTTTGCATAGAAAATTAAGTTTGTCATCCTTAGTTGCAAATATTAGAGCAAAGTATAGTGCTATGTGGTCAAATGAAAATGTTCTCACTTTATCACATTTCGAAGGGAAAATATGACACTTGAACATACTCAGAAATCAATTATTAAAATACTTTTATTTTTCATGTATTGGAAAGATTAAACTATTTTTTAAAAATGAATCCTTGAGAAAATGTGACCAGTTGCAGAGATAAATAGATGAAAGTCAATTTTTGTTTAAATTAATTAAAGTTATATTTAGTTTAAGGAGATTTAATTGATTTTAAAATTTGATGGATAAATTTTAAATGACCCCAATCTTCTGACGAGAGATTTGTTGCACTTTTGAAGAAATATGACAACTCTTTTTTTTTACCTGAAATTGCCAGCTGCATTGATGTCTTCAAATTTAAAAACTCATTAATACAGTAATTTTGTACAAATAAAAAACAGAACAATCTACCTTTTCTAAATAAATATTACTTTAAAGTGAACTTTTAACTTAATAGTCTTCAATTTAGTTAGAATATGCATCTTCGTAATAATACAAAAAGGCAAGTCCCATACGGTGACTTTTTGTCTCATACTTCACAGTTTTGTCCCATACATAACACATAAAATGTATTTTAAAACATATTTTTTTAATTTTATGATTTATATTATGCTTTTATATTTTAAGATACAAGAAAAACAATTTCATTTGAGCAAACCCATCTCCAGCAAACTAAATTTTTTACTTGAAGCATACCTTGATTTCTAGTTCTATTTAGATGTCCTATACATAGCAGCTTGGTATTAGGTCTTTTTTCATAGAAAAAAATGACCGATGTTTCAAAGATTTGAGATAAGCTCACTTGAAGGAAAGAAGCTTAGATTGAAAAAAGTTTTTTGGTTAAAAAGGAACAATAAAAGAAATGGCTATTTGCATGCCTTCAATTTGTGAGTGATTGTTCCGTATGTGACAGAAAACCCCTGACACATTGCTTAAAGAAAATTTTTACATGAAATAGAAATTTCGAATGAAATTTCAGTCTTGTGGTTTTCTGAATTTATATTGAGTAAATTTTCCTACTTTTGTACTACATTTTTTAAACAAATTATATTTTCTAAACAACTGTTTTTTTATAGTATGGAGGGCACAATTGTGAATCTTCCAGCTTTAATCGCTATAAAAAAGAAATACAAGTGTTACCTGTATGTTGATGAAGCTCACAGTATTGGTGCTATTGGACCAAGAGGTCGTGGAGTAGTTGACTATTTTGGATGTGATCCTAGAGACATTGACCTTCTCATGGGCACTTTTTCTAAAAGCTTCGGGGCAGCAGGTGGATACATTGCAGGATCCAAGGTATATCAATATTAATGTGTTTGATTATGTTAGTTACATTTAACATTAAATGTTTTTATATAAAACTCAAAAAGGAGCAAGAGTTTTGGTTTTGAAGATACACTCATTCTAAACAGATCATTCTTATTTGCATTGAGAGCATTTTTATGGAATATTTACCTTCCTTTCAATTAAAAAGGATTGATGCATTAGGATCAACTTTATTTAACTCTCCTAGATTTCCTCTTGTGTTATGGAGATTGTTTTGCTTCTATCTTTCAATAATAAATGTTTAATTACTTAAAGTACTTCTCAGAGTATAAGTACCCCACCAGATTAATTTGTTCCTCAAGAAAAATATAAAAAATTGTAGTGAAATTCCCTTGTAATTTTATTTCTATGGAAAATCATAATTTAAAGTTCTAGCATTAAAATTTTATCCTGAACTCATTCATTTTTTAAAATGTAGTATTGTAGATAAACATTGATGGAATGGTAATGTCATTAGATGCCATGAGCATTGAAATGTTTTTAAAAAATTAGCCAGTCAATGATCATGCAACATGCATAGTTATTTCTTATGCATATAGCATGTACCCAAAATTCAATTGTTTACTGACTATGAAAAATATTGCATCAGATTGAATGTGGCCCATTGAGGTTAAAATATGCAATTCCACCATACCTGATGTTTGAATTCCTGTAAACTAGTTTCTGAATTATCATTTGCTTTTATATAAAAGTTTTCTATTTGTTTTATTTCTAAAAACCTTCCGAGTACTCTAAAAGTTCTCTTGAATTGAACCTCTAGGGCACAAATAATTTCCAGCTCCAATGTTAAGAATTATGCGAAGTTTTTCATGAGTTTCATATCAATTACTCATTTCGAGAGGCAATCACTTGTCAGCATTCATTTCTGCATAAAAATAGTACTTTAAGATCCTAAAGATTTTTGGTATATAATCAAAAATTTGAGGAAGCAATCTCAAGTGCTCAGATGTGATGCTTAAAAATTTGATTTAATTTTCAAATATTTACCTCCTAGAATATTTTGGACTTTCCTTGTAGCTTTCAGGGGATATTGTTTTAAGTTTCTAGTTTTCAGATGCTGTGATAATTTTTTTCAGCGTCATGTTTGTCTTTCAGTCGGCTAAAGCATAGATTTTGTGGTGCTCTTGAGTACTCCATGTAAGGCTTGCTGCATTTCATTATTGCTATTCTATTTTCGTCAAAGCTTAGAAGGGCAGTGCTGTGTACCCATACCCCTCTCACTTGACTAAGGACTCATTGGCCATACAGATTAAACGTGCACATAGCTATGTACATGAGGATGTTTTAGGGAGCAATATTCTGGATTGCATCCAGGACCTTTTGATTCATGCTTCCACTGAAAAAAAGTTCTTTTGTGCTTACCATTCGGCCACCCCAGACTGAAGTTTAAGTAGGATTCTACAATTTGTAGATCTTTAAAAGGTTTTTCAATCAATATCTTATCGAAAGCATCAGCTAGAAATTCTATAGATTTGTGCTCCATTTCATTTAGGACTCCAAAGAACTTAAATCAACTTTGTGGGAGGGGTGGGAGAGCTAATGATTTCAAGAGTCCATATCCTGTTTCAAAAGTCAGGTTGCAAATTTTCATGTCCAGAGTCAAGATTTATGAATCCAATTTCAATAAATTCTCTGAGAATAAAACTTAACAAAATTTAATAAGGTGACATTTAAAATTACAATACAATTCCGCTTCATAATGCGGCCAAGATATTTAAGCGCATCATTACGCTTCCATTGTTACAGTTCAACTGATTGGCGCAAGAGCGCCATCTACCGTCATTACGGAACAAACTTATTTACTTTTAGCTTTTGAAAATTGGTTGTCTTAAGAATGTTTTTACAATTTTTGCAGGAAGTCATCCGTCATTTAAGAATTCACTGTCATAGTTTCATGTGTGCTGCTACTATGGCTGCTCCAGTTGCTCAACAAATACTAATGTCGATGAAAATTGTTTGTGGCCTTGAGGAAAATGGCAATGGTGGGCAAATTTTCCTTTTTTATCTGTTTTGATATTAGCTACAAAAATAAGCATTTTGGTAATTGGGTAAATAATAGCAAATTTATTAACATGGCTAATCACTCCAAGTACTAGTCTGCATTTTTGTTACCATGCAGATACAGATCTGTATAAATGTGAAATCAGCTACGCTCTTTTTCTCATTACATAGCTATTTGACCTCTGGTGCCAAATCAGTCTATGATAGTATTTGGAATTGTAGTCTTTGTGACTATTTATTGACTAAAAAACCTGGTTGGCAAAAGATTTTGACATGTTACTCTTAGATATAAATGACTTTATGTCATGTATATTATAGAAAGAAGTATTCTAAAAATGTCTTGTAATGAAATCTCATGTTTCAGGTTTACAACGAATTCGTCAACTACAAAGAAACACTCACTACTTCCGCAGAAAATTGAAACAGAAAGGATTCATAATTTATGGCAATGAAGATTCCCCTGTTGTACCTTTGATTGTATACTTTCCATCTAAGATTGCGTATGTGCTATACTTTTTTATATCTATTTGATATGCTGCATTCACACTTATAATTTTCATAGCTCTGTCATGCAATATAATACAAATTAAAGCTTTTAGCTGTATAATATTTAAGACATACAAATTTCTAATAGAATTAGTTTTAATTATACAGTCAAACCTAATTTAGATGAATTCCACAGGACCTTAAAAAAATTTGTATTAACCATAGTTTGGGTTATCCGAATTCAGGAAAAGTATTATTTCAACAATAAAATAAAATAGTAATGTATTTACATTACTAACTGTACAATTCTTGGATCACAAATAAATGGTATTCATTACAAAGATTATACAAATGATTCTTGATTACGTTGATAATTCCTGATTATGCAGTTTTTGTCTTGAAATACAGGTAACCCCTGTATAACACTGGAGTTATGTTCCAAAAAATTGCCGTGTTATGCGAATCCGTGTTATACGAAACAAAGAACTAGTACGAAAAGGTGGGTTAGGTTCCAAAAATTAAAAACATTCTATTATATTTTCATAATTAAGATAAATATCTATATTAAAATTTTCTTAAGAAGTAATACATATTAATATGAATTAAACAATGTTTTTTCGTCATCACTAAGCACTATTAACCGAGGGTGTTTTCTTTTTGGTAAGATATCCTCATCCTCTGAGTGATAGCCACGAGATCAGTGACGCCATTTATTTTTTAAGTCCTTTATTTCTCAATTCCGTTTCTCCCTCGCTCCAGTGACGCTCATTAACTATGGCAACAATCTTCCAGAAAGTTACGTCATGCCATGTCGTGTGTCCGTCTAACAAATTACAGATGAGCTAGTTTAAAAACAGCGAATCAGGAAGTCCAGCTCCCTTGATTGACAAGACCATTTCCCCTGATTTGCAACCCCCTGAAAAACTGATAAAAAGTGTGGGGAGGAAGAACACGCTCTCTTTTTTTCGCCCCAGTCCAACGACCTTGCAGTTTGGTGAGAAAGAAACGCGTTAAGCGTTCTTGCCATTTTTTCTTTTTGATGACGAGCAGGGATCCCCGAGAGACGCCATGTCTCTTCTAAGCCAAGTTACTTTTTATTTAATTTATGTCGAGATAATATCCGCTCGTGTAGTTCTTAGGATATTCCCATGTTACAACGTTTAAATTAAACTTTCGTAATGCTGTCCTTTTCGCATCGTTGTTCCAATCATTCCATAAAAGCACCGTGTTATACAGGGATGTTCCCAATTCTCGAACCGTGTTAGAGTGAATCCGTGCTATAGAAGTGCTGTGTTATACCGGGGTTACCTGTAGTTCTGTTATTGAGTTTTGTGTTTTGCTTTTTTTGTGGCATTCATTAAGAAAATCTTTGTGATCAATGCTGTTTAATTGAACAGATGAATTTTTACTGCCTAACAAAAAGCAGTGAACAATTTCTAAGCTAGCAGTGGATCTTTAGAAAAGAAGGCATGCTTATTCCTCTGTTTTCATCAGAATCTTCATTTATTCTTTCCTCTTCACTCTCTTCAACAAATAAATCTTCTATAATTTTGAAGTGACTTAATGTTTCTGATAATACGATTAAAAATAATCCGTTTGCCCTTAAGTTTTTAAAATTTGTTTGTCTTAACCATAGATTAGTGTAACCCAAATTCTTAAACGAATTAGTTAAAATTATTTGAATAGACAAGGATTTTTTGACAAGGATTGGAATTTAGTTTGTATTATCAGTAATTCGTGTTAAGCAAGTTTGTCTTAATATAATTTGACTGTATATTATATCTTGAAAGTTTAAAAGTATTTCACAGTATAGAAATGCTTTTTCTTGTATTTCTTTCTTATGATAGGAATGATATGGGAATTTGCCTTGGGAAAGATAAATTCGTAAAAAAACTCCAGAATGCCGTAACTCAAGATTTTATTAACTTTTACTTCAAAAATTCTTTGTCCTATTTGCTTATTGATATGGAATTTTCATAGGTTTTATGAAATATAATATCCCAATTGTAGAATTAAAACTTATATATGTAGACATAAAGAATAGTAAGATATAATTCATATTATATTTTCCCTAGTTTTTTAATAATTTATCTAATTTATTGTTAGTTTCCTAACTCCTTCATGTGACTTTCTTTTGTCTGAATAGGTGATATATTTTCTAAGCATCCTCAATTGAAAATTGCATAAAATGGTTAGCATTTTAAAATAGTACGAAAAAATACTATAAATTATATAATTTCATCCTATGTAGATAATTTGCTCTACCCTTATGACTACAAATAAACTACTACTGCCTATAAGGAAGCAAAATATAGTAATGTGAAAACAAATTCCACAAATATGTGCAATAATTCTGAATTACAATCATAATTTGATTTGATGTTTTCATGTTTGATACATGTAATTTATTTTGTATATTTTTAATTGCTCAGTTCTATGCTCCATAGTGTTAATAATTGCATTACTTATAAATGATACCATTGGTATAACTGATGTTTTGTAAACAGGGAGTTCGTCCGACAGTTACTTAAACGTGGCATAGCTACAGTTGGAGTAGGTTTTCCTGCAACTCCTCTTACTACAGGCAGAGCCCGATTTTGCATTTCAGCTGCTCACACCAAAGAAATGTTAGATGAAGTAAGTAAATTATTTCATTTATCTGTAAAAATTTTTGTTTCAAATAAGTCTTATTTTGATGTGTGAAGTAAACTTGTCTTTTGATGTTTGCTTAAATTGCACATACTGTAGTATTTCATCGAATGACTTATCTTGTGCTTTAGGGTTCACAAAAGTTTTATAGAATTAAATGCGTCCCACAAAACAGACTACTAAATAATAAAATTTTAGTTAACTTTTAAATTAGGGAACTAACCGTAATTTTGCATAATTTACTATTATGGCAGTGTTGCACTTTATTAAAAAGTCAAAGCTGCAGTTTTGTGTTTTATGAATCAACAATTAAAATTCATTAATGTTAATTATATAATATATATTAAATATGTTTTATACTAAAATGTCAAGCACTCCTGATTCTCTAAAACATCCACCATTGTCGTTTCAACATCAGTAAAATGAATTATGTAAAATAGTTATTTTTATCAAACTATCAATCGTTACTATTAATTTGTTACCTTTAAGCTTAACTTACAATATTTTGATAAGAAAATGGTTTATGCCACAAAAAATAGATAAATTAATTGTCAAACTCAAATAAAAATAAAGCACTGAAATTTAGAAAACAAAAAATGTGTTATTTTCATGACAATACAGTATTTAAACAGATTTCAACACTTCCTTATCTAATTTCCATACATACCTTATTTATAATTGATACAGTAATAAGGGTTTCCACGCAATTCCATGCTCCGTTTGCTAGACTGAACAACATGTTTTGTGTGTTGGTTGCATATCAATTAACTTTTTAATTTCACATTTCCTGCTTTTGAAATAATCTTCTCAGACTGATTCTGATGTATAATTTTGGTGCTTATTACTGATTCACCCATGAATTCATGACAGACTTATTTACATTTTGCTTGACAATAAAAATTAGTAGGATCATTACTTTAACATAAAATATTTTTAACAACAAATCGACCATCAATCTATTATATATTTTCCATTGTGTGCCATTTCGAGTGATATAAATCCAAGTTATCCAGGGTATTATCTGTGTGACTTTCTTCAGATTTTTTCAAGTAATGGGGTTTATCCAAATTTAAAACAGAACAAGAGAGTTCACCAACATCAACATAGTTCTTGCATTTGCAATTTCTTCAGGACTTGAACCTTCTCTGCAAGTCATTGTGTTTGTTAGGATCAAAAATAAAATAGGATCAAATCATAGGCATTATTTGTATATCTTAACAATTATAAAGCAAAGATTTGCTTTGTGAGTAAGTTAAAAGATCCTGTTGAAGAAGGGTGACAATCTAGGATCTTGAATCACCAATAAAAATCTAATACAGAAGCTCTTTCTTATTAGCTATTTGAAAAATAGCTGTTATCTTATCAAGATGTAGTTTTTATATATAACCAGCCCATCACACAAAAAACTGTATGCATAACAAAGGACCATTCCACAAGATGAATCAGTTGTAGCAAATAGATTGATTTCAGGCTCCCAGACCAGGTATGGTCCTCCCAATATTTTTATGAGACCCGCACTCCAGATACTACTCTCTGAATAGGTTAACTAACTCACAGATCAGATATTGTCCTCCAGACACGTTTATTTAACTCACAGACAAGGTATGGCCCTCCAGACTCATGTATTCAACCTTCAGACAAGATATAACCCTCCAAACAGGTTTAACACGCCCATAGACGAGATAAAGCCCTCCGGATAGATTTAACATGCATACAGTCCAGATACGACTTCAAATATTTTTATCAGGCCCGCAGACTGCTCTCAGAATAGGTTTTCCTGACCCACCAGCCATATACAAAACCTAATATTCCTAGAAGATACTCATTCATAAAAATAAATATTTGAAAAAGTTGCATATCCGAGCCAAACATTATTTCGGGGCTGCGGAAGAGTAGCAAATTAATAACAGGTTTTTACTTGGTCCAACCAAATACCTTTGTGTATGTAGGAGCTGGTGCTCGTTAAATTTGTTGGGGCCTGAAATGTGTTTATGTTGCCGTGGTGTGGATGTTTGGGGAGAGTGGGGTGCCAGCTCAGGTGTTGACTTCGTCATCTTACCATGGTACAAAATTAGGAGTTAGATTTTTCCCATTGGGATTGATCGCAGACCATCACCAGTAACCTGTTGTGTTGCTCCAGTGCAATGTTAACTACCTACCGAACAATATTTGACAAATAGCTACTTTGAAGTTTGTGCAAGCAAATTTATATATATTGTATATATACTGTTTTAGTTTTCTACTAAGGTTCTGTTCTTATTTCACGAAATACTTGAGTATTAGTTTCTCTAAAAAATCTTAAATAAATCTTAATAAATAATCAAAAAATATCTTAAATAAAATACTTTTGGGTAAGGAAAATAATTAATATTTGACTGACTTTTCAGGCTTTATCAGTAGTAGAAATAGCTGGACGCCTGATCATGGTCGATTACTCTCGAAAAAAGAGATCTCAGGAAAATGTGATTTACTAGTCATGAAAAATATTTACCTAAACAAAGTGCCTTTGTGCGCCACAAGTGTTCTATTGAAAATATGCATCTGGAGAAACTTAGGATAAAAGTGGTGTAATTCAATACATTCCTTTTACTAACCTTTGTTTGCATCATTCATGTTTATTTTTATCATTCCACAGCTTCTAGCATTTCTTCAGAAAATTATTTTATTGCATATAAGTGTAAATTATTTTATTTCATCCTCAATTCTCATTTCTGGAAGTTAATGTTTAATTTTTAAAATTAATTGTGCTGTTTTTTTTAATTATTTTTCCTAAAAATTTTAAGTGTTAAAGAGCTTTATTTTCTCTGTTTAATGAGCGTTCTTTTTTATTTTATTACTGTTCTCTTGTTATTCATTTCTTAAAATACCAAGTGTTTTTTTATATAACTGATTGAGTATGATGTGTATATAAAAAATATGTTAATTTATAACATTTGTGTTTTGTAAGCTTTCATGCACTAAAAGCATATCAATATTTATTATTTTGCTGATAACTATAAAAAATACTGTTGTGGTTAAATGAATTATTAACTCCTTGAATATATTTTAATGTGTGTATCCAAGCATTAACATTTTTCTTTGAATATTAGTTAATTAGGCATTCGTGGTGTCAATTATTGAAATTTGAAAATATTTAAATTTCTGGATTTAATCAGTCTCTAGTTTTCCCAAAGTTTAGTAAAATAACTTTTGCACAGTATCTTTGCAGAAATTCACGAATTTTGCAATTTTTCGGTAAGTAAGAATGTTGAAATAATGTTTAGTTTTATGTATTGTGTGTAGAATATTTGTAGGTGTTTAAAATTAATGTTTTTGAATCTTAACCTAAACTTTCTTGTAAATATGGAAAGAAATTTTACAAGGTGTTAAAGTGTTATGCATCTTGTTCTGTTTGGAAAGAAAAATCTAAAATCTCTAGAAAATTGATAATTCCTTGCAATAAACACTCATATTATGTTGCTAAATTGTTATGTCAGTATGAAAATAGTTCAGTTGTGCAGTTCGGTGTTAATTTGTGTAGTATGGTTACTATTTGGTTTGAGTTCAGTAGGGTATGTGCCTGTGTATTTTTAAGTAAAAGAATGATTGCACATGATTATAAATAAGCCATTAATGTTAAGTCCGTTCCTTCTCTGTACTATCATGATAGGTGCTATTGTAGTGCTAAGTGTGCTATTTGAATTCAGGAATGTTATATTGTTTACAAAAATTATTGCTTGTGAATGACATTACTAAGCCATAAAATGTTCCACAAGGTTTTGCAAAACATTTAGATTGTGTTAGATGGATTCCTTACCCAGCTGTGCTTTTGGGAATATACTTTGCTAAATCAAAAAGTGAATAAGTTATTCACTGTATAACAACTGTTACAGATCTAAGAGCACATTGCAGTGTGTTGTATCACACCAAATATGCCTTGAGAAGTAGGTGTCTGATATCAAAATGTGAACAATGTTGCGTATATTTTTATTGAAAATCATACTTTTATCTCTAGTCTGAGAATACTTCCTGCCTTGTACTGCCAGTATTTTGTAAAAGTTCTTTAAATTTGTTGAAGTATTGCTCTCTATCAAGCATAATATATAATTGAAATAATATAGAGTATAGAATTATTGATTGGACAATAAAAACAATATTTTACTCTAACTGTATAATTCTCTAACATAGTTATAACGTTTAATGTCTATTGAAATTGACTTCCAAAGGTCAGCAAATACTAGTGGTAGATTCTCAAATTTCAAAATCATTTTAGATTAGTTGCTATCTATAAACGATTCTCAAATTCTGTAATTACTCTTGAAATGAAAATGTCTATTTTTCTGCTAACTTCTATTTAAAATTCACAATTTAATTCTAAATATTGCAATAGTTTAGTTAAATTTTTATTGGGCTAATTTTAAGTAGAAAAATTCTGTATATTTTTAAAATTGTATACAAATATACATTTATTAGTTAAACTAAAAGTTTTTTTATTTTAAACATTTTCTGACAATTCATGCTACACCATTGCATTTTGTTATTCATTTTACTATCTGCATAAAAGAAAAAAAAATTTCTCATAATTCATAAATAGTAAAGTAAAACTTTAGTGATGTATTAAGTAATCATTTTATTAATTATTTTTTATACAAATGTGATTATTGTAATGCTTATTTTATAAAATTCAATTTGTGCTGATCCATATTTCTCTAATTTATACTTAAATAAATCTGTTACTTTTATTTATTCTCCAAGAGTTATTGTTAAATATTTTTTACCATGGAATTCTTTGGTTACACTTTTTGGATGATTTTTTGGTTAGCTTTACAATTTCCTATTTTTAAATTATTTTTATATAAACTACTTTGATGTTAGCTATTGAGTTATTGCAAGAGTGATACCCAGCTTTGTTTTGCATATTTATTTAATGTAGATTATTAAAAACGTTATTTAACACAGAGATTATGCATTATAATATATAATTTAAATGTTTAATATTCAAAGTAACTATATAGACGGATATAGTAGTATTTTACAGTGAATCAAACATGAACTAGGTGTACTTTTGTATACTCTTTGCACTTGTATAAGCAAAGTCAGTTTATGTAGTTTAATAGTCAGTAAATTGTATTTTTAAGCTAAACTTGCTACACTTTTTTCTTTCTATTAGTTTCTGATATATTAACTGTATTTTATGCTTTTGTATTGAGAAAAAGCTTTTTCACTAATCAGTTCGATTCCATACTAGTGTAAAATGGAAAATAAGTTTCATCTTGTTAAATGCTATTACCTCGAATAAAATTGATTTTGTTAAATAGAAAAAATGTATATTCTGGTTGTGGGTTTGTCTTAGGGTAAAAAAATGTGCTTGAATTGTCATGTATTGGGATAGAATTTTGTATTGATATTGAGTACTTTTTCACTGTATGAAAACATATCTAACATACTTAAATATGTTGTATTACAGTGATTATTACTAAACTTAAGAATTGGTTGAATTCTTGTTTCCAAACTTGTCTGTTTATAAGAATTCAGAAACATCCAGCACGTCTTGATTTTGTGTTTTTAAATTTTTAAAATAAGCTTAAAACCATATTGGAAATATACAGAGATAATGATGTGTGTTATACAACTGATCAAAAGTACTGTTTTGCTTCCTTTTTATGAAAAAGTATGACATTTATAATTAATTTATGATTTGATAAAAGAAACATTTTGTGCATTTTCCATGTCATTGAATATAGCTTATGAAAACAATGATTACTATGTGAATATCTTAATGACAGATTTCAATACTTGAGCTGATTTGCCATATAATTTATTTTTTAATTTATAATGAGAACTTTGAGTAAAAAGCTCTATTTTAACTTTGTATTTAACTCTAGTCATGACATGTTATTCATATTTCGAATTTGCATTGTACAACATTTGAATGACTAAAAGTATCCTAAATTGTTAACCTGATGCTTATATCTTTATTTCTTTGATTTGTTTGAAAAAAATTGAAACGTTTGTGATCTTTAACATTCCTTGATTTTTTTTAAAGCGATTGAATATATTTTTACCTATTCAGCAATGTATATTGTATGTTTTTCTGTGTGAACTTTATATGTGGATGACTTTTAATATATATTTGTTTTAAAATTGTAGAAATTTCTCAGCCATTTACAGTGCCTTTCCTCTGCTTCTGCGCATTTTATATCAAGTAATACTGTCAATCAGTTAAAATTTGCCCCAATCAGATGTATAGAATTTTCTATGCTCACACAATCCATGTACAGTATCAAATCATAATCAGTATCAAAGAGCCGTTATGTAAAGTGGAAAAAGATTGAAAGCTGTTTTTAGTAACTTAAAAAAAAAAATAAAAGTATTTTAATTAGAACAAGGATTAACTCTTTTAAGAGAGCTCTATTTTATATTAAAAAATACATATGAGGGTGCACATAAACAAACTAATCTTGTTTTTGTTCAATATCTTTGTGGTAGTTGTTTAGTGTTGATAAATTATTGTTTTCTTTCAATCCTTGGAATGTTAATGCTGTTGCTAAACAATCGGTATATTTTATTAGTGATTGTCAGCAAACATGTATTCAGTATCAAAGAGCCGTTATGTAAAGTGGAAAAAGATTGAAAGCTGTTTTTAGTAATTGAATTTAAACAATTTTGCATGATTTCTAAAAAATTAGTCATGATTCTAAATTGGCTGATCAGTGAAATTTTGCTTTTTTGATGCAATAATGTCTTATCTCAAAAATTGCTGTTTTTCGATTCTTGGTACAGGAAGAACAGTTTCTGTATGTACTTCAGCTTTAACTAGAGTTTCGCAAAACTGTTATTTTACAATAACAGTATTACCTGTTATTACTAATTTGCAATAACATTTATTAATTGCTAGTATTAACAGTTCCGTTATAAGTTCACTGCTAACACTAACAGTTTGTGACTAAATTTAACAGTTACTATTAACTGCTTGGAACATTGACTATTGATTTTAACAGTTGTTAGCTGTTAAATTAGCCATTAAGTAATTTTTTAAAGTTTAGTGATTTTAACTTTATTTTTATCAAATATTTTTCGGAATTTAAAATTTTCAACTTAAAATTTTAAATTGCTTCACAGCTAATGTATGTATTCTATAACTGTTGCTAACTGTTAATTTGCAATAACACTTAAACTTCTATCAGAAAAACAACCCATCTCTTGCTGAAACAACATATCTGAACTACTAAAACTTACAAGAGACCAATTTTAAGTAAAATTAAGCTACACAAATATATGGTAATTGAAAACTTAACTTCTGAAACAGCAATTTTTGTGAAAGCATTGCAGCAAATGTATTCCCTCATCAATATTTTAGGAAATAACCAATGTGCATAATATTCTAATAGTTTTGCACTATTCTGAAACTCAAGTAAAGATTCAAAGCATGTTTTTCCTAAACTAGAAGCGAGTTCCTCTTTTGATTATTAGTTTCCTACCAACTAACAGACATTTTAACTTAACTTAGTAAGATTCTCATTTGGTACATTGAATTTGTGTGGCAGTGAAGAAAATATCGAGTAGATATAAATAAATCTAAAAAACTGACATTATCAATTTTGAGCTTATGTAAAGCTAAATAAATATCTGGCTTCACAGCACACAAATTTTTGCTAATGGACAGTAACAAAGTATTGCTTTTTAGGGATGTTTTCTTCCATTTCTATCTTACCCACTTAATTTTTATAAAAAAATATCTCAAAGTATTCTACTATAAAAATATCTTTATAAATAATTATTTTTATGCATTTTGGTGCAATTAATGTCATGTTGCCTTAAATATCTATTATGCAGTGATATACGCTTTTATAGTTGACTCTAATGCCGTTTTGTAAGTATGTATGTGTAAAGTATTCTATTATAGATATTATGTTTCATGGTAGTATGTTCTGTAAAGCATGCTGCTTTTAGTCAAATTTAAGAACAAATGCCATGTTTGTAAACAAATTCCTGTCTGCTTTTTTAAATTATGTATTGTAATTGTGCTAAGTTTATCCCTGAAAATTCAGAATATGATTCTTTTAAAATCGTAAAGTCTGAATAACTTTCTCTAGGATATTTGTTTTATCCTACGATTTTAGTGTTATCTGTTAAGTAATTCACTGTGTTTGTCACTGTTTAGTTTTAATATTGTATATTTAAAAAAATATTTTGGTGCATGCTTTTGAAGTTAGGGACATCAATGCAAGTATGCGGTGATTGTAGTTGTTTTGTAGTACTTAAATATTTTACTTAGTACTTTTGGAAAAATCAAAATGTTAAGAGTACTTTCATTCCATGATTGGGTATTTTTTGTTGCAAAACCATGAAACGGTCTCATCATTTGTGTTGGCTTAGACAATAAAAAATGTAGACCTAGAATCTTTTTATTTCATAACGTCTTAAAATTTCATCATGTCATATTCTCTGGGTTATTCCATGTGAAAATTAGCAAAATAAGAAAAACTGTATTGTGCTGGATTTTCATGAAATTTGATAGTGATTTAGTTTATATATGCATGAACAATATTCAAAATATTTTGGTTTAAATTTAAATATTTTGGTAACGTCAGGCTTTTAAGGACTTGCAAGAGTAGTTGTGAAATCACTTAATGCTGCATGTTTGAAGATGTTTCTCAAAACCTACTTAACATAAACAAAAAATATTTCATGTTTTGTAATCTGGTAAAAATTTATCTTTATCTATTTGGAAATAACAACATGTTTAATCTAAAAATTAGTTGCAAAAAATAAAAAATTGTTAATTTTGATAGAATTAAAACATTTCTATGGGTCAAAGGAATTACTCTCTGTGCTAGGTATAAAATATTACTGAAGTTCGGAAGTCGCCCCTTATTTCCTTCACTTTCCAATTATCAAAGGAAAATTAAATTGAAGGAAAGCTGACGAAAATGATATTTTAGAGGAATATAGTTTAATATAATTAAATTCGTCGCCCAACAGTTATTTGGATAGGCCTATTGCCATTACTGAGGATTATTGCCAATCATAACATTTTCTTTCCATTCTGTGCATCATTTCAAATAGCAATGAAATGAATGTTGGCACAATTTTTCCTAAGATTTTCTTTAGCTATGTTCTTTTATTCATACTGAGTTTGGACCTTTTTAACTGGTAAATTCTGACTTGTTGAGTTTCTTGCACTGCTTCTCTGATGTTTCCATTTCATAAGTGAAGACAATTTTTTTCGAATTTCCTACCCATTCTCAAATTCAGTTCTGGCACAGTATTATCTGTAAGCGCACAGAAAATTCTTTTAAACGGGTTTACTTTATGGAGCTCCTCAAAAAGGCAAAATTTCTCCCACGTCTATGATTAAAATGATCAGGGATTTTGAGTTCTTTTTATCCTAAAAATTAGATATTGTATTTGTTAAAAAATACTTAATATTTTGAAAACACTTAAAATTCACAAGTAATAGTATTTAATATTTACATTTCCTAAGGATATAAACAAATCGAAGACTTCTAGCAAAATAAACTTTTCACCAATTAAATGATTATTTCACTGATGGAATTCTTTAGATTAAACAAACAAAGCAGGGTGTACAAAAGTAATTTCACATGAAGTTTTGCACATGTACTATAATTTCATTATATTAAAGTTTATAACTTTCATTATCAGCTGTGATAGTCTAATTTTCATCTAGTTAAAAATGTTTCTGGGGCAAAAATGAGCAAAAGGCAATGAAAATTTCAGGATACACAATAGTTGTATAAAATGTTGAAAAGTTTAATGTTGGAATTTTCTTCCAGTTAAATGTATTTTGAAAAATTGCATTTTTGCACAATCTTACTTTTTAATGTTTTCTTTACGAAGGAATAGCAATATAATCACTAAATTACACTATGCTGTTTTATAGAAAAAACTCATTACATTTTTAGCTTTACCTGCACAATTTGAAATTTGCAGCACATTGGCAAGATTTCAATTTTGTTAATCTTGGATTAATGGCTATTAAATTATGTTCAGACTTTTCTTGATACCTTATCTGAAGAATGTAATGATACCAAATTTTAAATTTGTGGCAATAACTTATTGAAATAGTGTCGCAAACAGGCCACTTTTAGTGCTGAAAACCTTCAACTTTTAATGTCAATAAATAAAATATACATTTCTGAAATCTAAAATTTTGCAATTAGTCATTACTACATGTGGCCTATTTGAAAACTGATTTTCTTTAAATTTGATATCTGCAAGCTCATTTTACATGAAATGCATCATCCATGAACTAAGATACCATTTAGCACCTGTTCACCATTACAATGGTACTGTTTTAAGTAATATAAATACAGTGCATAAAATATAAATTAGTTAAAATAACCAATTTACCATGAAGTTTGGCTGATAATTTTAAGATATAATTAAACATTGTAACGACACAAATGTCAACCCTCAATGGCGACTCTTGGGCCAATAAATTTTGATCGTATAAATTTCTATTTTACTATGTAAATATACTATATTTGATAGTATTCATAAATTGCATTAATGAGAAAATGTATATACTTTTATTATCTAATTTTAAAGTATTTATCCAATTTTGTCAAAAACAAATTGAGAATTCATGTCAAATGTTACCATTTAGGTAGTGAAATAATCCGTTCATTGTGCAGCCCATTTGTATTATTAGGATATCTGTATCCTTGTTATATGTACAAATCAGAAACCATTGTCACTTGTTTGGAAATATACATAGCAATTCTTGACAAGAGAAAGTCACTTTAAAATATAATCGCAAATGTTTTTCCTTTCAATTAGGAAAACAAGGACAAAGCATTAAATACATCAAATTACGCTACCAGACTAAACAACTGAGACTTGAAAATACAATTATTGGATAAATTGGTAAACAGGCCTTCATTTCCAAGGCAGAGTGAGAACCCTACATTAAGTTACGAATTTGAGACTGGTTGGCAAGTTAGTTTTAATCAATAAAATACAATATTTAGCGAAAAATTGCATTGTTGCCTTCATCACAAAAGAAATCAATGTCATCGCTAAAGAAAAAAATGCTGTCACTTGACATTTTAAGTTATATTGACCTTTGATATACTTTTATTTGTGTCAGAAAAGCTTTCAGTTTGGCATGACAAACTAAGTATATACAATGAAATGTTTGTTAGAAAAATTCAACTATTAAATTTTAACACTAAAGATAATGGGAAGAAGCAAGTTACATCTGCAATTTCTTTTACATTTTTTACAAAATAAACTTCAGTTTTGCAAAGCTTCCTTTTCATGCTCTTTTTCATAAAGTTAATGTCCCCTTTTTGTTTTTAAGACCTTTTTGTAATTTTTTCTATCAAATGCACTTTTAGATTTCTCTAGAAATGGTTATCAAATTCCTAGCCCTAGAAATGAGTGATCCCGAATATTTGAATTAATGACAAAGTGAAGGTTATAATTACATTGTTCTTTACAAGAGCTATTCGGAACTAAAGAAATATTACACTGGGAGTATATATAATGACTTAATGTGCTACATAAAGTTGAAAAGAATTCATTCATATACTGAGAGTAAAAAACTTTATTTGTTGATTACTGACCATTATTCATTTTTGAAGATAAAATAATAATATAGATGTTCAAGAGTTGAGTATACACCACATTCTTATAAAAAGTTTCACCTTCCATTGGTTACTGACCACTTTACACATAGTTAAAAGTCATAACAGTAAACTATTAAACTACATTGGAAGCATAGCAAAAGCAATATTTGAGTTCTTCACAGAAACATTTAATCACATGTGTTTAAAGTGACCTTTCATTTGTAGACCAACTAATGCACAATTCGTTTTTCTCCAACTGTTATATGTAGGAAATACGACATACATGTAGACTTCCCAATGCAATAACTAAAGGAAGTTTGAAAATAATTCAGGTGCAAGTATGAGAAAAAATCCACCCAGGTCAAGAAAGGATAAACTTAAGATTTTTGGCATTCTCTTCCTAATAGTTGTTGATTGCAATTCTGCAAGGGATAAACATTACATGTGTTTTTAAAACAGATCTAAGAAAATATGTTCGAATTTACAGTTTCTTATATCAGTATACAAAAGAAAAACTGATCTACAATTTTCCAGCATTTACATACTAACATCCAATCAGCATGCAAATAAATGTTTAATGCTCAAATTCAAGAAATATTTTAAAAGCCCCTTTTAGTATTAATTTAAATTCCTTTAGTAATGAGGCTAAGCGGATGGAGCAAATGATGAAACAAAATCCTTAAAGTGTTAAATTTTGACAGCCTATCCTCACATCTTCATAACCTTCCCCATTTCATATTATATTGTTACTTATTTTCTATTACTAATAATCTAATCAACTCAAATATTCCATGTAATCTGCCAATACTACAGTATGGGATAGTACATAAATAACAGTTCTTGAATAAAAAGCAAAGATCGAGCAAACGTAAAACCATTATCAAATTCAAAATAGGACAACCCACTTTACAGAAAAGATTGGTTTTAAAGACTACACAGTACCAACAGATGCAGTTAATGCCCTCTAGCATGTCAAAATAGGATTTAGTATTGCTTTAAAAAATTTCGTCTGAAAAGTAGACGATTGCAGAGCAAATAATTTCGAACAGAAAAAGTACATTTAATGGATAGGTTGGTTTATACTTAATACTGGAAAGTCTTTCAAACATAAGATATTGAGTATCTCTTGCCCCTAGATTACAAATTTTAAAATACAATTGTATGACTTTCTCACAATTTTATATACACATACAATTCTGTCACAAGTATTCAGGGTTTATGTTAAATTTACAATGACGGGTAACTTACACCATTTTGTTAGTAATATGAAATATTTATACAATGGAAGCCTTGGTGATTAGAACTACAAGCACCAATTTAAAAAGGGAAGCATTTACAAATATAACTGATTGGGACAATGTTGACTACAACAAACATCAATTAAGAGCAGCAATTTGGAAGAGCATAGAAGAAATATAAGTAGATGAAGTTAATGGAGAAAATTTGATATAATACATAACATACATAGGGGCAGAATAAGTAAAGCAAAAGATTAGTAAAGAAAGATGATACTCTAGCAATGAGAACGTCATTCAATTTATTAACTTCATTAAATATCATGTCAAGCACTCTTTACATAGTCATAATGATAAATTATATTTTGATGTGAAAAAATCTATGCAACAAAGCTTATACATCTCTGGCAACACATCGAATAAAACATATATATGCTACTTGAAATAAATAAAATTTCTACTTGGAACTATATACATACAGAATTTTTAAGACTTCCTGTCTCCATTTTAGTTAGTTGTTTCTTAACAAATGAATGATTATAATAGTGAGGAAATAAACACTTTGGTCATTAAATATTTACAGTGCTTTGATAATTTTTTAAAATTTAATTTATATAATTTATAAAAAAATTTGAGAAAACATTTAATGAGTCACAAAATACTATAATTTTTAACAAACCATTATAAAACAGCATTTAAAAAAACAATAAATATTAAACAAAAAAATGGCACAAGTCACATTAGCTTCCAGTAATAAAAGAATAAAATACGTAAAAGATAGTATCAAATCATCGTTGAGGTGTATATTTGAGTTGAGAGTATATTTAGGATAATTCATATATATACACCATGATTTATATCTTTTTATACGTATTAAAAAAAAGAAAAGAACATCAAGTGCTTCCCTCAATCTCTACTTTAACAGAAAAAAGCAATCTTAACAAAAAGGAATTTCAAAATCATAAAGCTTGACACAACACAATAAAGTCACAAGCTATGCTCACATTGTGTACTTTAAATTATGTAAAGAAAGTTTTCATTATCTATTCAGACAAATGCATGTATTAATCATTACAAAAAAATTTAAGTCTAAAAAAAATTGAGGATGTTATTCATAGTAAATTATACAGTTTCTGTCAAACAAGGAATGTCAATATATTTTACAAAATTTTGTACTTTGTAATATAAAAAACTTTCAACATAGTACACATTAATGATTAAATTTTTAAAGAGAAGGGATGTGCTATTATTCTTAAAATTGATCCACACATAAAATAGTGAATTGGGCTGTGAAACAGGATACTATTTCCCTCAAAGACAATGTTAGCAGATGGAGAAAAACCTTAAACTAACCAGGCTTAATTTACAGTGTTTATGTTAGGCAGAATAAGTCATAAAGCTATATCAATGCTGTTCCAGCCTCAATGAGCAGATGAATGCTCCAATTTCAGAAGCAGGCTCTACAATGACTAGCAACTTACTAAATGCATGTACATAGCAGCATTGATAAAGGTCGAAATGTTCCTTGTAATGGTCAACGGATAGTGGAATTTTTTTTACAAGGATTCACTGCACCTCTTGCAGTTCTTCTCCACTATTGGTTACCAGACAGCTTGGTTCCAAAAGAATTCAATTAAATTCAGTTTGTGCAGTAAGAAATGGTATAAAATGCAAAAATTAGCTTTGATCATCGTTCAAGATAACTCCAAGTGCCCTTTACCGCGTCTGCTTTGTACAGGCAATACTCGAAACAGAAATGAGATAAACAAAGATTCCAATTTTTACAGGTGATCGGGGAAATCAGAATCATGATGTCAGCCTTGTAACCAATCAGCAGAATCTACGGCTCGTAAGGCACTTAAATAATTTAAGCGTTTGACTAGTAAATAATTTCTGCTTGAGATCTTTGCTGTTTAGAGTAGTTTACCATTATTCTGCTGCCAACTGTCTCTATCACTTCTAAAGCCTGAAAAAGCAAAATTTGTTAACATAGGGAAACACATTGCATGGAACAATATTTCAGGGCACTGTTAAAATTTAACAAATGACAGATTTGCAACTTGTCTATAAATACTTGATCAATTGGTTTTGCTATTGTTAAATAAAAACAGCCTTTTACATAACTGCTTGGCAGCAAAATGCTTGGAAAATTTAAAAATCGATTCTCAAGCAATGCACCCCACAAGAAAGAAAGCATGTGCCACAATAATTAAACCTAACGAAACTTTAAGGGTAGTTGGTGGTTTTGGACTAGATCCCAAAATCATCTTCCTTAAAGTTACAGGGAGTTCCAGACTTGAAAGACAGGCATGGTTGCCTTGTTAGTGCTTGAAAATATCTATTCAGTTACCTATGCCAAGATGAGATTACATGTGAATTTTATTTTTAATGCATACTTGAATTATACATTATGAGTCATAAAGCACTAATTGGTGAGAACATGGTAGTCTAATCCTAGGGCACCATGGTAGGTTGTGATACATACATCGACCATGAAGTCTTCCTGGAGGACTTGGGTGGAGCTGACCCACATTTACATGTCATCTTGAAAACAGAAACTTGAAGCAGCTAACCCAACTTTGGCAATACAAGATTCGAACTAGTAACCAATCGCTTTCAGTCTACCAGTTTTATAAGAGCAAAACCTTTAGTGACAGCCACTGGTGGGGTCCCATATGTAAATAAAGCTTAACAATTTTTAATAGATTTTACTGCAAATATATCTTTTCTGAACTCACTTAAAGGGGTTTAGTAATTCAAAGTAATGGTCAATGCAGTCATCAAATATCAGTTTTCAAATCTAATTTTTGTGTTTGTATATTAAATGCTCCTTTCAAAGATTCAACTTGCAGATCTTTCCTCAGGTCTTATTTATCTCAATCTTAATGTTTTCCCTCCTCCATATTTGAGTTGATAATCCATCAAATAAGGTTTCCAGAATATTGTCCCAATCTATTAGCTATTAAAATCAAATGCAATGAATACTCACTTCATCAAGCATTTCTTTAGTGTGAGCAGCAGAAATACAGAAACGTGCACGAGAAGTTACTACTGTCGTGGCAGGATAACATACACCAACTGTTGCTACACCTTGCATCAGAAGCCCTTGTATAAATTCACTGAAGGGAAAATATTTTATAAATAAACAATACATTTTAAATGATTTAAACAAAAACTAATATATACCAGACAAATAAATTCAATTAGAGCTTAAAATGCTCTTTTGTAGAAGGATTTGGGATTTTTAATAAATCTGATAATGAACCAATGTCAAATACACAACAGAGGGTCAAAGGTCAATATCTGAACCACTGACTGCCAGTCATAAATCTCGAACTGTCTACTGCGGAGATCTCCTTTCCATCCAGATGTTTTTAAATGGGTGTGCGACAGTCCCTCTTAAATAACTGTCCCCCGGACTGGAGGGACAACAGAGGGAGGCAATTTGAAGAGCTTGAGCTGGACAGACGTACTTTTTGGGTGCAGTTGCCAGCCATTTTGAGTTAATACCAATTGTCCCTTTTTACAGCACCCACAACCTAGGAACACAAATCCGTGATTATTTATGTAAGCTTTCAAGCAGTGCACTTTTTGTCTTTAAATGCCAAAGTTTCATTTGGCAAAAGATGATCAAACAGTCCAGTTTTAATTCAAGTTAAACGTATCGGACTGAATAGCGAGTTAAAATATCTTTCAGTTTTTCATTTCAGAAATAACCTACAATTTGAAGTAAATTTTGAGACTTCACAAATGAACATTCATATACAGTTAAAACTGCACACCATCCACGCTACATTAACTTAGGAACCAAAGAGAATCACTACAAAAGTGTAAACTAATTGATTGCACTGTTCACTTACGTTACTTTGGATGGAAAGTACAGCATAAGAGGCACTACAGGGGAGTCTTCATTGCCATATATAATGAAACCCTTCTGCTTCAATTTTCTTCGGAAATATCGTGTATTTCTTTCTAGCTGCCTAACCCTACTTACTCCTGAAAAGAAAGATGCTCATTTAGAAAAGAATTACAAGACACTTCTTAAATCCTTTTAATGTCACAAAGCATCAAAACTCAAATTTGCCATCTATCCTGCCAATTTCATATGAACATAGAGCAAATAACTTATTAATCTTGATCTGTTTTTTAAACTGAAATAAGCATAACTTTCTTTGATTAACTGATTTTAGAATACCCTAAGCCAATTTTCTTTGCGGATATTACGTATAATTTTAATACCAAACAATATTATTTTTTAGGATTGATAAAAATTATGAAAATTTAATATTAATGTACTACCATACTTTATCACCATAATTATTTAGTAAAGAATAAGTCTCAAGACACTTAAGACTCATGAAGAAAAATTAAATAATCACAAGTGGTAGTCTAGAAACTTGGGAGGCTAAATTTTTAATATGAAGGGTGACAGGCAAAATGAAACAGTATTTTTCCACATAACTTGTATTACTAAATTTTAAAGCTATGGAAATAGGAACTAATATTCCATTATAAAAGTTGCTTTTAAACAGAATTTAAACGCAGTTAGGTTTTAAAATATGCTGCTGTAGCACTCATATTTTTATTGATGTCGGTACGTGTATGAGAAAGTGATTACCAAACTATTTTTTATACTTTTATTTTCATAGCAAAAACATTATTAAGCACACTGAAAATACTAACACTGGTGTTTTCTAACAATACTGGTTTGTCGAGAGAAATATTTTACAAGACAGGGACATATGCAGAAGTGGTTAAAATATTCAACATGAATACTTAGTATTAAGGTTCATGAACAGTTGCTATAAAACAGTTCAAACCACAATTTCTTTTCTTCCTGAGAAAAGTATAAATATATACAGAACTCCCTACCATTTTCATACAAAAAAGCCGAACTCACAAACTATAACATGGCAGTAAGCATAAACCACACAACTCATATTAGGAAAACACAATTTTGCTATAAAGAGGAAATCCTCCAGTTTTTTCCCTTATCCTGTAAGCAAAATTCAAGCACTTTAGATTCCTTCACAGGGGAATATACAAAAGTGCTTTTGTAGTAAATGCATCATTTTTACACACAAAAGCTCGAGTTCTTCATGAATATTAATTAGTTTTTGGAGCACATGCCGAAAAAAGAGGACAATAGACAGTAAATCACCTTCATTGGAACCATCTTTTCCCATAAGGATTTTTAAGGTCATTATTATTTGCTGTGCAACTGGTGCAGACATGCTGGTTGCATAGCTAAAGCTGTGAGAATGGGTTCGGAGATGATTGATCAAGCTCTAGAGAAAATAAACATAAACATTACTTTATGTGCAAAAATGAGAGTTCAACTTACCAGTTACTAACTAAATACTCAGAAAAAGTCAGATATTAGACATAAAATATAAATGATAAATGCTGGGATTTAACCACTTACTTATCTGCTTTACATATACCAGAATAGGTAAGCTGACCATATTTCTTTGAGACAAAAAGGGATGGGGACTGTAAAATTCCGTTTTCGTGAAAAAGTAAGATGATAAAATTTTTTTCTGGAGGACATAGGACAAGGATAGACAAAATTTTAAAAATTAAGATTTGTATTTCCTCCAAATAAATCACTGCAGGTATCGATACAAATGTGAATTCATATATGATTACAGGTAATGAATAATATTTATGATTGACCAATATTAATAGTTTTTATTGAAAACAAGACAAAATGAACATTTTAATGAAGACAGGGTTGGATTGGATTTTGAAGTTTTATGGCGCAAGATCCAAAAGCCAACAAGCCAAGCCAAACACAAGATAGAATGTGACCCAATAAAAGCATAAGTATTAAAAATTAATGGTCGAAAACAAAGATAAGTTTATGAAGACAGGACAGCAGGGAAAATGGCATGTATGGTCAGCCAAAGAACAGGTTATTCTAGTTTTAAAATTTTGATCTAGTATACACAAATGAAAAAGAAATCTGAGTTTGATGAAAACCCTTTTTGGAACTCTGAGCTTGGAGTTCAATGGGTAATTTTTTATTCTATCTTCAATTTCTCAACACAATTTATTTAATTATTTATTTTCATAACACAACTTTTGTGTTATTAAAAATTCATATAAATAAAGACTTCATAGAAAGTCTTAATAAACATATAACAGTTTTTTAAATGGATGTCCAGGTAGTGATTAATAACATTAGATCAACACATAAAAAGTATTCATAATTTTTCAAATATATTAAAAATCTATTTTTAATTTCAGTTTTTTTCTTTTAAAGTTTGACTGCTATTTCTTAAATATATAAAAGTAGTTTAGGTCATCAGCATAGTTCAGTCAAAGCTTGAACAATTAAATTTAAAAAAAACCCAGTAATGTAAACAGTTTCACATACACCTAATTCTGTTTTTGCAAGAACTTTTTTTACACGAATTTGATTTAACACGAATTCAAAATAAATATTTCATTCTCTTTTTACGCGAGTCATTTTGATTTAACACAAGCAGTTCAATCCAATTTCTAACAATTTTTTTTGCCTAAATTCTAAGAAAATAAAATTTTATTTGTGGCGTAGATAATTTCTATTTTCTATATGTATAAAAGCTAGTGTGTGTGTTTTGAAACGCGTGCTTTCCTCTAGATACATTACATAACGTTTTTATTATTGAATTTGGTGCACATCTACCGTATTCGTGAATTGTATCTTCGGAAGACATTTAGTATGTAGCTCTATTTCAAAGTGAAAGAATCTATAGTGAAATTTGTGCACATATAAATTTATAAATTTTGCCGAAAGTCAATAAATTGTAACAAACATTAGCAGAAATTCAGCTTTATACAATATCACAATAAACAGCAATATTTCAGAATTAGTGGACACCATCAACTAAATACTATCACATATCTCCCTTTTCAATGAATACTGTATTTGCAACTTAACAGTGTGCTCTGTGATCTTTGTTCTGAAGTGGATCTTCATCAAAATTTTAAGTTTTTCTTTAGCTTTTTAAATTGGGCAAGGACCTACCTGTACCTGATTTAGTAATATCTTTTCCTGCCTCTCCTTGTATTGCTCTAAACCTTTTTGGTAAGTCAGATGGTGTGGTTCATGTATGTAAACCTAATGTGCTAGTGTAAAATTCTACAAAATTCAAATGAAGAGTTAAGAGTGATAAGAATCTTAGTTTTACCTTTGATCCTGCAATATAACCACCAGATGCACCAAAGCTTTTGGTAAATGTTCCCATTAAAAGATCGACATCATGGGGGTTGCAGCCGAAGTAATCAGACACACCTCTACCAGATGCACCAATAGCACCGATACTGTGGGCTTCATCAACATACAAATAACACTTATACTTCTTTTTGACAGCTATGAGGCCTGGGAGATTCACTATTGTTCCCTCCATACTGTTGAGAAAAAAAGAAGCAAATTATAATTTAAGAATTGTTTTCAGATCAAATTTTTAACACAAGATTTTACACTCTTTATGTGATAGAATAGCAGAATCTTGGAAATGCAAGCACAGAAAACATTCAGGAGTGTATTTGATAACCTAAACCAGTTTCCCAAACTCTGGCTCAATGCCCCTTTTCAAAGGCAATTTTTTTAGTGCCCCCTCTAGAAAATTATTTCAACTAATAATGAATTATAAGTGTAGTTGTGTGCTTATAATTTTTGAATTTCACCAAAACATTTATGTAGTTGTGTAATTTTAAAATTTAATAAGCTAATTAGGAAATGAAACAACTTGGAATTGAATTGCTCGCTAGTAAAATTTAATTAATCACATTAGTAAAATTTTAAATAATCACTAATGAGAAAGATGAGCCTGGTGTTGCGTTACTAATTTGTCTATATTAGGATCTATTTTCATAAGTAGCACTCCTAAATCTAGTCAACTATTTACAGTTGGTTCCTCTTTTGAGTTAAAAGAATCAATGACAATGCATCACAGTGAGTGTGTATATGGTCAAGTGGATAAGTGTTTGCAACAAACTTTTAGAATCTTCTTACTGCCCACACATTCTTGCTTTATTGCCCCTTTATTTCCTCTGTTACAGAATTACCCCAAGATTTCATCCGTGCCGAGAGGGGGACAGTAGTGCCCACTTTGAGAAAATGATACGAAACTAAGTTTGTTAGGTTGACTGCTAGATAAAACAAAAAATGGTGGGTTTTTCTAAATCAGAAATTTGAAACATCATTTTTCAATGAACAATAGTTCAATTTTAATAGAAAAATACAAAATGCTGCATAACACGTATAAGCCTTGTTGAAGTGATCCAAATGTTTTTGATCTACCAAACGTTTTTGATATAATTGGAGTGCAGTTACGAAAGTTATAAACATTTTGCCTAAGGATAAAGCTGAAGGCATGAGTCTATGACTGAATAATTGGTTTATACAAATGGGGACTTAATTTTTGTTGACGTTAGGTAAATTTAAAGCCAATCTTTGAAAACAGGAGCGTTTGAGACAATTTTGCTAGATAACCCTAGTTGCCAAGGTTTAAAAATAGTTGCAAAAGGTTGGCTTTTAGTAGCCTGACAAAAATTATAAAGAAATTTAACATTTAGTGGCAGTTTTAAAATTTCCTATAGATTTTAATCGTCATGAACTAGAATTTCTTAACTGTCAAACAGATACATTTGCTAACTGAAAAATTTATGAATTTTTAATTTTGGAAATTTCCAATATTTCAGTTAAATTAGTGTACCTCAATTCACACTTAGATTTTGGATATACATTTCTTTCTGTATTGCTTAACCTTTATTCTATGGCTGATACAGCAGTTGGCCGCAGTATAAGAACTAATAGTGTACCTTAGTGTAAAGGTCAAAAGATAAAATATGATACCTTGTGCTATAAAAGCAAACAGTGCTACCATTGCAATGTAGCAGGAGAGCTTTTCATAAATTCCTTTACATTTAAACATTAAATAAGATAAGTCTGTCTGGAAGATAAAATATCAAGCACTCTCAAATGTAAAGTGTTTGAATGAGAATGAGATTGAGCTTTATAAAGCACACTTCTGCAGAATCAGCTGTTATGACACAATTAAAAGTACACAATGTGTACAACGAAAAGTATGATGAAACATAAGGAATAAGACACCCTAAAGGAAGAAAATGTATCTTTTCTTGGTGACAATTTATTATTTATTCAAGCAATGATGAAGTTGAATTTTTTTCCATCCGCTAATAGTTTTTTAAAAAGGGACTAAATTTTCGTTGCTCTCAGAAAAAGTCGCCAAAATTTTGAAAATTGGAATTTGAGATTATTTTGCTAAAAAAAATGCTTAGTCACCAAGGTTGAAAAATAGGAGCAAAAAGTTGCCTGTGGCATCCCTGAAGACTTAATATAAGGAGCCCACACTGACTTATATTACATGAGCCACTGAAAGCAAGAATGGCTTAATCAACAAATATGACATGCAAGACATTTGGAATTACAATGTTATTAATGAAATAAAAATGGCCTAAATGTGTTTAAAAGATGACAGCACATTAACCTTTTCTTGCATCATACTTTTTATACTTTACCCGAGTGTATGAACAGCTTAAGTAACACAATATTTTCGGAGTTTGGCTGTTCTTGCTCTTAATGCCTATTATATTAGCATTAGTGCTGTAAAATTTCTGTAAAAGTTACTAAATAAGAGGGAAAGTGCTATAATATGAGCAAAATGCTTCAACCACTATACTTAAACAAATTCTTGGAATACTATACATTAGCAGTATTTTTTTACTGGTGATTTAAGCAATCTGTAAAGCCTCAATTCAACAGTCAGCCTCTAAAATGCAGCTTTTTTCAGACAATTGTGAACATGTCACAAAAAGGTTTTGGTGCATTTTGTGTTAAAAGACTAACAAATTAGGAACATAAGATAAAAAGGAGAGGAACAATTTAAATCACACCGTCTTCAAAAAGGCCTGGAGTGAACTACTTACGAGGTGCTTAGTTCATTGTTATACCACTTAAATTGTTACTTTAAAAAATATAAGCACATGAAATGACTCAAAAGTACTATTTATACACAATGAATATGCACAATGCTATAAAAATGTTTTATAACTTCTTAGGTACCTGTAAACTCCTTCGGCAACTATCAATATCTTCTTCCAAGGGCAGTGAGAGAGTGGTTGACCGTCAATGATAGCTGTTCGAACTTTTTGTTCCAGATCTTTCACATCTACAGGAATAGACCTCAAGTATTAATTCACACACAATAAACATTTTTATTATAATACAAACAAAACATGTTTCACAAAACTCAAACTTTAGTTTTAGCTTTTAGGATTCTTTATTTCATCACCACAAATCAAGAAACAGTGCATTTATGAGATTAGGTACAGGTAAACCATATTTTAAAGTGCAAAATAAAAAAGCATAACTTGTCACATCAATTTCTTTGTGTATATGTCAATTCACTAAAAATGTATGCATATGTGAAATATTAAGTTATATTAAAAAATATGACACTATAAAAGAAATGTTTGCAGTTATTTTTAAAACAATTGAATTATTTCATTTCAACCATTTTTAAACAATGAACTTGTTACAGTGCAGCTCTGAGAAAGCAGTTGACCTTTGGTCAGTTGATTTTTGAATAAATGTGAAAGATCATTAGGAAGGACTGCCATATACAAAAGCATGAATGGTGATCACCATGGGTGGTTTTCTCCCTGACAACTCATTCTCACTGCACTGAACAATAAACTTAGAACCAGAATCGGTGCCAAAGACGCCACATGTGAAAGTACTTTGTTTACGTTCTAACTAGGGATGGCGAAAAAAACAAACTGTTCTTCAAAAAGAATGGGAACAGCATGTTCCCACTTTTCACAAAAACCTGTTCTCCATTCTTTTTGTAAAAAGAAACATTCGAATTTTTTCAACTTTGATTTTAAAAATGCGGGTTAATATGGGAATATTGCAAAGAAAGTAGTTTCTCTTTTATCAAATTTTCTAAGTTCGCTAAAGATTTTCGTATTTTTTAAATTATGCTAAGCCCGAAACACAGCTGTTCATCCTACAGTTCTTGACTCACTGTTTCCTGTTGATTCATTCACCCGTTCTGTGTGTGTCCATAAACTACTTCCCGCTCTGAGATTACTTCCCGTTCGGGAATTGATTCTTGCTCTGAGACTACTTCCTGTTAGGGAATTGATTCCTGCTCTCAAACTGTTCTGACCCTGTTCTTCGTTCTGTTCTCAATACTGCTCCCGACTGAGCTAAGTCTTTGTTTGATGAATTTGCGAGATTAGCGTAATAATTGTAAAATTTTATGATTGATAGGCAATGACATGGTGATGAATTTTTAGTTTCAAACAAATTTTAATTTTTTTAAAAATATTACTGATCAAGATTTTGTTGTTCAGATTTCTCTTTGGTGGTGTCGCCTCTACTTGTTCTTAGGATTTGCAATGCTTTTTTTTATTTTAAAACCAAATTTTACAAAATGGAAAGCAAAATTTCAAATGTGTGGATATATTTCACTGTGAAAGGGAGATTCGGATCGGGGGTGTCATGCTCTCTATATTGAAAAGGGATCTCGTTAAGTCAGCTATTACGACTTTAACCACTTAACGCATTTATCCGTGTCTGACACGGGCGAAAGTTACCGGCAAATTTGCACATGCCCATGTCTCACACAGGCACTCTTGTATCGCGTTATTTTATTTCTAATGCCCGTCTGAGATCCGTTCTAGTAAAAATAGATAGGCTAGATTATAATTAAACTTATTTACCATAGATGGCACCACTATGCAGCATTTTTCTTGTGTAAACCACGTGGCGCATTTTGATGATTAGCTATAAGTTTGTTAGGAATTCTTTGTTATAAAGCAGTTGTTTGGTGTGGAAAAGGTAATATATCCATTTTTATTACGTTAAATATCATAAAAGTAAACAGTTAACCATAAATTAATTTTTACTAAGTGTTTTTGTAACTTGTTTAGAAAAAGTTATCTGATAATGAGCGACTCTGACGATTTTGAATATGCCAACTTATCAGAAAGTTTCAGTGATGATCTCTTGAGTGATGGAAGTGAATCTGAAGATAATGATGACGAGATTTTGGCTTTTTTTATGCATTTCAACATCCAGGATCATCACCGAACCAATGGTCACCGATCCATGGAAGAATTATATATTTTTAGCCATAACTATACTACAAGGTATAATTAGAAAACCTGAGGTGATGATGTATTGGTCAAAAGTTGAAATTTTTCAATCACCTATTTTTATTATTATTAATATTTTATTATTATTAATATTTTGAAATTCAAAATAAACATGTAATCAAATCGTTTACATTTTGTTTCTATAATAATTTTTTATAACCTTTACCCCACCCCCTGCTCCCTAGTCACCCCCCACAACTGAAATTGCAAAAAATAACTTACACTATACCTATATATTAATTTTCTGTCGAAAAAAACTTGTGCTTTAAGTGGTTAAAGACATCGGAAACAAGCATCCTACCATAAAACTAATGTGTTGAAAAGCGAGTGATTTTTTTACTTGTATTTTTCATGTTTTAAACATGTTTAGATAGATTATATAATAATCAACTTGTTTTTTATGACAAACTAATTTTACTTTCCAAGTGGTAATCCCGGTATGCGTTTAAATGTTTATAAATTTTTAAAGGGCAACTCCTTATTGCATAACATGATTCAAAATTACGTGTTGTCCTTGGATCTTTCTCTTCGGGATGGATCACGGACCGTCGTTTCGTTGACTTAAATGACCATTTTTTTGACTTAAAAATAACATTAAAATCTAAATAAATTTTTCTTTTGTTTGTGAATTTATTTTGTCCTAGGCACCTCATATCTGTTTGGGAAACTACTTGAGATGATTCAGATGTGGGACATAATTAGTTGCCACTGGGGTCCCAGAGAATTTAAACGTTTCGATTTACAAGAATTTTTCAAATTTACGGATATATTCCGATTTTCTTTTCTCAATTACGGATAGTTTGGTGCAGTGGGCAGACTTACCCCTCGAAAAAATCAATCAATCGATTAACAATATGAAGACTCCAAATTATTTTATCTTTCGTTTTCTTCCTGTCAAAACTAGAGAAAAACTCATCAATAAAAAAGCTAGCAGAGCATTTGTATTTTGATTATATATGTATGTCTACAAAGTACTAACAAAGATGATATGTCAACAAAATTCAGTCCCTGTCTGTCGCGAAAACCGCTGGCGCCACATAATCTAAGAGGAGGAACAGGGCTTGCACATTTCAAGTAGACATTTGAGAACAGTGGTGAACTGAAGAGCAGGTTAAAGAACAGTTCTTTTAAAAAGAACGAAGCAGCAAAAAACTGTTTGCCGAAAAGAACAGTATTTCCCCATCATTAGTCCTAACCTATCTCCTTATTTAAAGAATAGACTCATCCAAAGCCATGACATGACAGCAATCTCGCGGGGCCGAACTACATTAAATGATGAACTTGTGCAAGTAAAGTAAGCACACATTAAATTTAATATTTATGTATTTTAAAATAAAGGACAGGACATTCCCTTAAAAGGCTTGCCAAGATCCAGTCACCATACTACCATTAAAAATCACCCAGAACACATTTAGCCCCCCCCCCCCACATTTTTAAAAAACGAATTGAGTTAGATTACATGCGAGAAATACAGAATTAAATTATAAATTAACTGCACAAATTTACTCAATACAATCCACAAACACAGCATGCAGCGTTTTAAGTTACCTATGAGATGACATGCAAAAGGTAGATGATACTTAAGTACAATACATAATGCTAAGTTTTACAAGACTGGATCAACCAAATGTCAACTCAAATACTTAGGACCTGTAATATTTGTATGAGCACAAGAAAACTTACTATTATGCTTATAAACCATTATTTTTGCTCCTGAAAGCCGACAGCCTAGCACTAATGAAGCATGATTGAGCTCATCACTCAAAATGAGACACCCTTTGGACATTAGAGTTGGAATGTTGGTTGAATTTGTTGCAAATCCCATCCCTATAATGATGCTGTCTTCAACACCAAGAAACTCAGCTACCATTGACTCTAGCTTGCGGTGGATATCTAAGCTGCCTGTTAAAAAAGGAGAAAAAAAGTAACATAAGGATCAAGGCTAAGAAATTTAAAGTACTAAGAACATTTATGAAAATACTTAGCATTTCAAAACATGAATCAAATCAGATACTGAATAAAATCGCATATAACAATTTTGTAAAATTTTTAATAGCGATTTAATCAAGTGTAAAAGCATTTTATGTGTCACCACCTGAAAGCATGAACTCGATAACAATTTCCCAGCTTTGTGATTATTGAAACCAGTTGTCGTTGCTGATTTTTTTATCACATAAATTGGAAAATTTTAACTCGTCTTCTCTATAAGCTTTCAAGTCTGTAAATAACTATTTTTTATATTATGCAACATATATCACCGATTTAATATCCCACTTCTAACTCAGATAGCTCAAAATGCATTTCATGTTGCTAGTTCTTGCTTCAGGTGACAATATTTGATGGCAGTATAAACCAATACTAGTATAATTGAAATCAATTGTTTAATTGCAAAAGGAAGCCTATATGAGGTGTTTAGTAAAGAGTTGTTTAATGAGGAATTTACAAAGAAAGATTTTTATTCAGAAATTACCCAATTCATGTCGAGTACTACAGATTCCTGTGCCATACTTTAAAATTACTTCTTCCACACTATTAGCACATCTTCCTGTATTTTCAGCAAATCCTAAGTAATTATATGATCCTAAATTAATAGCTTCTAAATTCTTCTCGGTTCCGAACCTAGAAATAAACAAATTCCTAAATAAGCAGTTTCACAAATTATATTTAGAAGCATTCTGTCCATTTTGAAACTTTATTATAACAAAAACAATTCATGACAACGTTAAACAAGTGCCAGTTTGTATGAAACAGCACTTCTTGTGAGTCACATTAGTATAAAGTTTTTAATTCTTATTTTTCTAAATTACTCAAATATAAATTTATTATTTCAAATAATCTTTTATTTCATTTAAAATGTACACTTCAAATTCTAAGGAAAATCATTTATTAGGTTCTTGTGAACTTCTTCACTTTTCTTGTAACTTCAAAGGATACTTTTGCACGATTAATTCAGAGGATAACCATTTCAGTTTTTTCTAAAATTATATTATTTCCTGTTTCTTACTCAATATGTATACAGCAAAACACTCTTTATATACTATCAAGAATTTACCATATATGGTATTCTAGAGTGAGGATATATAGTGACACTGTGAGGGTCAAGAAACTATTTATAACCCAAATAAGGCATGTCAAATTACCCATTTTTATTTAAAATTATATAAAACTAGGCAAATAACTATAACACAAAATTAATAGTAAAACCTCTTTAAATAAACTAAATAAAGTAGAAAAATATGTTTTAATAAAAAATCCTTTTCATTCTCACTTTCAAGACATCCAGATCTTTTAACCAATCTAGTTAAAGATAACTGCTTGAAACAAGTGACTTTTGTACTCCCAATTCTGAAGAAACATATTGAGATTTCCTCTGCTGTTCGCAAACCAAAAATTCATAAGAGAAAAAGCGATATAGCCAAATATATACACGACATAACAAAGGGTTACTGTATGTCTTTGGGAAAAAGGGAAGAGTAATTTAAAGTATTTTTCTGAACAATATTACCCAAAATATTTAATCAGCATGCAAAACTGAGAAAACAATGTCATTGCAATTTAGGAAACAAAACTTAATTTAAAATGTGTATTATGTGCGTGAGAAAATTTTATATACTTCAACTGAAACTTATGAGAATAAAATGTTTAGAAAATAACTTGAGAAAGATATTCTAACAAAATTTGACGGCACAATGTTGTTTTTACTTCTGTTTTTCTGCATAAATATGAACTACAATGCATAAACAGATGGAAAACTCTTGAAAGTTTCACAATACAAATGTAGATAAGCAATTTAAAAAGAAATGCAGCCATTAAAAATACATGAGTAAATGAATAGGAAAATCTTTTCATCTCATTTACCTTTTATTCTGATGAAAATCAGGTGATATTTGAATCCTTAATTTAAAGATGACAGCAGGAACACCACACACAAACATATTCCATCCTTGTACAATTCTCTTGTAAATATTTCTTGTGTAAAAACTCTCAAAACTGCCATACAGTTTGGCATAACCCTATAAAAAGCAAAAAAAATTGTCAAAGATTTCCAAATTGTAAAAGGAATTTGCCTTGTTTCTTTTAAGGTTGGTTGGTTTTAGTTTTTATGGTGCAAGGGCCATATTTGATCAAGCTGTGCCAAATAATGTCAAGTAATTTTGAAAAAAAGAAAAGAAAGACAGCTTGGGCATCCTGGGGTCGCGACCCCCATGTTTAGGAGGTACTCCCCATGGGTTGGTTGTTTAGGGGCTTTTATGGTGCAAGAGCCATACTTGGTTAGTAAGCCCCATGGGAATAGATCACTAGTTACTTTGGGTTAACAAAGCCTGTACACACTTAAAGATGTGCCCCAAAGGGGAAAATACTTTTAAGAAATCTTTAATTTAGTTGAACATAGGTGCATCTGAATAACTATTATCTGAGCCTCAGGGACACATTTGACACTGAAACCTGCACTCTTCTTTATTGCTCCTAATCAGCTTTAGCCTGCTTGACAAATTGAGTTTCCTAGAATTCTATTGCACCGTAAAGTGTAGTCTAGGATTAAAACATCACATTTTGTACAATCTAATGTTAAAATGTGATTAATTTTCATAAGGCAACCTGCAAAAAAGACAAGTTTCCCAAAGACTTTCTCCACTACAGAACATATTTTGTTTTGAAACATGTTTACAAAGGACAAAGGTATTTTGAGCATGTTTAACCTAATCATTAATTATAGCCAAGTGAGCAATATTAAATTAATCCAGTTTTAGGTAACGAATTTAGTAACTAATTGCTTAAAATATTTACTCAATTTTGAAAATTTCCTCTCATATTTTTCTTCAGACAAAATTGCAATACTATGTAAGAGGAAATAGGCTAAATTTTGTCAATATTCAACTTGGAATTTTATAAAATTTTCTTTAAAATTGAATTGTATGAAAACCTGACTAGATAGTCAGATAATACATTTCAATTGACAATTTTTAAAATTAAAACCAGTTTTCAGTTTGGTTGAGTTTTATGGTTTTATTGCACAAGGGCCATATTTGCCCAAGCTACACTAAACACAAGACACTGTCGAGTAAAAAATTTCATGAAAGGGGGAAAAAGAGGGATCGGGAAGAGGATGAAAGAAAATTATTGCTTTGGGAATCCCAGGAGCACAACCCTGTTTTATTAAAGACAGTAAACCCCATGGAAAAATAAAAGATCACTAGGGTACCTTGGGTTCATGAAGCTTGTACACACTTAAAGGAGATGGGCTCTTGAGGTCAGTTTTATGGAGCATGGGCCATATTTGGCCAAGCTGTGCCAAACATCAAGTAAATAGATACACACATAAGGAAAGCTTTACTGACACAGAAGAGAGAAATACACCCAGGAGGAGTCGAACATGCACCGCCTACAACTCGCAAGTTGCTAGGGCAGAACAAATCCACTGAATCAGTGATTCTGAAACCTTTTCAGGAATGCTTTAGGAAAAATATGATAAGTTTGGAGGATTTTACTAAATTAAAAAAATGGAGGAAAAAGCTTTTTAGAAATTTGTTACTCCAATGGTTTTTTAACAATATTTTGTTTCATTAAACAATTCCCATAAATTTTTTTAACATTAATTTCTCCCAAGAATTCCTTGCATTTCTAGGCAGTATTTGAATTGCCTTTCTTTATATTAAATTCAAGAGAGCCTACAAAATATAAAATGTTAATTACCTCTCGGTTTCTTTCCTTCACTTCACTGCTCTTTCCAAAACCCAACTTTCTCACAAAGTCCCGAATATGGCCAAAAATTGTGAGCACTACATAGCAAAAATACACTGTTAATGCAATTATTAAAGGAGTTTCTTCAAATTCTTCCTTTACTTCTTTAACACGTTTGATCTCTCGTTTCACCTGGAACAAAAATGGTTACATTATACATCTGAAATAAATACTAATTATACATTAATTGAAAGATAAAGCTAAAAAATTTATGCTTTTGAATAGAAAATATTTTCTAATCTTCAATCAGAAAATACACATATTGGTAATTTTGTATGTAGGTTTGAGAACTTATGACAGGCAAAATAGAAAATTTAACCAAATTCTAGTGGAATCTAAAAATTAGTTTTTTCTAATTTATCAATTAAAAAAAATTCATGCAAGTAAACTTAATTTTTTAAGGCAAACGTATATGTAACTGAAGCAATGTAGCCACATATTTTCTTAATTCACAAGTTTCCAGATGATATTGAAACTGTCAACCATTGAATGTCAATGGGAGAAAATTCCAGTTTCACATTTTTTCAATTTTATTCCCTTATTTGTGAATCATGAATTTATACACAGCACAAATAACTTACTTCATCCAATTTTTACTGGACAAGTGTATTATTTTACATACTAAATTGCCCTAAATATCTTTAAATGTATTCTGAGAAATACTCCAAACTTGTGGCATTTTTGTTCGAATCCATATAATCAAACTTTAAAAATGCAATCTCAAATGAAAATGATACAATTGAATACATATTTCCAACAAGTTTAACAAAAAAAATAGCACATTCACGCCCTTATAGCAGGCAATTGAATATCTGTTAAAATAAGTTTTGCAAGTTAACTGCTTCCTCCGATAACAGAAGCAGAAAAACGATTAATTATCCAACAAGCATAAGCCATCCCAATGCAATGATCAAAAAGTAAATTCTATTTAATAAATACTTAACACAACCCTATAAAGATAAGATAAACGTTTTATGGATCCATAAAGTAGAGTTTCAAAAGGAATCCACCCATCACTTCGGAAAAGCAATTCAATTTCTCTCGTTTATACGTCAATCCACGTCTCGTATAATTTACAATTAAATAAACATTAATTATCGTCATTTCAATTGGGTCCAATTTTTGGATGACTAATCCACAAGAATTGTGTGGCAATTGAATGATTAACACATAAAAATAATATATTATAAGCACAGAAAATAAAATTAGTGAATTCATGTTATGTATGCCGTTTGACATATCTGCATACAAACGAACACACCCATACCTCATGTTTATTTAAGCCATTCTTGAGGCCAGAATGCAAGCCATTTGCTTCATGTTTCATTTGATTGGTCATGATTATCGCAGGAGTAGTAAGCATTTGAATGATTTTTAATGCTAAAATTTATTGGCATTTTGCGGAGGAAATTAAATTAATAGATCTTGATTTATTTTCCGATAAAAATAGGAAGCCGGCGGTCCATGCCTGGAGTATGGACATTGCTCGGCTGGTAGAAAAGAAAGAAAGAGTTGAGCTGGGGCGAGCTTGAAGCAGCAACCAACGTCACTGGCTCGTATCATGATTTCATCACGTGCTTGTTTGGAAATGGTATAATAAGCGAGATCAAAGAGCGACGACATTTGTTCTTCATTGCATGAAATTGTTGTTTAGAAAAATCAATAGCGTATAAATATTTTGAAATGATCTTGTTTTATTTCGAAGATTTTACAGGAAGTATATGAGAATCGTGATCATATCACGCAAAATTTTCCATCAATAGAATGGTAGAAACTGATTCCAGAGTGGAAAAAACAGAAAAGTTTGCAATTTAGTTTATTCCCAGTTTAGTTTTCCATTGAAACTCTCTGATAGAATATTCAGTGTTAGAAGAGTTAATAACTCAAGTTAGTGATGGCAAAAATGAGTAAAACATGTCTATCAAAAAGAACATAACATGGAGAATAACAAAAATATGGTGGGTCAGACGTTTGGTTAACAGAGGGGGGGGGATTTCAATTAACGTCACACTGGAGCAACACAATGGGCTATTGGTGACGGTCCGGGATCAATCCCAAGGGGAAAGATCCGAGGACAACACCACGTAATTTTGAACCACGGTCAGATGACGAGGCAACACCTGAGCTGGCACCCCACTCTCCAAACTTCCACACCACGCCAACGTGAGGACATTTGAGGCCACGACAGATTTAACGTGCACCAGCCCCCTTTGTACACGACGGTGTTTGGCTGGATTCGAACTCGCAACCCTTCGGTTGCAAGTCCGTTACTCTTCCAACCGGGCCACCGCGGCCCCTTGGTTAACAGAGAAATTTCAACATTTAATACCTAGGAATGATACGAAAAATATTAATCTTCAAAGATAGCTTTTTTCGTTTATTAGGAATATCAAAGTAAAATATAATTCTTTATGGATTTTATAATAAAACAGCAAGTAGGAAGAAATAAAGTTTCGATCTCGGTAACAGCGTAAATATTTATCTTATTGATCTTTATAAATGAGATGTCCATAAAACTGGGTCTCTTTATTTGGAACATTTAAAATCGAGTCCATCCCATCCAACTCCTCAGTTTCTATAGCATGTGTGACCTTATTCTGACCACGAAAGGTTTTCTTATTGGAGGAGTTTTTTTTAGCACTCCTACATACTTTCTGAATATGACCTTTCTTTTTACAAATATAACACTCTGCATCTTTAAAGTGACACTGGGTCCTTGGGTGATTTACCCCACAACCGGAACATTTTTGTTGCTGGTGTTCACCTTTGTTGGCTTTAAAGTACTGCTGACGATGTTGCTTTTGAAGAGGCATGACGATGTAGAGTCTGATCCTCTTATCTCCCTCACATGAAGATTGGCAGTTTCAGCAGCAAACGTCCTTTCTTGAGCTTGTGCGAAGCTAAGAGATGTTTCAGCCCGTAAGAGTCGTTGAAGAGCCTCATCTTTCAAGCCTGTCTCACAGCATAACACTTAACGTTATTCCAAAGTTACAGTGTTCTGACAGTTTCCGTAACTCTGAGATAAATGCAGCGACACTTTCTCCTGGATGCTGGTTTTTTCGATAGAACAAGAACCTCCGGAATATTTCGGATGGCCTGGGTGCAAAGTGTGATTTGCAGAGTTCTATCAGTTCATTGTAAGGCTTAGCAGTAGGACGACACAAGAGAGCGGATAGTTGCGTACATCTTGGCTCCACAAACGCTCAAAAATACAGCATGCAACATCAGTTACATCATTAGTTTGTAGAAAGCTTTCCAAATGGTCATGGTAAGAATCCCAAGCTGATGGGTCAGCTATGTCAAAGGGTTCTAAGCTTTCAAAAGTGGTCATTGTAAATTCGGGGATTGCGAAAATTCACAAAAAGTCAGAAAACAAGAAAAGCGTACTCATATCAAAGTACCTCAATAGTTCAGAATCGTTATGAACGTTTCGATAGATGAGTTTCGTTTTCGTTTGAAAATTTCTGTTTCTTCACTAACTCCTTTTTGGTTGCTAACTAGGCCCGATTGTGGGCGCAGCATTAAAACTTGTGTTGCTTTAAACTTGGGATCCCATCCTCGTCATCAAAATATCATGTATAACTTACAAATCTAGAGAAAGACGCGTCGAGTCAGGTATTTTCAATTAACGTCACACTGGAGCATTACAATGGGCTATTGGTGACGGTCCGGGATCAATCCCAGAGGGAAAGATCCGAGGACAACACCACGTAATTTTGAACCACGGTCAGATGACGAGGCAACACCTGAGCTGGCACCCCACTCTCCAAACTTCCACACCACACCAACGTGAGGACATTTGAGGCCACGACAGATTTAACGTGCACCAGCCCCCTTTGTACACGACGGTGTTTGGCTGGATTCGAACTCGCAACCCTTCGGTTGCTAGTCCGTTACTCTTCCAACCGGGCCACCGCGGCCCGCGTCGAGTCAGGAAGAACACAGTAGACTATTTATTAGTTATTAGATCTCGGTCAAATGATCTACAATTCAAATACCGTTACCACTTAAAGTTACATAAGTACTAATACACAACAACTACCATAAATCAATTCGGAATTCATTCTTTTAAATTTTATAGGCGAAATGCTGAAATTGTATTCGAAAAACAAGCCAAGTGACGTCACATTCAGAATACGTACAGGAATCATGTATCGCCGCAAAAACACTACCGCTGCCTATATTTAGCTTGACAGAAAATGCCTCTCATAGCATGACATTACATAATTTTGTGTTTAAAAAAATATTTATGCCCGTTCTTTCAGATTTTCAACTTCCATATAAAGCTTCAACAAAAATGTTCTCTTATTTTATAAAAGATGAAAATATAAAGAGTTGCAATTTAAAGACCAAAATTTTGTTTTCCTCATATATTTAATTTTGATATCAGAATTTACATCACTAATCATGGAAATCTGAATAGTCATGACAACACGATGCTGGTTTCTTTACGCCAGCTTTTCACAAGCATTTTTAGTCATGGAGTGCTTATCTTATCATTTTAGTAAATACAGTCAGAACACATGCATTTTTGCTTCAGTTTTCAAAGTAGTAATCGATACGAAGCATTAGTTTATCTTAGATAAACTTATACAGTTAAGAATGAGCTCTTTTTCTTGAACGTCAAATTTATCAAGCTGGAAAAATCATTTCACAATTTAAAATTACTACTATATGTTTAACCCTCCTAGTGGTCTTGACATCTCGTCTATCAAGATCTGACCAATTTTGCTTAATGACTAGATATCTCATAATCAAGATGCTGTCAATTTTTTTATGATGACGAGATCTGGTCAGTTTTCCTCTAATGACGAAATATCTCGTCCATCAAGGTCTAGTCACTTTTGCAAAGGACGAGATACCCTGTCGAGACAACCATCAGGTGGGTTAAAATGATAGAAAACTGTTTTTAAATGGAAACGAAGTTGGAAAAATGAGACTTATATCAAAATCAAGACCATATTTTGCTTCTCGAACTAAATTTTTCTAGTAAATAACATCGTATTTTAAATAAGATTTTAGATTATTTTTATTTAAAATTTAAACTATCTAAAAATTGATACAATACGAATTACTGATACGATAGAATTTATGAATTTCTCAATTTAAACAACGGAACGGAAGAATCTCTCGTGGAATAAGCTTTTGAAACAATGCTTTGGAGAGCTTTCATCAGAGCTTTGATATATTACTTTTTACTGGTTTCCGAACTTTGAGCTATTCTTAGTTGGGGCGGAATCCATCCGCTCCAACTAGGATGATACTACGTATAAAGGGAGGGCCCCGAGGAAACCTTGTCTAGTGCTCAAAAGGATTCTCTGTGTTCAGTACTTCTAAATTAATATTCCTCCTGGATGAACAGGAGTTGGTTGCTATGTGACTTAAAAAAACATGATCTTTTGGACTTGGTTTAAGTTTCACCTTAACCAAGGAGATGAGAAACAGCAACAACAAACTAATATTTATTAAAACTAAAAATTTTTTAATTATATTTATTTAAATGAAATTTTGTTGTTTATTTATCAGTGGCGTAGCGTAATATTGATAACTGGGAATGCCAAGATTAGATTGAACCCCAGAAAATCTAATGCTTAGCCTTAGAGAACCTCATAAGTCAACTTGATTCGCCGTTTCCTTCCCTCAATACCAATAAAATACAAATACTTTTTTGCACTTAGTTAACATTCCAAGTGATTTCGTCGAGATATTGATTCCATCAAGATCTGACTAATTTTGTTAATGACGAGTTATCTCGTCATTAAGATATTGCCGATTTTTTTATGAGGACGAGATCAAGATCTGGTCCGATTTTTTCTAATGACGAAATATCTCGTCCATTCAGATATCTGGTCAGTTTTGCTAATGACGAGATACATCGTCGAGACAACCACCAGGAGGGTTGAAAAGGGACCAAAAGGTGCAATAGCACCCAATCCTGCCAACTCCAAACGCTGTCTTTGAGCTTCATGGCAGTATTTTACAAACGCAGGAAAACCAGGAGAGAATGATAGACCATGCGGGGGCAAGGACCTACTGCGCATATTATCTCGACTGGATGCTAGCCTCACTCGGAGGCATGGGGAAAGGTCTATACGTACCTATTGCGCATGACAAACACCATTAACCAATAATAGTAAGAAACCATTTGTGGCCGAGAAGACGAATATTCTGATTGCATTTTTACAGTGAGAATAAAGGATGTTAAAATAGAAACTGACGTTTCACTCTGACTGATGTGATAAAAAGCATCGTTTTTTCTTCAGGTTTTATCGATTTTTATTTTTTGCCACCGAAAAAGAGTTTTTTATTAGGGGATGCCGAGCTCCTGGGCTTCTATAATAGTGGCGCAGCGCCACTGTTAGTTATACAATTTTTTACTTTTTTGCAGTATTTTTTATCAAATAAAAATAGATCCCAGAATGCAAGGTCGAAAAAACGGAGAGATGTAGGAACAGCTCCTTTCAGAAGTTGAGGTAATAATTGAATATTATACCGGATTCGTCCATCCACACCTACAACTAGTAATGCGTATATATTAAGACTTAACTAGCCATTACTTAGCCTTTTTAATGAGCAGTTATGATATACGTACATTCAGTCGGCAAGATGTCCGTCAAAAATTTTTTACAGCCCCTATAATGTGCAACTTTAACGTGATATTTCATTACAGTATCTTAAGAATACAAAAATGTTTTTAGTCAGAAGATTCAAATACTTTCGTACATTTGAAAGAAGGAAAGTAAATGTTTACACTAAATTTGCATTGTCGCATTTCAATAGTTTTAGACAAAAAGTATAAATTTTTGTTTTAGTATTAAATTATACACGATTTATACTTTCATTGCTTAAAGATGGGATAGTCATGCTAACTCGAGTGATGCACAAATGTCATCTCGTTATTTTCTAGAAACACACCGGAAATAATGATCATTAGTGTATAAAGCAAAGGCACAAATTAATCACAAAATGTTTTGAAATTATTTTGTGTGGATGGGTTTTAGATAATTAAATTAAAGTTATGAACTCTCAGAAGCGACTACCAGTTGCTGTTAAAGATATATTAATATATTTCATTATTGTGAGAAATGTCGTAAAGAATATTCTTTTCATGAAATATTAAGGTTGCACCATGCGGCAGCAAGACAATTCCGTTTGAATAAATAAGTATTTTGATAAATAACTAAACACTTTAATAAAACTAAGTACACCAGAAATTTAAAGAGTTAATCGTGAAAAGAATTATAGATTCTGAATTCACAAGAAACGGGAATAACCTTCACCCCATACCGATTTTTCTTTAAAAAATTATTTTCTCTTTTCCTTAAATGTAACTATAGGGAAGGGAAAAGGTTGATATTTTAATACAAAATAAGATATTTTTCTGATTATAATTTAATTTCCAATATAGTTCCGATCAGATTCAATCATTCAAACAATGTTATGAATTCCAAATAATTTGGTTTTCCTTCAAAAAATCCTTTTTCGTTTTTTATTGAAAATGAACAAATGAAATATTGAAAAATTAGCTTTTTGTGGAATACATGAAAGTGTGAAATTTTTTAAAACTTATCAATTTTCATGTTCGTTTTATGATTCAGAGGCATTTACAAGATAATAAACACAATTGAAGGCTCGTTTCTACTTTAATTAATTACAACGAATATTAAGTAATAAATGAATTTGTTTTAATTAAGTCTAATAAAAAACACGTCAAACAAGGTCATTCGAAATCATATTTCTATAAATCATAAATTTTTTCAGATAGAAACAAAAATTGCCAATCAACCGAGTAACAAAACATATTTATTCGTCGTATTTTAAACTAAAAGAATTTCAAGTGTGATTTTTAATCCCAAATATAACGTACGAATTTCAAAACATAAAATAAGACCGTCTGCATTTCTTGAAAGGAAAATATGCATTGAAATGCATAAATTATTAAAAGTATACAAATATTAATTTTTCAAATATATGAAATATGTTAAATAATAATAATATATTAGAATGTATTAAATAATATAGTTTTTATCATATAGGATTTTAAATTTATCAAAAAGGATTATTAAAAATAATCATTATCATGAAACACTAATAATCATTATTATCACAAAATCATCATCATATTAAGATTTATTTCTTTTGCATGCAAAATATTTTTTGCCTTGCACACTAATTGTTCTGGAAGAACAGATGAGAGGAAACCGAATGCCTTTTAAATTGTTGCATCACCATTAACTTCCCCGTACAATGTAACACCCGATCGTCCTCGTTTCAGGTTTCACTAAAAGATGGCAGCAGCTCTCCAGAAGATCCTTAAGAGCTCTTGTGACGTCACGAACAATCAGCTGCTGTGGTTGGTTGGTTTAAGAGTTATGTGGGTGAGGCTTGTATTTCTTGTGGTGTGGTAGCTGTCTTTTCCTTCCGGAGCTTGAAAACGTGATTATTGCAGAGGTAGTGTTTTAACTTATTTGCTTATAATTTTTTGATCGTGTCTTTAGTTATCAGTTGTGTTTATCCTTGTAACCCTCGAAACTCTGATTGTCGGGATAGGTACGATATTTACAGTGCATTTCTATACGGTTTTGCATTTTCGTGTTAGTATGGTTTTGACAGGTGATTTCGTAAGTGTGGATAAAGTTGTACTAGAATTGGATTACCTATTTTCTGCAATGTGGAAGACTAGAAATTGCTCGATTCCATAAGGGGAAGTTTAAACCGGAGATAATATTGTCACATTATTTGCCTATCAAGATTTTGTTAAGTGCCATTGTTCGTGTTTACATAAGAGAAAATCTGCCGATATCTCCTTTTGGAATATCATTGTGTGCCGGGTTGATACCAGAAGTTTGATTTCATGTTCCTCGTAAATTTTTTAAACTATATCTAGTGTTAAGCATCAAGGATCGGTAAGCACTGATTGTATAGCACGGTTTGTTTGATTTTAATGTTTTACTTGCAACTCACTCGGTGAATATCAAGTGTTTAGAATTCGGAATGTTTCAAAAATCACTAGTCTACCTTTATAAGAACTCGTTTTTTGTAAACACGAAATCTCGATTTTCGCTTGATTTATTAAGAGAATCTATTTTTTTCATCCATGCAATGTCATCTTGAGTTTTTTGTACTTTAATTTAAACATTTCACTAAATGATGATTGGTACTTAGTCACTTCCGAGGATTAATTTAAAATTTTGTTTTTTAATACTTGATGGTGAGATATATTCAAATCAAAGTAGTTTCTGTTTCCTCACTGATTTTGAAAATGTATTTTTAAATTTGATATACAAATAGAGCATGGGGATGCCATATTTGTATCTTAACTCTGAAGGTCATGATGGTACCCTATATTTAGTACTTGGCAGTCAGCCTTGCATGATAATCAAAACTTTCAGTTTGGCTCATCATAAAGCTAAGTAAAATTAAACATTTCTTTTGTGCTTGTATTACACTTCAGTTCATTGACATGTATACAGCAGTTTTTTAAATTATGTCAGCTGTTATATTTAAGAACTCTTGTGTTAAAGATTTGTTTTTGAAATCACTCTAAAAGGTATTTTTCTCCTTTTCTGCTGTAAAACTGAAAATCCATGCATTTTTTGAAAATGCAATCCAAGATTGTTTCCATATGGATCCATTATTTTTTTAAATGAAAGTAATAGTGAATATCAAAATGCTTTTTTGCATTAATGTTTAAGCATTTTAACTGTATGAAAGAATTTAGTTTGGATAATTTTGTGTAGTTCTTTATTTGTGAAGGTTAAAACTTATGTTCAATATCATTGTGAATTGTTATAAATGCATTGCAAGCTATCAGATCACTTGAATTTATTTGAAAATCTTAAGTACGAATGTTAATTATAATTTGTTTTCTTTAAAAATATGATAGTTTTTAGTATGATGCATTGTATTATGATTGAAATTTTCCATCTTTGAAGAAAACATCTTTTACTAGTGTTGTGATAAATATTTAACAATTTATTACTTATAATTTTAAATATCTAGAATTCTATTGGACTAGAATTTTTTCTAGTCCAATAGAATGTGAATATATGCTTTATCATAAAGAGGATCTTTTAGTTATCCATTTGTCACGTTGCTACTATTTTATCAAGTATTCACTAATTTAAAATGATTTACCAAGCACTATCCCTCTATTATACATGAATTGCCCATTTTCTCAAAAGAATTCGTAAATTGCTTGCCAGACAGCAGTAAAAATTTTGAGTTAAAAATAACCTGAGCAAAATATTCAGAGTTAAGGCATTGAGTTTCTGGTTTTGGATATGTGCCAATATAAAAATATGTCAGTAGGGGAGACTAAAAGAAATGTAGAACAAATATTTTTTAAAATTAGTACCTTCTTTCTATCAGTCATTATTTTTCCCTAATATAAGTATTGTATTTCTGGTTACTCAACACCAGTTCTATGTATTTTTAACCGAGTGTCATTATAAAAATAAATAAGTTAGGTAAAGATAAACAAGTTTTAATTGCTCAAGTTCTAAAATAAAGGTTATGATGATTTCTTTGAATTAAATTACCTATTAGAGATAACTATCAATTTTGATGAAAAGGTTTTCCACTTTTCATTCACATGAATAATTGGTGGCACGATCAATCGTTGAATAACAGACATGTGATGTGGTTAGAACTCTAGATTATAAGAAAAATGTTATACACATAATTTGTGTAACCACACAATGTGTCAGTTTCAGTCTAGTGGCTGGAAGCAATGATGACTGACATCACAGAATAAGTGGAACTGTTCTATGTTGAGTATGTTAATAGTCTATGCGCCTTTTTGTCTATTTCAATTCTTCAGTTCACAGTGATTTCATCTAATGATATGCATGTGGTAGTAGCTTCTAGTAAATTATATTTATAAGCCATTAATCTGTTAAAGATACCATTCCTAATATTTCTTTTTATGACTCTGCAAAACTTTAAATTAATGGTTGGTAAATTTACTCATTTCCCTTTGAACTAACTTATTTAGTTTTCCTCAACCATTTCATTTCAGTCCTTTTAATGCCTTTTGATGTGGAATATATTAGGTTTTCATTCTTGACTTTATTCCTTTTAAAAAAGAAGCTGGAAAGTTTTCAGCTTATTTTCATTCTTGAAAAGCAGATGTATAAAAATAATCTGTTCAAATTTAAATAAACATCTAAATGCTCAGTTGTAGAGAAATATTTCTGACAGTGCTAATTTTTTAACAAACTCTAAAATGAAATGCTTAAAGGTCAATTTTTACTAAAATTGTTTAACAACCCTCTTCAAATAGAACTAAATATGTACTCACTGTTCAGACTCTAGACACCTGTTGCTCATGAATCCTATTTTGTACTCAGGACTATATCTCTATTATATTGCCTTAATTTTTTTGTTTTTGTGGAACACCTGACATATCAAGGCCATATTTATTTTGCACAACAGTAGGACAACTTTCTGCTTTCAAAATTATCCTCAAGTTAAAGGTGTATGTTATGACATGTTTAGTGGCCAAAAAAATTGCTTGAGGTAAAATGTGGCAAAGGTATGGTCATTTTGGAGTATGACTCTTTCTTTAAAGATATCATATCTAAAAAGCTTTTATGTGCTTAGCATATTATAAATAAACATTAATTACAAGCTGGTGATTATATAGATTAATAGCTCTTAGAATTTTTTTCATTAAAAGAAGTATGTTTGCTTGGAAAATTAGATTGTAGGTTTCTTGTTTTAAGAAGGGATTCTATAAAGATCAGTTTTAAATAAAAATGTAATTCCAACAGCAGAAAAATACGAATTTTAAATAATTTATTTACTGTAACAACTTATAAGCTATATCAAGTTTAAATGGTTTCTTAAAATTTGGGTAAACATTTTTTAAAATTCAAAATTTTTGTTCAGTCAAAGTGTTCATGTTTAATTATGGTGTAGGCATCGTTGAATTTTATTTACTTTTTGAAAGGAATTCCTTTGAATTTTTGAAAATTTTGATACTTTGCACTTTGTAATGTATGATACGAAAATTAAAGTATATTGAATTTAATGTGATTTGTCAAATAATGTCCGTTTTAAAATTCTCATGTCAAGGACACTCCTACATTACAATCATTCTTATACAATTATATTATTAGTTCAAGTTCATCAATCTAGTTAATCTTGAATCATTCTTTGTTGATAGAGGATTTGGGTTGCTTTTACTTGTATTGTAAATATTTGCTAATTATTGAATGATTGTTTCTCAGTTGGGTTATCTTATGGATTCTGATCAAAATTGTTGAACCATTTTAAAATTTTGTGGCCAACAAATTCATGAAAATGATAAATATGCTAATGTGGTAATCTTGTCAAGTTCCCATTTCTGCTGGCCAAATATTGCCCTTACACCATAAAAATCTCCAACCAATCCCACTTCTGCGTTTTCTGTTCATTATCAGTGTCAGTTTAGTTAATAGGCATCTCATTAAAATGGAAATTTGTCTCAATGTTACACATGGATTTATGTGACATTTTCTCTTTTCTTTTACGCACTTGTACAATTTTATTATGAATGCAATAAGAAAAATTTCTGAACCTAAAGAACAGAATGAGCATTGCAGTACAAAAATCTTTTCTCACTTTCTGGTCTGTAGTCCCTGGGTCCAAGTAACCTAGTACTGACGACTGCCTGTGTAGAGGACCTGAATTTTTTATTTCATTTTGTATTGCTAAGTTTAGTTTTTGAACAAACTAAAGTGAAGTAGAGGTGATTTGAAATTTTTCTGATGTTCTGTTAAAACTCTTGTAACTGATTGTGAAATAAGTTTTTTAAATACAGCAAACTGCCCATTTCTGCATTTAGGAATTATAATTGATATTTGGTAATTAGTAGTTATAGCAAAATATCACGGATGGCATACCTTAATTTGCTTTTAATTTATTGAGACAATTTTGATAATTCTAATTTATTTTAAATTTCACAAATGCTAGTTTTTTGAAAAAATAATTAATTTTAAAATTAAAATGCAGATAATAATTTTTTTAAATAAATTAAATATTTTCAAATTGTTATTTTTACAACAAAACGTTTTATGTTTGACTAATTTTCCTACTAGATTCCGGTTTAATTGAGAGAACTCATAAAAATGCAAAGGTTTATCTAATGATAAAAAATGGTATAAAGCTAAGAGAAAATCATATTTGGCTCCAAATAAAGTAAACTCCTAAACTAAAATGACCTTCAGGTGTGTAGAGACCGAGGTACACGAGTGATCTTTTCTTTACTCATGGGGCTCGCTGTCTTTGGTAAACACGGGAGTCTGACTCCCGAGATACCCTAGCGATCCTTTTCTTTCATTCCACTACTCTTTTCCCAATCCCTCTTTTTCCACCCTTTCACGAGTATTTTTACTTGACATTGTCTTTTGCTTGGCCAAGTGTGGCCCTTGTGCCATAAAACGCCAAAACAACCAACTTAAACTAAAATGATTTTTCTTTGAGATCGATATTTTTCTGTTGAGAATGTACAGAACCATTTAAAAGGTATACTGACTTAAGTAATCGTTTTATATTATTCAATAATTAATGTAAAATTTGTGGCACTTCGCTCTTCTGCATTTGGTAGATGAATTAAGTTTTAATATTTCTTGGCCTCTTTCCTACATACATTTTTGTAGGTATGAAGGTATCAAATGAAAGGAACTATTTTCAATCTTTTCCATATTTAACGTTTCCTATTTGCAGAGAGTGGTCCACAATGATGATGGACGGAGGATACATGGAGCAGGAGGAAGAGTGGGAAAGAGAAGGCTTATTAGATCCAGCATGGGAAAAACAACAGCGAAAGGTAAGTCATCTTTTAAAAAAATATTCTCAACACTTTTTATGTTGTATTATAAAAGATGTTTTTAGGTGGATTGCCACACCAGAAAGATAACTTATATCTGCGCCTGTGTTTAGAGATCGTTTCATGTATCCGATGATTTATTTAAGGAAACTAATTTGTTTTGACTCCATCCTTCCACATCCAAGATTTAGTTTTTTCTATCCTTTTTATAATTCACAGTAGCCTAGTGAAAAGAAAATTTGTCTGGTTCCTGGATTGAATCCAAGCTGAGGCTCTTTGCTACTTTAATTTCATTGCAACTCTACAATTGGCTTAAAATGCAAAACAGAAAAAAAAATTGAAGGTTAATCTAAGATAAAGAGAATATTGGAATTTCAATTGTTTACGAATTTTCCTAGCTTACAGCTAATTCTAAATATATCTGAATTTAAAAATTTTTTCCAGCTGAAAGAATGTATATCAGGTTGTATAAACTGTTTTCATGAGAAGTGTTTAATTTTTTACTGGCGCAGATTTGTAATATTCTGCAAAACAAATTAAAATAATTTTTAAAAATGAATAAATTGTATATACAGTGATTGAGTTTATCTTTCAACTGTTTTTTGTTCGCCGAAATTTTTTACCTTAGGATTTGGGCCCATTTATTTTTTATTTCAGTTGCTTGTGTACACCACATACTTTGATCTCCTTTTAGCTATTTTAATACCCGTTTACGCGTTTTTCCATCTAAATATTTCTTTTTATAAATTATTTGGACTTTAAAACAGATTTTATACGCATGTAGTAAGAACATATTCATGGGAGAATAAACTTGGGAAGTGGCAACTGGTTTTTCTAAATAGTTTGGGAAAAATGAACATTTCTACGCGAATTTCATTTGAAAAAGTAGTGCTAAATTTTATTGATTTTTATTGAATATCGAAGTTAGTTATCTCCCTTTTGTTGCTGGGGTCGTCGTGGCTCAGTGGGTGTGCCCACTGCGCTAGCAACCTTCGAGTTGTAAGCGGTGCAGGTTCGATTCCTGTCAGGTGCATTCGTCCCTGGGCGTATTTCTCTCTTCTGTGTCAGTAAAACTTTCATTGTGTGTCTATTACTTGATATTGTATGACTTGTGTCTGGCGCAGATGGCCAAATATGGTCCTTGTGCCATAAAACCCTCAAAACCAACCAACCCTTTCGTTGATAAACTTTAGTTTTTCAGTTCATATTAAGGATGGCCTATGAATATTTAGGTAACTTGTTCCATCCGTAAATGCAAAAGATTACTCAGTCAAAAGTTGAATTCCTATTAGAACTCAATGTAATATCAATTTTGTTAAATTTAAATCGGGCAAATTTACCGAATTGTTTTTCATACATAAAATGTGTTCGTATGCAGTACTTTTATGAAAAGCAATGGTTGAAAATCAGCGAGCGAAAATTCAGCTTGAATGCGGTCTTTTTTCATATAAAAATTCTCCAAATTTTTCATGAAAGATCGAATTGAGATTGAACACGAATTCACTTATCTCGTGAGTTATGAAGAAAATGTTTGAAATTAAGTAGCTTTTTGAAACTGGATTTTGAGGAAATATCGTGTCGAAATGAACTGAATCATCATCCATCTTCTCATGTTTCGGGAATCTGGAATAATTTTTCTCGGGAAAGACGACGAAAAAAATTCACCCCATTTCTGACTTTCGGTGCAAAAATGTCTCAATTTTCGACGGTCCTTATCTGACTTCGGAAGCGGAACTGCGGCGAGAGGAGATTTGCTAGCGTCAATTTGTCATGCTCCACTAAAATTTAATTGACGTTTTCTGGAGCTCTGCTTTTCTCGTCGCTCGCTGCAGAAAAGGAAAGATCCTGCCCGTGTGTTCACACACACAAGGTCACATCGGGAAGCAAGAAAGAGCACTGAACCACTCGTGGCATTACTTTTTTTGTCGAGGGAAGCGATGCGCGCTGAGAACTCGACTTCGTTATCCTGTCCGATGTGGCGGGTTATATCAAAATCGGTTTTTGTTTGTACCGCTCGTTATATTCGAGCCTTCGTGAACCGAATTTGTTCTTTTTTTATCGTTATGGTCGTAAGTCGTAACATATCTTGCGTGATGTGATTTCCAATTATTGGCCGTCGGGATCGGAATTGCACTTTGTTTGATAGATCCGCTATGTTCTGATAGGGAATACTATTCGAAAAGAAGATTATTTTATTTTTCAGTTGGAGCCGGAAATGATAATTTATGCTCTTGTACTGAAGTGAAAGTACGAACCATGGAAATATTTTTATATATTTTTTGGTCACTTCAATTTTAAAATTTTTCTTTTGCAGATAAGGAAAGTAAAATCTCGAACTTTTTTTGTTTCGAGTTTTTAATTATAAGTGAAACTTGATTCGACATAACTGATTTTTTTTTAATTCTCGCTATGAGATGCTTTTTCTGTGTCAAGCTAAATGTAGGTAGCGGTAGTGTTTTTTGCGATGACACTTTTCCCTGTACGTATTCCGAATGTGACGTCAGTTCGCTTCTTACACGATTTTAACACTTCGCCAATAAACATTCACAATAATAAATTCCGAATTGAAAAATGATGGTTGGTCAACATAAATAAGATTAAACATCAAACACATTTTTAAAACAGCGATAAACTATATTTTAAGGTTCCCCGATGTGTATCGTGCATTTTGGAGAACAAAAGTTAAATATTCGCGGACCATCTGGTTTGTTTGCACTGAAAATCCTCCTTTGTTTATTCAATAGACGTACTCTTTAAAAGATATAAATTGAAAAGTATTCGTTATTTTCTTTGAGAAAGTTCAAAACTGCCCGCTACCATCGAATGAGTTACTTAAAAAGGGAAACAAAAAGTTCTTCGTAGTTGGTTGTTTTCTTGTACTTAAAGGGTCAATGGCCATTCACAACAAAGAGTGCCGAGTGCTTATTCGATCATAGTGACTCCAGTGCCGTAACTACGCACGATGAAGTTCTGATCTCCACTTATTGAGTGGCAGGATAGTTGCCACTATTTTCAAACCGCCTAATCTTTGCACAAAGCGTCAATTGTTTTAACAGCTGCTGGCGCGGCGTTTCGTGGCCGTGGAACACCGGAATAAAATGCTGATCGTCTGAAGAGGTGAAATCTGGGTCATCGAGTCTTCCGATCACCAGGTTGGGAAAAACAAATTAGGAAGAAATAAACGAACTTTCTGATTGTTATCTGCTGTGTCATTGTCAGCTGTGTTCTTGCGATACCGCTAATTAAATCCCTTTGAATGAGGTCTTATTTTCTGGTGTAAGATAGTGGTGTGCTGAGTCTGAGAATGTTTCATTCCGAAAAACGAAGTAACAAATGTTTTGAAGTATCTTTAGAGGCCAATATCCAACTTTCCTGTAAATATCTCCGTGTAGGTATTTCTCACTGATTTCTCCTAGTTGGATAAAACTAAAAACCAGCTTATTTTAAGAAAAAATTGCTGTTAGGAATGCAGAAATTACGATCACCACGTAGCATTTTTCCTGTTCTGTTTGCATTTACAAGTCTGCTAATGCGAGAATATGTGAAAAGGAATACACTTTTGAAATTCGGATTCGAAAGATTGAGGTCTCATTTATTTTGTTAAATTTATTTTTATTTGTATGGGTAAAATGCTTAAAGTTCAAGCAAAACGTTAAGTTCTGATTAGTTTCGAGAAAAGTACGAAGAAACGAAAGAAATTAACGTAGTAGATTTGAAGAGGTAAACGCTTCCGTTTTATTTATAGATCGTCTATAGCTTTTACCCTCAAGTGAGGAAAAACTTTTAAGTATTAATAGAAAGCACATGAGTATACCATGCTTACTTTTGTTTATTCTTCCCATCCAATACCAGCTAATTTCTGTCTGAAGTGTCAGATTTGACAGTTGACGCTGCAAGACTAATAATAATCCACCTCTTTTTACTTCGAAAAATTTTCGGCTCTTATGTTAATAAAGTTGTCCTATATTTTTAAATGAATGTTTTCCCCATTGTATTCAATCTTAAATTTTTCCTATAAATTTCCTTTCCGAACAAAGTACTTTTTATTTAATTTAAATTAGAAACCAATCATTCTCAGTTGTATCTGATACATTAGAATAAGAAATTAATTTCTAGATGCACTTCATCCACTCTCATTGTTCAGTCTCATTAAGCTGCGCATCCATGCTATGCCTGCTGGTTTAGATGTCGTTAAACATGTGCGGCTGAATAGCTCTGGTCATTAAATTTTGAAACAAGGGTTATTAAACCCGTGCCAATCGCGAATTCTTTGGCAATTTCCTTCTGATCCTTATAAGGCTCTATTTATGATCGTGCAGTATATTAGTGATACGACTCCTTATAATAAAACGTATATATAATTAGGGAACGTATTTGCTTTTTAAAAAATGTTGCTGCGATTTAATTGTTGCATCGAAAAACGGTTGTTTTAGATTGATTTTGAGAATTGACCTGTTACGTGGACTAATCACATGCACCGAAATCTTAAATGTAAATTCAGGGTATGTGCAAAGCTTATTTTCACGGCTTTTATTTTAATAAAATATTTAAATAAGATGCGTATTAAAAGAAACAAGATATATCGGAACATGCGACGTACAACGCAGAAAAAATACGTTATGATATAACGCCCTCAATAATTGAATCTCAGACATTTTCTATAAGGCTAAAAGTCACGTCAACTTGGTATGGAAGTTTGGAGAGTGGAGTGCCTGCTCAGTTGACCTCATCATCTGACCGTGGTTCGAAATTACGAGCTGTTGTCATCGGTTCTTTCCCTTCGGGATTGAATAGCCCGTTTGTGCGACGTTAATGAAATACCTACCCAGGGTCGTAACTAGGCTAGTTTCCACAACTCGCCTTGGCGCCCCACCGACCAACCAAACCCTCCCCGACAACACCTGATATCTCCACCACACATTAATTCCACTATTCCAAATTTTTCTTATTCAACTTAGATGTAAATGCTTGATTTCAAAGGTAAATAGATTAATTTGCAGTAATTTCATTTTTAGTACAAGATAAAATACCAAATTAATTCTAAGATATTTCATTGAGAAATAATTTGAAAGTAGCATGTTTGGTATTCTTTCACACTTATATAATCGCTGCAAATGAAATGAAAAGGTTTATCAAATCATATCGGAATATGTGTACAGAAAGAATAGCATTAGTCACTCTAAAAATACATTCACGCAGTTTACTGCCCTATCCATCCTCCCCTTTACTCACATCGAACTCCTGCTCATGCAACACTTCATACATTCTGCATTTAGCTCCTTTTATAGTTTTTGTAGTCTACTAAGTTTTCCTCTTCATTTTTTTTATCATATGTAAATATCTATAGTAAAAAAAGTACTCGGCCAGTTTAGCGCCCCCCAAAACCAGAGCTAGTTACGTCCCTGTACCTACCTACCCTTCGGGATTGATCCTGTATCTTTGGCAATAGCTTGTGTTGCTCCATTGCGACGTAAATTCAATTACCTACCTACAAAGCTCAATATAGCGGGCGTGTTTCGTAACTTGGCGTGTTTCCCGAATGTAATTTCAGCCTATCGCATATATTGGAAATTGAAGTGAAAACGGTGATAAATTGAATTGAATGATCCAGAAGTGTTTTTTCCTGTCGTTAGTTGGAGGGTTCTTCCAGCGTAAACAAATTAATTCAATACTTATTCTATTCGAACGTCGCTTTTGTAGTTACGCCTCAGACATTAGATAACTGCTTTGCAACGGCGGTTTTCAACTTTTAGCTGACCTATCCAGAACTCACTATGAAATTGTAAATTCTTTGGAATTTCGATTTTTTTTATGTTCACCAAGAAAGAAGATAGCTCCATCGTTTGTTAGATCGAACTTTCATACACGTCTACAACGCAATAGTTATCAGAAATCTTTCCAATTTAGATTTAAAAAAATTAAATTTTTAGATTTTTTAGGTGTTTGAAAATGAGCCATCCAGATAGTTTTCTGTTTTTCTGTAATGAAATATTTTATTGCCTGCAGTTCAGTTGAAAACGTAATAAGTTATAGAGAAAGTGATCCAGTTCGAAAGATATTCCATGCGTGGAAATTTCGTTGCGTGCTACTATTGCATGAGTCGTTCTTTTCAGCAGACCTCGAAGTAGACACATGTTCGTGTGATACTTTTGCTTTCCGAGCTGCGTATTGAGGCAATGGTACTTAAAACCAGGAGATAAAAGTTGGCTCAACCATTCGACGAATCGTCGTTGATTTCAACAGGAGTGTACATGTATAGGGACATGTTCTTTATAACGAAAATCCATGATAATAGTTCGCTTTATTTGAGTTTCGCTATAATAACGCATTAATTAAGAGATCTAATCTTCAGAAGCCAGTGATGACAGAGGACATTCTTCACAGAAGCACCAATGATTCAGTATTTTTGGTATAGTAAAAATAGATATGAAGAGTTTTGCGTTTGTGTCATGCAATTCTTGGTAAAAGCTTGTAACATTACATAGACTGATCTTATTTTATGCCTGAAGTCTTCAGATTAAGTTAAAAGACTTGTTATTATGTATTTGAAAATCGGTTTCAAATTTATTTAATTTACACGATTGAAAGGAATTGAAATTTTATTTGTAAAAACGACGAAAAACCATTAGACATTTGATATTTTAGGAAAACGTGTAAATTTTTTATAGTGGCATTTCCCTTTTTTTAATTTTAAGCAAATTCAAATTTTTTGCACGTATTTCCTCTATGAATATGATTAAAACCTATCCGAGTATATTCAAAAATCAGATTAGGTACGAGAAACTAGTGTCTTTCTATTTTGTGTAGAGTTCATTCATGGTCCAAAAAAATCACGAATCATATTTCAAGACATTCAGAATTAAATCTACAATTGGCGAAATAAAAATATTCACACTTCACGATTGGGTAGGAAATCTAGAAACCAATTTCTTACTCTTAAAGTTAACTATAAGAAAGAAGTGCACTTTCTCCAGAAGTCTACCGTCGGCACAAGCTATGCAAGACGGGCAGAATCGGAACCATGCCATCTATTTTCAGCCTTTTTCTTTCGCAGGAAAAGCTGTCTCTGGATTTTCTCCTGATGTTCTTGCATTTTTTATTTTTAGACTCTCCGATCACTTTATGGACGAGTGTGAGATTTCAAGATCAAAAACAGTGTCAACGACCCATGCTTTCAAATCGCAATTTCTGTTTCAGAAATGCAAAGTAACTTAAATTGATATAAAAGTCATCCGTGAAGGTTTGAATAGGTATCAGCACGATGGGTGCATTGAAGTAGTCATTGTTAACTCTGAGTTATGCATTGTTTCAACGAATCTGTTTAAGGAAATAACTTTGTAATCTTCATCCAATCACATCCACGAATTGTTATTTTTTGCAATATTAAAAAAGGGCAAATTTGTTTTACCTTACATATTTCAATATTTTCTCAATCAAGGCACATGCCTTTAGGTGGGCTGCGGCAGCCCAGTTCTAAGAGTAACGGATTAGCAACCTCAGGGTTCCGAGTTCGAAACTGGGTCCAACTAGACTCGTGTACTAGGGGTTTGCTGCACATTAAATCTCGTGGCCGCACACAAATGTCCTTACGTTGGCATGGTATGGAAGCTTGGAGAGTGGGATGCCAGCTCAGGTATTTACCTCGTCATCTGACTGATTCAAAATTATGAGATGTCCTCGGATCTTTCCCTTCGGTATTGATCCCATACTGTCACCAATAACCTGTGTTGCTCCAGTGCGATGTTAATTAACTACCTTCCTTTAGCAAAGCAGAAAACTTGGAATTAAAAAGTGTTTAAGGGTTTCATAGAAAAGGGGGACTGAAACATTGTACAATGAAATGAAAAAGTTGTTTCCAATTTTTTTGTGGTTTTCCCTCTTCCATTGTGTCTCGTTCGAATTCCAAGGTCGTTTCAGGAAACTGCTGTTCTTGAGGTTATTGCTCGGCTGTCATTTGCGTATGAGGATGGAGATTAGCCTGTTCGACCTTAGCCACAGCTACCTGGCTACTTCTCATTTAAATGAGTTAGTGCGCTTCACCCAAAATTTTATTTTTTGACTTATTTAACACTTTCAAATCGCAAGTGTTGAGTCAAAAATATGAAATGATAGCTTTAAATTTGGAAATGTGCATAGTAATTTATCTTATACGAGAACAGAACGATTTCAAAGTATTTGCCCTACCAAGGAAATAAAGTTAAAAACTGCACAAATAGAGAATGGTGATCATGAGTGGAATATATCTGCATTAGCATTTGTATAATAAATGCTTATTTGTATAATAAATGCTTAAGCTTCAAACTAATATCTAGTAGCTCATTGGTAAACAAAAAAAAACAGCTTTGGATTGATGTTTGGGTTTTATGGCGCAAGGTCTAAAAACGGACAAGCTGCACTAAAATAAGCTTTGAGTGTCCATGGAAAAAAATACGAAAACAAGTCTACGGCAAAAAGGCACGAATTTGCAAAATCCTTGTTTCGAGAAAAACACGTTTAAAGAATCGACAGTTTTCGTTTATAGTGTTATGAAAGAGAGAGATTAAGAAACATAGTGTTATGGTGTCCGTTTATAGGGGTTCAATTTACTTGTTTACTACGAATTAGAACTCGTTTCTCGCAGAGTACAGCATATCTGATAATAGTCTAGGAAAAGAAATAGTATAGGCATCGAATAATAGTATTTGGTGAAAACATCCAAAATGAAAGGGTTTGAAAACGTTCAAAACGCGATAGCGTGTTTTGAAAACACCCAAAATGATAGCGTTTTTCGAAAGCATCCAAAATTGAAAATTCGTTATTTTAGCTTGGTGCCGACATAATTTCTAAACCACGCTTATTAAAATACACTTCCTAAGTTCTGAAAGAGTAAATAAAAGAAAAAGGTAAGCACACACAGACTTGGACTGTAGATTTCTGTAGTTTAGAGTTCTACAAACAAGAGATGAGAAGCTTAAACGGTTCTTTCAAAGAAAATTCCTCTGCATTACGCTAGTGCCTGACCCTTGTGCGTTCATTGACGATGTCAGACTTAAAAATTACGATTTGTTTACGTAAGAGATCGGCATGTGGTTGGAATGTATGGGAAATGCAGAAGTATGGAATTTTTATGGATGTACACACAAATAGAAATGTTCTTGGAAGGTATAACCTTGAGCAACGTGAAAAGAGCTCTGTATGAGTCACGATCTTTCTGTATGTTCAATGAATCATTCTCTTCGATAGTTTTCAGTTTCGGATTTCATTTTACTGTTCCACATTTAATATGCCTACCTATAAAGTGTATATTCCATATATTTGATACTCTTTTCCTACATTATTTTTGATCATTTGAGAGCAATTATTTGAGTCGTCCGCCCGACATAGTGGGGATCTCGAAGAATTTAAACATTTTTGTACTGTAGAGGTAGTGACGAGGAGTATCGTTTTAAGCAAAATTGTTACAAAAATTACTAATTTAAAATTTTGGCGACTTTTTTAAATTCATCTAAGGTCAACGAAAATGCAATCCCTTTTTTCTTAACTAATAGCTTACGGGGAAAATATTTTTTTTAGGATTTTTCGTTTGAAAATGGTCCAAGGAACGCCAATTTCGAAGTTTTGTTGCTAAACCGTAGCAACCATGAAAGAAAACATCGGAATCTGGTTGCTAGATTGTCGTTAAAACTTTAAGATAATATTTAATTTTTAAATTTCTTAGCGAGATCTTTAACGTCGGTTTCATACTTAATCAGCACATTTTGAGTATAAGACGGCCCATTTTGTATGAGCAACTAAAATAGCTATTAAAATAGGGTTTGAGGAAACTGCTGCTTGTTTTAAGAATTGGCTACTGAGCTATTTCACAAGTATTATACTTAGGCTGTGCCAGCCCTGAATCACAGCTTGCATATTTTGACTTTGTAAATGTATATTTGGTACGCATTTTTTTTGAATTTTTGAAAATGCGCGCTTTAAGTCTCACTTATCGGTTCAAATCGAAGGCTGATATGGTACGATCACACTCAGCGTCATGCCATTGCATTCGAGATTTTCCTGAATCGTAAGTGACTCATGTGCAAAGTCAGGTCGCTTAGGATAGTACGGAAACGAGTCTCGTGAATGAGATCACATTCTCAGCTGTTGATGCAAAGTTTTCTCACCTGTGGTAAATTCTGCAACGCTTTTGATGAGAACAGAAAGATAAAAGGATATTTTTCGCAGTATAATAAACCTTAATGCCTTTACGAATCGTGCTTTTGTTCATAAATTCCAGCGTAGTGGCATGAAGGTCCTTGCGATTATATGGTTGTTGCGTTATCTTTAGGGTTTTCATTTCACGACCAAGAAATGTCTTAATTTCGATCGATCTCACGATTTATTTTCCAATTTAAGGCGTAGTTTAAGCACAACAGCACAGCTTGTATGAAACAATGAAATATTTTGCATTTGATGGTTTCTGAAAGATTAATTACTTAAGATATTTTCTAGTAAAAATTACCCCTGGTTGGAAAAAGAAAACTGACTATTACGAGAGGAGTTAGGAAGTTTTTAAAGGTTATTTTTATGCATATTTTATTTGAAATTTTAGTAAAAATCTTGTGATTAATTTTTTGACATAACATGAAATTTCACTGGAAAAATAAATATTCCAAGTTTAGAGCCAGGGGTCTTGTGTAAATATATTTGTAACACTAACATTTTTTAGAACCATAATGCTTACAAATTGCTCATTCTTACAGCGACTTTTCAAAATGTATGTAACCAGAATGCTGATCCTTCATACGAATTAAAAAAGCATTCTCTATCAGACTTCAACTACAAAGTGATTGAATTTTTTTATCCCCATTGTGTAACTGGTTGCAATTTGATCGAACGTTAGAATTTAAACTTGAAATTTTAGGAATTGGATGCAATTGTGTGTTACTGATAGGTAGGTAACTAATAATTATACACGAGGCTTCCAAATGTAAAAAACAATGTGAATAATTTTCAATACAAACAAGCCAGACGGTCTGCGAAGATTTTACTTCTAGTATTCAAATGCTCCTACATGATACATATCGGGGTTGACTTAAAATGGAGTTTGGGGTTTAATCCCCTAATTGTTGGCCAATCAACTATCATACATCAATTTGGAGTTTATTCTTTCGAATTTTTATTGGCGAAGGGCTGAAATCACATTCGAAAAGAAAGCCAACTGACGTAACGTTCAGAATACGTACAGAAAACACGTATCTCCCCTATATATAGCTTGACAGAAAATAGCTCATGGGTAGTAGGTAATTGAATTAACGTCACACTGCAGCAACACAACGGGCAATCGGCGACGATCAGGGATCAAAAAGATCCGAGGATAGCAACTCGTCATTTTGAACCATGGTCAAGTGAAGAAGTCAACACCTGAGCTTGCACCCCACTTTCCAAACGTCCACACCACGCCAACATGAGGACATTTAAGACCACGGCAGATTTAACGTGCATCAGCCCCACGTACACAACGGTCTTTGGTTGGATCGAGTTTCGAACTCGCAACCCTCCGTTTACTAATCCGGTACTCTTCCAACTGGCTACCCCTCTTTAATTGATGAATGTCACTATAGTAAAATTCCTGTGACTAATCTTTCTGCCCGCATTATCGGTGTTGCCACTTCAGCATACTTAATGCTCTCAAGAATGTAAACAAAATAAGGCTATCGCCCGAAGACAGATCGGAGAGATGGGAAGTATTGATGTTGACAGAAATTATCTCTTCGAGTCATTGGATCACTCTGCCTATGGTTAACTGGAGCAGCACTGTACCTGAATATTGATGAGTAAGGAATACGTGTCTTGGAAATCTAAACTCCTATGGATAAGATTTGCATGTAATTGCACCACCGCAACCTCAAGAATAAATAAAAATTGCATGAAAACAGGACGACTTACCTTTGGTTTACTTTCTGTTGTGACTTTGCCGTTGGATAGCCGATCCCCGCCGACAGCGCAGCATATTTTCCGGATCAAACCGTTCGAAACCGTGTTCCTCGTCATTTTTTGTTCCGAAATGATTTAATTCTTACGTCGCTCGGATGGTCGGGGATGACTTTAGACTTGGCTTATCTGATTGCCAGAGTTTAATCGTACTATTTCCTCCCGGTTCTACATTTTCATTTTTTGTTGACTTATTGTTTGATATTTTTGCAATCATTCTATTTTTTCTCCCCTTTTACAGACGTTGACTCACGCAGTTCAAAAGGAAAGGATATGCCACTGATAGCGTTTTTATCTGTTGCCTTTGTGTGAAGTTTTTGGTGATCGAAAGTTGCTCATCACGTGCTAGATTTTTAGATTACATCAAAACTGCCGATTGATTTCGTGAATACCTGATTACGGTGACTTTGAAAATCCGATTGAACTATTTAAAATCGAGTTTTATCTGAACTGGGTATTGACGTATTAACTACCAAACAGCGATAGACGTAGTTCATAGATAAATTTGATGAGTCGAAGTTTTAAATCTTCACATTGCGCAAAGGCGTTGGTCTTCACATGGACAGACTCTTGGCGAATCTTATCGTTTCTTCGAATAAGTTTTTAGTTTTTCCGAATGCGTAATTTTCACTATGTACTTAATTTTGCCAGTTATGCTAACTACATGTGCACACCATTTACGATTACTTTTTTGGAGAGCTACAGATCTCATCTTTTCAAGGATTTGGATTTTTGGCGCAAGGTCGAAAAACGGATCGTTTATTGTCAATTTATGGATTTTATCAAGGAAGAAAGTATTTCGATGGGTAGGCGTTTATTAAATTTATTTAGGAAGCTATTAAAAATTTTCCCACTACGCTAGCAACCTGCGAGTTGTAGGCGGCGCATATTCGATTCCTCCCCGGATGTATTTCTCTTCTGTGTTAGTTAAACATTTTCTTGTGTGTATATCCCTCAGGGACACATCTTTAGGTGTATACGGGCTTTACGAACCCGCGGTACCCGTGATCTATTCTTTTCCCATGGGGTTTACCGTCTCTGGTAAACATGGGGTCGCAACCCCAGGATGCCAAAGCGATCTTTCTCTTCCCTTTTCCTTTCTTTTCACAATTACCTGATGTTGTCTGTCTTGCGTTTGGTGCAGCTTGGCCAAGTATGGCCCTTGTACCATAAAACCCAAATCGACCAACCTTATGTGTATATCCATTGACGTTGTTTACTAGACGTTTGGCGCTGCTTGAATAGGTATAGCCTTTGCGCCATGAAACCAACCAACCTGTTAAGCATGTTTAAACTTTTTGCACTATAACGATCCGAAATCGAGCTTGTTGGAATCTTGTTTTGAAATTTTTGCTGGAATATCTATAGTTTATTTGTATATTGAGCATTAGATGTAGTACATTTATTTTTTATCCCTCTATCCTCATAGTTTTTAGAATGATACGCTACTGATTTAACCCTCTATGGGCCGAATTTTTTCTTAAATATAAAAAATTTATGCAACGGAAAATCAACAATTATAAACCTATATATGCAGATTTAAAAAAATTTACCAGTTTAAACAATTTTATAATTAATTCACTTTGTAACTTTGAAGTAACAACGGCTTACAATGTTTGCACTTCTGTGCATAAAAGCTTAAGCGCGTAATTCCATAAAACAGTTTGCACTTGGCGTTAAACATAGATGTACGTTGCATTTGGAACATTTTAATTTTGGAACTCCTTTACACCCCGGCTTTTTGCAGCGTCCTCTGTTCGAAAAAATTGGCCAATGTGCTACTTCATCTTTTCGCACGTTTTGTACTGGAAGTATTGTATTTGGTCTCCTTTTCCTTTTTTCTTCTAATTCCTTATCTACGAAAGTTGAAACAGGACGCCCTCTTTTCCTACTGATTCCTTTGTGCTCCTGACATAAACAAGATGCAATGTCAGTTTTAAATTCCAATAAAGTATATTGACGCTTGGGGCTTATAGAATGCGATGAACAATCTCTCTTATATAACAGCCAAGCATTCACCACCGTTAAATCTAATAGATGAAACATTATACGATGGTACCATTTCCTTGATCGAATTTTTATTCGATACAACGCTGTCAATGAATCGACTAAGTCTACTCCACCCATGTGTTGGTTGTATATTTTTACTATATTTGGACGTTCTAATTCCTCTTATTTTTATGTGATTTTGTATCCATATTTTGGGTATATGATATATAAATCTGAAAATAGAAGAAAGCACAAGCATTATCCTAAATATACCGAAACCTACCCTAATAGCCCATTGTAACCTCAAAGTCACAAAACTGTATCATACAAATAGTAACAAAATGATTATTGAAATGCAAACAAATAAGTTATTGATATACAAACCCAGAGCTTATTTTTGTTTAGTAAACACGGACAGAAGCACAAATAATGGCAGTTGCACAAGATGGTTCCGTTGGTTTCTATCTGCAGACAACTTGCAAGGCATTTACTTTGATATTTCAGGTTGATGGTGCTGCCAACCGTCATCAATATTGTTATTGGTTATCTCAGAGACATATAATTAAGACGTATACGTCATCTTGTGAAAAAACTAAAATTATTTGGTAAAATGTCGATATATTAGCATGTGACCTGAAAGTTACACGGACCCATAGAGGGTTAACTAAAAAAAACTCACTGCTGAAATATAAGGAATGTGGGTCGTTAGATATAATCAGCTATGGAATTTAGGGTAAAGTGGTAAAAATTGGACCGTAGACTGGTGATATCAATTTGCCTCAAAATTCTCCTGATTTTCTGGCCTTCAATCATCCATATGGAGAAAGGATTAAATTTCTCCAAGATACAAGAGATTTTATCAGCATCAGCAATCATTTTCAATCTCATTTACTACAGATTTTTGAACGCAATTAGAATTTTTGAACGGTGCTATCAATAACCTTGAGGCTCTCTTAATCTCTTGCACTCTCGTGATGAGAGCTGAGAGATTTATTGAGGTTGGAAGAGATCCAACGTCAGATTTTAGCTGATAGGCTATTCTAGAGTTCTCGAATACTTTGATATTTGGCGTTTAGTCATTAAATGTTTTTTTTTTATTCATTTTGTTGGTACGTTTGAAAATATTTTCGGAGGCAATATCCGAATTAAAAATGCTGCATTCTATTGTTACCATTTTGTCCTCTCTTCAGACCTCTGGATTTGCAGGGGGCCGCGGTAGCCCGGTTGGAAGAGTAACGGATTAACAATCGGAGGATTGCGAGTTCGAAACTCGATCCAACGAAAGACCGTCCTGTATATGGGGGCTGGTGCTCGTCAAATCAGTCGTTTCCTCAAATGTCCTTAAGTTGACGGGGTGTGGAAGTTTGGAGAGGGGTGCCAGCTCAGTGTTGACCTCGTCATATGACCGTGCTTCAAAATTACGCAGCGTTGTCCTTTGATCGTTCCCTTATGGATTGATTCCGGACCGTCGCCAATAGGCCGTTATGGTGCTCCAGTGCGACGCTAATTAACTACCTTTCTGCCTTTGTCAGCAAAACTTTTCTTGTGTGTATGTCCGTTACTTGACGTTGTCTGCATTGTGTTTGGCGCAGCATGGTCATGTGTCCTTGCGCCTTAAAACATTCCAACCATTTTAATACTACTACAATATCCTCAAATCTCATTTTTCTGACCCGGCCCTTGTGCCATAAAAATTCAATCAATCAATTTCATTTTTCTGCAATTCCGTCTTTTTCGACCTCGTGTTGCATAACAAGCTCGTAGAGCGACTAACCAAACTAACCCAAATTGCAAAATGATTGCCTGATAAAATAATTCAATCTGGGAACCAAGTTTAAACCTAAACAATTTCTGTGAAATCGATACGTATCGCATCTTAAGTTGAATTTCAAATGAATGGATTCTTTTCAATTTAAAATTTACTTTTATTTTCCGAAGATATGTAGAATTGTCTGAAATTATTTTCCATTGCCTGACTATTACCACTTTACTTTTACGTTGACGATATCGCAGGCACTGCTATCGTTCACTGCGTTTCACAAATAAATTTTTATCAATAATGTCAAATGATTTTCTTTGTTAGTTTTCCTTGCATTTACCGCCTATCACGTGAGTGATTTTTTCTTTACTTCAAAGAATCACTTCTAAATAATCTCATTAAGAAATTGTTTACTTTAATGTTTTTACCCAATAGTATTTACTACCTTGTAGATATTTTCGCTTTGTAACTTTGAGCTGGCCTAGTAACCGAGTGGTCTATTATATGATGTCATCTGTATTATGTTTGGCGCAGCATGGCCAAATATGACCATTGCACCATGAAAACCAGCCAACCGGGGTTCGAATTTGGATTTGCGCTTGGAATCCTTTTTAAGCCATTTGTCCCGGTTTAATTGGCCCCTGGTGTAACGAAAAATGACAGTAGAACAAATCGACCTTTAATTTTTAAAGTACTAGGGGTGTTCAAATGAAAAGGTACGAAACGACACTGTGGGTATAATTGAAGTCTTTATTCAAAAGTAATCACCAGAGGACTGAGCACAACTATCCTACTGTTTCACTAGCCGAAGGATTCCCTGTTCCCAGAATTCCTGTGGCTGTGACAAGAGCCAATCCTCCACTGTGTCCTTCAGTTCGTCGTCCGAGTTGAAGCGCTTCCCTTTGAGATGTTTTTTAGCGGACAAAACAGATGGAAGTTGTAGGGCGATATGTCCGGGCTGCAGGGCGGATGCTCAAGCTGCTCCCTCTTGAACTTGGCCAGTACACTTTGTGTGACCCTGGAGACGTGGACGCGCGTCATCGTGGAGCAGAATCACTCCCTCCGTGAGCAGCCCAGGCCGTTTGCTCTTGATAGACTTACTTAGGCTATACCGAGTGTCTCACCTACCGGTTTAACACCTTCCGCAATCAGAAATCTGATAACACCTCGCTGCTCCTCAATCGTCGAATTTTGCAATGTGAACGCCATGATGTCCTCACACGCACTGCCGCGTCAATTGGACGGAACACACAACTGCATGCTTCTCTTCTGCGTCATGTGCGGGCGCCTGCGCATGCCCACAACCACGCCGGTACTCGTGCATTCGCTTCCTTAGATGTCTCACTACGTTATCCCAAAGCGGCATATTCAAATTTCAACCGGTTTGGTTTTTACGACGTTTCGTACCTTTTCATTTGAACACTCGTATTTTGTATGAATGTCGAGTATCAGTTCAAACTGCTTGAATCCCTCTTCTCCCAATTTTAAAGACGTTAAAAATATCACAATTTCCTCATCTCTTGGGACTTTTAATGTGAGGGGGAGAAAAATATATTTATTACAAGAAATAGCTCCAATTATACATCACATCACGCATTTTTTATTTTAAATTATGTGAAACTGCAATACTGTAGCATATTTTTGTATTCACGGTTACTCATTTATGATTTTTCTACCTTCCTTTCGCGGTCCCATCGATGATCCTCAACTTGACGATGTCTGAAGAAACCCCCTATGGAATTTCACATGGTTGGCAGCAGAGCCCATGGAAAAAGACTAATATAACTAAATAATTTAAAGCTATCCTTTGAACTCCCAATTCTATAAGGAAACAGATTGGGATTTTTCTTTGCTGTTTTCAAACTGAAAATTCATCGGGAGATAATTAAAAATATATTACAGAATGCGCGATTATCAAGACTAGAACGAGGGGTTACTCTATTATGTATTAAAAGAATCATTGGTAAATTTGTTTTCTCTGCGAACAACCAACGCTTGTAAGGAAACACCTTTAAAGTGGACGAAATGAAGAGGAAAAAACTAGAAAACTAATAGTTTATATACAAACATCGCAGTCAGTTTTAAGTCTGTCAGATACGCATGGAATAGTTTTAGCTATGCACCTTCAATATGATATTACCGGGCTTCCCAAGTCAATTTGGTCAATGGTAAAAATTAATCTTTTAGTAACTAAAAATTTTTAAAAACATTAAATTTAATCATCGATTTAGAAAATGAGAACACGTAAAATAATATTGACTTATTAGCTGTTTAATTTATTCAATACTCGGTGAAAAGTAAATACTGAAGAAAGATTAATCTATTCTTCGTGAAGGTATGTTAAACTTAATTTTGTTTCAGATCATAACCGAATTTGATTATTTTAGTGCATACGGTATTAGATACAATGGTACACCGTGGCGACGTCTTGTCTTCAAGTGGACGAGATAACAGTTCAGTCTCATTAAAAGTTTCAACTTTTGTTTTAACAACGAACAATTGCCGATGTCGCTAAGTCTGCTTGCGTCATGGCAAAAACAATATTTATCTTGGCACATTATCGGTAAGAATCTCTTCGGATTTTTACCTGCTTGTATAATGACTTTGAAGTGTTTATGAAGGTGGAGGGTAGGGTCTAGTTTTTCTGAAACTGAACGGAACACTAAACGTTTTGGATGGTGCAGTTTGTCGAAGTTTTTTCATTGTAAATGAATATTTGGATTCTTATTACTATTAATTCTATTTAATACCATAAACCTGCTTATTGTGCATTGTCTTCCATTAACATTTGTTCAGCTGTGAAGGGTTGGAAATTTTGTTTGTTCATATCGATAGGTTCTTTTGAATTTATGACTTCCTAGTTCGTTTACATTATGGCCTGCATTACAAATACGACACTCCTATGTACTTTCAACTCGTCTACGCATCGGACACACGCGTTTTACTCACAGGCATCTTTTATTAGGAGAGACTGCGCCTGTGTAGCGCGTGTGTAGTTCCTTTTACCATTCACCATATTTTAATTGATTGTCCTGTTTTTAATCGTCACCGCCAGTATTATTTTAATAACACAATTTTAAACTTACAAGATTTGGTTGAGGAAAATCCCCATCCAAACCTACTTAAATTTTTACTAAACATAAAATTTTCTAATTCCATCTGATTTCATTATCTTTCATGCTTTTTAAACTCCATCACTTTATCAATACTTTTTATTGTGTTGATGACGAGGATAATCCTATACTTTTTTATGATCTAAATATTTTAGCAACGTACCTACATTTTTAAATCTAATCTACTTTTATTATTAGACAATATTTTATTCATTTTACTGGGTCGAATTTTGCCTTGCGTCTGGCGCAGCTTGTTTATTGGACCTTGCGCTATAAAATTCAAGCCAACCAACCTAGTTCGTTTATGTTATTTAGTGCACTGATCGGTTTGGTCTCGCTGTTTCTGCTGCACGAGGGCCAATTAACTGTTATGTATAGAGTAGTTAGCAACATGTGACCGGACTTTATGTAATCACCCAGTTGAGAAGTTTAGTACAAAATCATTTTTGCCCAGATGTCAAACTGGTGCACGTTAAATCTGTCGTGGCCTCAAATGTCCTCACGTTGGCGTGGTGTGGAAGTTTGGAGAGGGGTGCCAGCTCAGGTGTTGACCTCGTCATCTGACCATGGTTCAAAATTACGAGGTATCCTCGGATCTTTCCCTTCGGGATGGATCCCGGACCTTCGCCAAAAGTCCTTTGTGTTGCTTCAGTGCGACTTTAATTCCTTTACTTAGCTGTCAAACGCAGTTCAAGGGTCTAAATCATAATGGGCTGTAAAGGAAATAATTTTAAAGGACTTGTATCTCTTACACCAACTCAGTTAGAAGAACAAGTGTTTAGTTTTCTTCAATTTTGTTATTCGAAAATTGTGGCTCACAAACACAAGAATGGTGAATGAACAGCATGATACCCAACATGGAATCTTGAGCCGTAGTGGCTTAGTGGACATGCCCACTGTGCGAGCAACCTGCGAGTTGTAGCCGGCGCAGGTTCGATTCCTCTCTTCTGTGTGAGTAGAATCTTCATCGTTTTTGTTTCTCCAATACTTGATATTATGTCTTGTGCCTGGCAAGCATGGCCAAATACGGCCCTTTGTGCCATAAAAGCCCTACCAATCAGTATGGAATCAAGAATAATTTGCTTGTTTCAAATCTCAAAGTGGAGAAATTGAAAAAAGTCGAGGGAATTTTAAGGTTCGTGACGCTTAAATGAGTTTATTCGATAGTCATAATGTGTGACATGTGATTCGACAGAAATATTAACAGAACAAGTTCTCAGGAAGTGCCTGGCCCCAAGAAGGGGAGCTGTTGAACTTGGTTCCACAGTGAATTTTTACGCAGACGATTAATTTTTCATGCGGTTACACTGCTCACTGAGTTATCAATCACTATTCAAACTCCAGAAAGCAAGTTTTGCTTTATGGAGTTTAATCGAGCAAACAATTTCGTCGTACAAAGATTATTTTTTCGATGTATTGCCTACCGCCTTTTGGACATTTATTACTGCGTTATGGCATTGACATTAATCCTCCAAGTGGTTAGTGGTTTTGACGAGATTGAGATCTGATCAGTTTGCTTCTAATGACGAGATATTTCGTTCGTAAGGGTGTGATCACTTTTGCTTGAGACGAGATACCTCTTAGCAAAAATCACTGGGGGAATAATGACAATTTTCCATTTTCTGGTCGGTCTAAATAATTAGCCCTCGTATAGCAAAAAATGAGGCGTTATGGAATATTATATCCTCTTCAAAAACTGTTCTCATTAAATATGAATACTTAAAAGAAACGGCACTTTCACAAAATTACGTGTGTTACGTGCAACTGAAGTGAAAATGTCCCTTCGATCCACCCAAGGCTGTCAGAAAAGAATAACCGAATCGAACAATTTCAACAAACAAAACTCGACAATCCCATTTCGAGTCCAGCATCAATTTGGCAATCATGTGCGGCGCAAAAATGCAGAAGCATATGATCACTTATGTAACTCCATTTACCCCGCCTGATTGCTCTGGACCGCGTCCGCATGTGTTTACGCTCGCCGTACGGTTACCTAGTCGGCGCATCGTCTGGGTTGACGTCACTCGACGATGAATCTTTCCGTTGTCGTCGGTGGTCATGTGACTATCTCCGTCTCTTCCGACGCGATCTTCGACGTTTGAATGATAGAAGCAGTGAGGAGTAGGTTTGGCGACGATGCCATTTATGGACAGTGGCATGCGGGGGCTATAAGGGTTGTCGCACTCCATAAAAAAATTGGAGTAGTCTATCTTGGGTGACTTCTGTGCTATATATAACAACGTGCTTTTATCAGTCGGTCTGTCCCTGCATGATTACTTTCCCTCTACTAGGGTGTATCAGGAAACAGTCCGAGTTCTTTGAATGTACCGGGACTGTAAACTTGAGGCCGGCAAATAGGATAAATGTCTTTCCATATCTTGGTCCTGATGTTTGTTTCTTTATGTGGGGTTGCTGGTTATCTTCTAATAAACATTTTTGATGCGATGTAACACATGTGTCGTGGCCCCTGAGGGGGTTTACTTTCTTTAAGTAAACATGGACATCACAACCCCCTGGTGATCTTTCCTCTCTTGTTTTAACCTCGCCCGCCCTTCCCTTTTGGCGTTTTCCTCCCTCATTGTATCTAGTATCTTGTATTTGATGCAGCTTGGCCTAATATGGCCTTTGCGCCATCAAACCTACCCAATGTGTCGCAGATGGAAGAGTACATTCATAACAACTGAACAAATGTTTATTTAGGCTGATGAAATGGAAAGAGTAATCGTCGCGCGTAAAGAGAAAAGGTAAGTATGGAATTAGTAACGTCGCACTGGAGCAATACAACGGACTATTAGCGACTCTCCGGGATCAATCCCGAAGGGAAAGATCCGAGGACAACACCTCATACTTTTAAACCACGGTCAGACAAGTTGAGCACCTGAACTTGGCAACCCACTCTCCTAACTTCCACATCACGCCAACGTGAGGACACTTGAGGCCAAGACAGATTTAACACGCACCAGCCCCCACGTACACGATGGTCTTTGGTCGGATCGAGTTTCGAACTCGCAACCCTCCTTTCGGCTACATTTCTGAACGGGAATACTTTCTCCTGTTCGGGTTCCGACAACATGTGTTGAAACCTCTTTCGATGGCGATTGAGTGCTTTTGTAAACAAGAGAAGGCGGCGAGTGCATTTCTCTTTCATGTCTGTTCAACACGTGAAAAAAGTTTTTAGTAGCTCTTGACCTACATCTGTGGGTGGGAATATTGTTACTTTGTTCTTTACAAATTCAGGTTCTCGATACAACATTTGCTCTGCAGTTTGCACGTCTTTTGCTAGAATCAAATCTAGTTTTAATCATTCAATGGTTTTAAAACCTGGCGTCTCGCGAAATGGTCACCCATTTTCCTTTGTATTATGCAGTGTGAAATGGAACGGAATTTTTGTTTCAATTTCCTGTAGTTTTTGGGTTGTTTTGTAAGGTTTTCTTTTCGTAGAAGGTGATTTCGAAGGTGTTCTTGCAAACAGAATAAAATCAGTTGAGTAATTGCTAGGTATTTTGCCACTTCTGGTGGCCGAGTGGTTAGTTCTATCCTCTGTACAAAAGGCTCTGGGTTCGAATCCTGGGTTGCTCCTGAACGGTCGTAGTAATTCGGTATATACTTTAAGGCTGTTATCTCGTGAAGCTAAAAAGGGCCATAGATTGACAAATCAAATCCTACCTTATTTCGATTGTTTTCTTTGTGTTCTGATTTGTTCAATGAATTTAACTCCCAATAATTCATTTGGGCTAAAATAATTTAGAATTCCGGAAAATATTGATGTATTCTTTTTCTACACTTTTCCAAATTACCCACCAGTTAACAAAATTTAAAAAAAAGTTTTGCAGAGAAGCCATAAATCTTACCGTTATCACTAATTTCTTGACCTGATATACATATTTAAATAGGCTAGAAGTATAGTTCTCTTTTTAATATTAACTTTAAAGAATTATTTTTGTGTATAAATCGTTTTTAGCTATTTGAGAAATAGCTGTTGTCCTTGGTTGGGGTCTGGTGGCGTCCACAAGAAACCGTACGCCTAAAATAAAGGACCGTACTCGTAAGATAAATGAGCTGTTACGAATAGGTTTACCTAAGACCTGCAAACCAGATACGGACCTCCGGATGCGTTTAACGGGCCCGCAGACCAGATACGGTGCAAATAACTAAGTTGAAATTTGGATAAACAGATTTTTTATATTCTCTGAATTTCAAATCATCAAATATTTAATCCTTGATTCAAGTTCTAATGCATTGGTGGGGCCGTCGTGGCTCAGTGGGTATGTCCACTGAGCTAGCAACCTTGTAGGCGGTGTAGGTTCGATTCCTGTCAGGTGCATTCCTCCCTGGGTGTATTTCTCTCTTCTGTGTCAGTAAAACTTTCATTGTGTATGTCTATTACTTGATATTATATGTCTTGTGTCTGGCGCAGCATGGCCAAATATGACCCTTGCGCCATAAACCCCCAAAAACCAACCTAATGCATTGGTAGTTCCACACAATTTTTGGACAAGCAACAGAAATCCCCTTCTATTCTTGTGTGGAACTCAATAAAAAACTCACTCCTTTAAACAATCGCTGGAAATGTTTCGTTTAATCGACCCAGTTCCCGTGTGGGAGGAAGTGTGAAGGGCACTCCTACCTTACCGATTACATAAATAGAGATGTCGAAAGTGTTCGCTTTGAGCGATGGAATGCCGGTGGGTTTGTCGATTGGGATGTTTGTGAAAGTAAAACATCCCTTTCCAGAAACAATTCGTTGTATTCAACTCGAGAGGCTGATTTCAGTGGAAGCTGTGTGTTGAAAATCTGCCTCGATGGTGATCATCACAGCAACAGTTTCATTTTCCATGCAATGAAATTTAGTGTCACTGATAAGAGTATCTTAATGGCACACTATATTTCAGATTACACAAGGAAACGACACGCTTCGTATCGTGTGACACATAGCTCCAGTTACATGACACAGCCTGACAAACGTCGTAAACCTTTCCTTGTTTGTACTGTCAGGTTCGATTCCTCCCTGGGTGTATTACTCTCTTCTGTGTCAGTTAAAACTTTTCTCGTGTGTATGTCCATTCTCTTGACGTTGACTTGTGTTTGGCCAAATATGGTCCTTACGCTATGAAACTCAAGCCAACCAAACCTTATTTGTATTTTCAAAAAGACCGGCGTTTTTGTTTTTAAAGGATTTATTTTACAATTTATTAAAAAAACTTGATAGCTTAATTTTTATAAGCAGGGATAGATATATTTTATTTAATCATGCATAATTAATTGAACAACCTGTGTATAAAATTAGGTATGAAAACGTTTGAATTTTTCTACAAGTGGGGATTTTAGCGGAAAAAATCTGCGAAGCCTTTTCATCATTTTAAAAAGATTAATGTAGGTATGAAAGGTTAATGTAAAATCTTTGAATACGAATGGCCAAATACAAGTTCGCTGTTTTTGTAGCACGCAAAAACGAGCGTGAATTCAGTGTATCGGTTCAGAATTATAAGATAAATAGGACAATTGTACTGCAATAAGGAATTCCCTCTATAAAATTACTCTGAAATCTTAAAATGTACTTGATCCATTGCAGTCAAAATTGCTGTTAGAAAAATATTTTCCCTGATGTTACATCATTTATGAAATGTATTTTGTGATACTTTGTTTTAATCTCAATCGCAGAACTCTATCTTTTGGATTTTGTTTCCAGTACGCTCTTTAAAAATCAGAATCAGAAATTCTCTATCAGAATTTTATACAATACACGGCACACCCATAGTGAAAGTTTAACCCTTCTGCTTCCTCTAATTTTAATCGGCCATATCCAATGCAATTAAGTATTGTATGTGCCTGTTTTAGCCCTTGTTAACCTCGCGAAAACTGCTAATAGTTTTCCGCGGCTGTTTTTCCCGTTTAGAAAATGACCTTCGTTGATAACTAGCTACCATCGTGCGCTACACGGGGATAATTCCAAGTCTCTTGTATGTAGTCGAGATTTACGCTATCGCTTTAATTTACCGTTTTGTTTGCACAAGGAAGAAGTAGCGCTCTTTTTAATGGCTTTCCTGACGTCAGGCGATTGCACATAAAACATTTTTTTATCAAAGGTCGTAAAAATTAAAATCAACTCGGTATCTGGCCTGATACGGAAATGAAGTGAAATATTAATAGGAACAGTGGCATAATGGTCGGCGATGTCGTGTTCTGTTTCACTCTGATGCTTTTGATGGCTGTTCTGAACTTCTTCGTTCGTCAGTTTTAGTGTTTAAAATGCTCACTCCTAGCACATTTCAAAACTGGAATGTTTTGCTTTGTCATTGCGATTTCATCTCGGATTTGCATGCCAAATTGGGGTTTGAAATTACCACCATTCTCAGCACCGGTGTATAACAATATGCAATGAAAAAAATCAAGATATCTTGTGTACCGCATCTGGAGCATTAAACATATCAATATATTTTTTGAACGGCAATACGCCGTCAAGATCGTTTTGCAGGAAGTATGTCAAGAGACCTCGAAAAGAAAACTTGGATTATTGTTAACCTGGAATAGAATCCTATTCTTACATAAATCAAGAAACCAATAATAAAAAAGAATAGCTTTATGTGTAACAACGGTAAGGAATGTAACATTTCCTTACCGATGTTCATTTAACCTCAGACCTAACAGTTCAGAACAAATTTCTAGCGATATTAACGTCTCATTCTGACCGAATGTGCCGCTACAAATTGCTATCTGAAGTTATGATCTTAAAACATAAAGCAAATAAGTTGTGTTGCTCCAGTGCGACGTTAATTAAATACCTACCTATAGCAAATAAAACTTGAGGGGACAATGGATTTTCAAAACAAACTTTTAATTATATTATGAAATTTGCAGACTGTTTTGTATTAAGAAGCAAAAAAATGTAAAGTTTGATCCAAAAATATTAAGTCGTTCGAAAGTTACATAAAACGTGGTAAAAATTTTTGATAAATTAACAAAAATTGACAGGGTCCCATGTCTAAAAGTTATTCATGTATTATCAAAATTGTAATTCACATAATGGTTTGTATACATTTTAATCAAATTACTTCCATTTGGTAAGTATTCCTCAATTGTAAAGCAAAAAATTTGTACTTAACCATCTAAAATTTTGTAAAAAAGCATAGGCTAAGCAACATTTTGAATCAAATTTCAAAATTTAGAAGCATGATTTTCTCATTTTTACTTAGATATACGCAACAGATTTCAAGGATTATTCAAAAATAAATGTTCAAGTAAATTAATTAAAACTAGATACAGAGGGAACATTTTGAAATCAGAAGTGAAAATCTCAATCGGTGAAACCCGTCTTTGTAGTTCTTACTATCTTACTAAATCGTTATGTTGTATATGTAATCCGTCAAAAATGATCGAAATTGAGAAATTCTTTTTTGGTTATTAACAGAAATTGATAAATTGATTTTTACCGCTAAAATTGAAAAATTGGTTTTCCGATCGATTTTGAAAGTCCACTGTCCCCTTAAGTAATGAAAAATTCCACAACTATCAGCCGGTAACGTTTCGGTGTCGGTAATTCGCTCCAATCTCCGAAACCTATAATTATCGCTCTTTCTTACAAACTGCTAATTACCCTCGTGAAGAAAAAAAATGCCGTGGAACGACAAACCAAACCTTGGGTTCCTTCGACAATTTTTTTCCGAGTAAACACGACTGAAAATTTTATTTTCATTACAAGTTTATTTGTTCCAAATTGCATATTTTTCTTCGAGAACCGAATAAATTAAAATGAAATTATTTGCCTCATGTTCAAGAACCGAATAAAATAGAACAAAATGATTTGCATCTTTTTTGTTATAGTTATTTGTTGCCAGAATTCGAAACATTGAATAAAACGTCCTTTTTAATTATTCATTTGTCTGATTAGCCCTTGTGGTAAAGTGATAAGAGTGACAAACCAAAATATTTTTTATTTTCTCTGTTATGAAATAATTAAAATTAATCTTTTGATCAGTTCCAATTTTTGAGAAGGTTCGATTCCTTCCTGAGTGTATTTCTCTCTTCTATGTCAGTAAAACTTTATTTGTGCTATGTCTATCTACACTGCTGGCCACCCAAATTGCAACACCAAGAAAGACAAGAGATATCACAACAAAATTTATTTTGTAGATAACATGTTGACCAAGTATCAAATGATTAAATTTATAGACTTCTGTGAAGTGTGGTTCCTGCCAAAATCAGTAGCCAGAGTAGCCGCCATTGTTGGAGATCACCGCTGCCACACGCCTCGGCATTGATTCAAAGAGACTTTGGATGTGTTCTTGGGGTACAGCAGACCAAGCAGCTTCCACACGTTGCCAAAGTTGATCTGGTGTGGCAGCTGGGGATGTATTCTGGGTCAATCGTTGAGCAACCATGGACCACATGTTTTCTATCGGCGAAAGATCCGGAGAGCGAGCTGGCCAGGGAAGCAATTCAATCTGGCGATTGACGAAGAACCCTTGGACAATGCGTGCCACGTGTGGTCGCGCATTATCCTGTTGAAATATGGCTGTGGGCAAGCCCTGAAGGTAAGGAAGGACAACTGGCTCCAACACCTCGGAGATGTAGCGCTGGCTATTTAAAGTACCGGCAATGTGTACTAGAGGAGTGCGAGAGTGATATCCAATACCGCCCCATACCATAATACCCGGTGCAGGACCAGTATGGCGGTGCATAACGCAGCTGTTCAGCATCCTCTCTCCACGGTGTCTCCAGACTCGAATCCGACCATCGTGGTGTTGCAGACAGAAGCGTGACTCGTCAGTAAAGACAATTTCATTCCATTATGCCGTCCACATCCTTCTTTCATCGCACCATTGGCGGCGGAAACGTCTGTGGTTCTGCGTCAAGGGTAGACGAAGCAATGGACGTCTTGCGGACAGACCACTCTGCTGTAAACGGCGTCGAATGGTACGCTCAGACACTGGATGATGCGGTACAGACTGAATGTGCTGTGCTATGGTTCGTGATGTGGCTGAGCGATCCGTCACTGCCATACGCACAATATGCCTGTCATCACGTGAAGTGGTGCACTGAGGTGGATGCGATCGAACACGTCGGTCCGTCGTACCCTCCTGCATCCAACGATCACATATCCGCATTACAGTTGTTTGGTTTCGTCCAACACGACTACCGATTTCCCTGAAAGATAATCCACAATCTCGGTAGGTCACTATCCTTCCTCTGTCGAAATCGGATACTTGATCAAAAGATGATCGCTGTTTTCTACGAGGCATAATTGATCGTTTTTTTTGAAAAACCACAAGAAAAACACAATTGCCGTACTTGAAATCGTCGAAATCTCCAAGCCTTAAATAGCGCTTTGAAGTGGCGCCACAGGCGCGCGTGATGTGCGTCTGCGCTGAAATTCTAATCATTTGCATATCTCACCTCCGCTAATGCATGTTGTAAATTTCATATTATTTGCATGCTTCCTTCAGGGAGTTGCATTTACGGTGGCCAGCAGTGTACTTGCTGTTTGGCACAACTTGGCCAAACTATGGCCTATTAAACCCAACCAACCATTTTTTGAAAAAATTCTGAATAGCACGAGTTATATAACGCAACTATTTGTTAAAAAATTAAATATTCTTATTTCATCCACATGATTCCCAATATGGAATCAAGTGCCGTTCGTGGCTAAGTTGGTATACCCGCTGCGCTAGCAACCTGCGAGTTGTAAGTTGGGCCGGTTCGATTCCTACCTTGGTGTATTTCTCTCTTCTGTTAAAGTCAAATTTTCCTTGTGTGTATGTCCTTTACATTATTTGGCGCGGTTTTGCCAAATATGGCCCTTGCACCATTAAACCCCAACCAACTTTAAAATGGTTAAGGTTAGGAATATAAATATTACCTCCTTTAATATTTTGATGTTTCATCACCTCATAAAAAGCTTTGTGTGGAAAATGCACTCATGCAGGGTGATAGGTTCAAAAAGTTTTTTAAAGCATTTTTAAGAGTACCTTTACCTGTCTTCCTTAACTTTTGGACCAATTCTGTAAAAAATATAACCAAGATGTCACAATATAATTCGCACCGCCAGGCCGTAAATAAATGTCTGCAGGCATTGCGATCTGCAATGCAAAGCAACCTCATCCCAGTAACCTACATAAAACCGCTCACCTGTAAAGCTTCCAGAGCTGATCGTTTGCATTCTTCTCGGAACAATCACAAAAGCGAGCGTGGAGTGATTAAAAGATACTCCAGGCCCCTTTCAGAGAAGAATGGGTTTGCATTGAACGCTCGCCAATAGTATTTTTCTCGACTTTTTCTTTTAACTAACTGTTTAACGGTAATGCAATTCAGTTCCGCATTCTGATCTCACGTTGAATAGACGCGAGTTTCGATGCGAGGAGAAATCAATACTTGTAATTTTTGAGTGTTTTGAAGAGCAGTTTTCTCAACTCCTAGGATCTTTCATAGGGTCCTCGAAATATTTTTTGTGCGAATGCTGTAAATAAAACTAAATTAAAAATAAGATCAGTCGAAGAAAATTTTAAAACATATTTTTCGTTTTTCTTTTGGAATACAGGGCGGCGGTTGCTCAGTTGGTAGAGTCGGATTTGTAACTAGAAGGTTGCGAGTGTGAAACTCGATCCAACCAAAGACCGTCGTGTACGTTTGGATTGGTGCACGCTAAATCTGCCGTAGCCTCATGTCCTCACTGGCGTGGTGTGGAATTTTGGAGAGGGGTGCCAGCTCAGGCGTTCACCTCGTCACCTGACCGTGGTTTAAATAGACGAGGTGTCTTCGGATCTTTCCCTTTGGGATTGATCGCGGACCGTCGCCAATGACCCATTGTGTTACTCCATTGCGACGTGAATTCAACTACCTACCTTTTGAAAAACATCCATATTGTTTATTAAATTTTGTTACGCATTAAAAATGGTAAAAAATAAGGAGCATTTTCGACATGCTTTTTTATTTCCGAAGAGACAAAAATGCTTCGCAGACGCAAAAGAAGGTATGTGTTGTGTATAGTGAGGGGCCGTTGAGACGATTCCACGCCTTAAGTGGTTCAGAAAGTTTCGTCACCTGGATCAGTTCTTTATCCAGAAACCTCAGAATTTCTATGAGCGCGGGATTATGTAGTTACCGGAGAGATGGAGTAAGATCATCGCGAACAGAACGGCACATACTACATTGCTTACATGTGATTTTTAGTAAATAAAATTTTTCTTCAATTTTTGTCAAAAAACGGGTCGAACTTTTGCATCAACCTAATAATTTAGATAGATATGACCCACAAAATCTCACGTAAACAAAAGAATAGATCTTTAGGGTCCTCGATAATTTGTAATTGAAGGAAAACGCACAAAAAAATTTGGGAAATGCTATCTAAGATTTCTGACTTCTAAATAAAATATCTTGCTGAATTTCGCTGGATAAAATAAAGACAAAATGTCCCCGTTAAAAAATTGATTCATTTTCATAAGTTTGTGGTGTTAACTAATCTGGGAATTAGAAAACATCGATTATCCTTTCCTGAGATAAAAACAATAGATCGCAGTGTTTGAAACAAGACTGGTGGAATATCAATTTGATGCGAAGATTCGTCGAATGCTCGTAAGAAATAAGTGGGCTCAGGAATCCCAAATTTGTCACAAATCACGCTCCCACGGCATTGACACCCACAAACTGATTATGTTCTTTTGATTGAAAGAACAGAACAAGCGATTGGGGTTAATGTCCTAAAATAACGAAACTCAGAGTTAGAACTTGCAAATAATTTCCAAACATCATTGCATTTTATAATCAGATTCATTAAGGTACTCTTGTACTTTGATTTCGTTTTAGAAATCTCAATAATTTTCCGAAATCGAATTGATCTAAAAAGTGAAGGCTAAAATATAAAATATTCGTACTATTATTGTTTGTAAATATTAGTGCAATCATTATGGTACAAAAATTATCGGAAAAGTATAAACATTGTTAAAACAGTGTAAAAATCGTTCTTGGAACATTGTAAAAATCATTCTTCGAACAGAATGTATAAAGAATTATGATGGGAGAAGTACAAATAATTATTGTTGGAGCAGTACAAAGAAATATATAACAGATACAAAAGTGCTTTTAGCAGTATAAAAAATTCTTGGAACAGTATAGAAATTCACAAAAATTGCATAATGAACTATCTCGTAATTACTAAATCTCTGAAGCGAACTGAAAAAAGATTGATTACATATCAAACGGTTGCCTCGAAAGAAGATTATTCGAGGCTCCATTTGAATCTCCCATTCCAGAATTCGAAGAAATAAAAGTGCAATATATTTGTTTACACCCCTAATCACGTTTACATTTCATTCCCGAGTCTTTATTTCATCTAGTGTATTAGCGAGTCCTTTTTATTGCTCCCAACGCCATATTATTGGAAGGAGAAATCCGACTCAAGTTCAGATGGGGCACCGTGAAGAGCCTTTTATTTTTCTGTGTAGAAGTGGATTAGTGGGTTGTATTCAGGGCGGGTGTAGCGGTCCGAGTTTATTGCTCTTGAGGCGGAATGTCAAGCACCCGCAACGTGAACAGCTTGAGCACGTCGTTCTGGTATGAGAAACAAGACAAGCATCAGAAACACGTGTATGATTTAATTGTGTTTCACGTTTTTTCCCTCTCTGCAGTCTGATTTTCTGGTGTATTTTGGTGAAGAATGGGTGCTCTTTTGGGGGGGGGGGCCGCAAAAAGAATTTATTTTTTATTTAATCGTGTGCGAAAGATATTCAAGGACTTTTCCCCTCGTTCTGTGTAAAAAAATATTCTCCTTTTTGCATTCTTACCCCTAAATTCTAAAGTTCAGTGTCGTTTGATAATAATTCGAAATAAAGAATGAAATACCAAGCGCGCGTTGGCAAGCAATATCTGCGGAACGTGCAAACGATTTCTGAAAAGGAAAAACTGAAGATTTAATGTTCGTTTTTTCTCCGTTTTGAAGATGTTTGGCGTTAATTTTTAATGTAAGCTCCATACTAAAATTACATTCGAGTAACAGGCCAAGTTACACCACAAGTTAAGATGTAACAAAACACTAGTCTTCTATGTTTTGTTTTACAAAAAACCTTCTTATATGTCTTAATTTTTATAAATGTTTTTTTGTCGCTGGTTGTTCTGGTGACACCTAATGTTCTATCTTTTATGTAACTCTTAACATAGAATTCAAGTGTTACATTTTTATTCCACGATAGTCGAGAGTACTGGGTATGCTAGGAACAATGCGCTTTTAATTTCTCTGCTAAAATTGTCTGTTTATTTTTCCTCTATTAGGATAAAATTGCATTATAATTAATTGCCTGTCCTATTGCTTTTGGTGGTACTACGATTAACTTTGCCCAGAAGTTCTATTAAATTTTAAAATTACGAACTCCAAATCAACACTTAATCAAAAATTCCAATTTCTTGTGTTATTCCACTTTTTCTATCTAGCGAATAAATAGTATGTTCCTGTTGTCCTGCTAATTTTTTTTATAAAAATCTAAAATAAAGGTTTTCTCCTTCAAAAACTAATTTGTGGTGGCTAATATCTTAGAATATGGTCCCTGTAATACAGCTTTTCCTTAAAATAAACAACTGTGCTGGGAAGCAACATTGACCGGGATAAAATTATGAAAATTTCGTTTGTTTTACATACGAATGTTAGAAAAATATTTTCCGTCCTATTCGCGCGTGGATTAGTTTACGCTGAAAATAAATTAACGTGTTCCATATGAATGCTATTCTGGAACTCCGGACTTAGACACCATTCAGTAGTAATTCCTGTGCGATACTTTTGAATATTCAGTTATGTACAATTTGGGATTTTCGGAACTCTTGAAGTGGTAATTTGAATTTTTTAATATAGGAAGCAATGGTGTAATGATCTTTCGATTGATCTTTTTTATTTGTGTTCAGATTCTATTTGCATATTCAATGCCACGGATTGACGAGGGTTGTATTTTTAGCATTGATACGACCCATTATAGATTAATGGCACAAACTCGTAAAAATGAATTATTTGACAACAAATTACATATTTAAATAAAAATATATCAATTTCAAATGTTTGATTGCGTTGAATAGGTTTTATATAGTTTTTACATTGTACTTTTTAAAAAATTTGTAAGAAATGTGTAATACTGGTTTCTTTTCTTTACACTCATTTCATTTCTTACACTTAACTTTAACTCTAGAGAAAATTACAATTTATAAAATAAGTAAATGCCTCAAATTCTGTATTCTAATCACTTGGAAGATTTCTAGTAGTATTTTTATTAGCTATTTTGGAAAAGAAAACACAGAATATACGGTTATTTTCTTCAATGTTCTAAGTGATTATAAATGTTATACACATAATTGTAATACACTGTGATTCATAAATAATGAAATCACAGTTGCAAATCTTATTGAAAGAAAACTGATAACTCAAATAACTGATGTTATTCTGTCATATTTTCCGATTCTAACTTTTCGGTTTAGGGACGCATCTTTTGTATATTTTGCTTCCATGTTATTTTCTGTTCCAGTTTTCTGAGACAAAATTTGTTTGAGAAGCGTCGTTTTCGGCAAATTTGGTCACGCCTCATAAATAACCGTTTCTCATTGCTTGAGCACACATGCTTTTTGAAAGGCCAGATTAAATATTCTAAGGTTTCTTTGATTTATTATTACAAAGTATTTTATGTCAGAAAGAAGTTTCTATGAAGTGCTAATAAGAATTAAGAATTTAATCTGTTATAAAACACCACGTTTTATTACAATATTTGAGGATATTTTTTATTTATCTTTTACCTGATGTTTTCTCTTGGCTTTACGCCGTAAATGGAGTGATAGCTGCGGTACTCAAAAGAGGACTGTCCTTCATAAGATCGGATACATGTCATTATTGAATTTGTCGACCTACCGTCATTTTCCCATCTTCTAGTTACATCGATATCATCACACACCATATTTCATCTCTGCTACATCTTAATCAACCTTGTGGCTTAAATGCTGTAATCTGATAACATCTTGCCTACTATTCCTGGTGACTTAATTCGTTCCGGCAGCTAGTGAACGAGCTAAATATGTCATTGGAATCAGTGCTCGATGCTGGACAATGGATTACAAATGCACGCCTGCGACGATAAACGGGCACCTTTGTTTCTTGCGTCTTAGATTTTTATCTACAACCCGTTTTCGGTCGTGTGTAATAGGAGGTGAATGTTAGTGTGCCAGAACTTGAATTGAAAGTTAAGCGGCTTGACCTATACGAGCGCCACGTGAAGCTACTTAAGTACAATATGCGCTGGCGCTATTCGAATTTGGTTGATCTTTAGAATATTCTGAGTGGGGGGGGGGGGGGGTTCGTTTTGCCTGTTCTGATTGACCTTGCAGTTTTGCAATAAGATGAATTCAAATTTCCAGTGAACGGAATTGTTCTAATTGTTAATTTTTGGAGTATTAGTTTTGTTTGTTCCTGTTCGTATTTGGTCTTATAATGAAGATCACTTGGTCGAATTCAAATTCTAATTGATCTTCGGAATGATGCTTTACCTGTTTTGTCTCTTCTGTTATTTAACCTGTTATTTGCGTGTAAAGGCGGAAACGTAGACATACTCAGGTTATGTCAGCTCGTTAATCTTCAAAATTTAAATCTTCGTTCGTTGTCTGATCTGGTTTTATATCTGACCAGTTATGTTTTTTTGTTTCGTGTGAAAATAAGGTAAACGTGTTTTTGTTAAAATGCTGTTTTTCGTCTTATGTCGATAATATACATTTGGTTGTGATGTAAAGTTCACTCACCGGTTTTTGTGTTTCCATTATGGGATTGTGTTTATTCTTAAGGTCATGATGGTAGATAAGTCTGAATCAAGATCAAGGTTATTCTATCGATTGTTTTTAGCCTCTAGCTAAGTAGCTGGTCTCTTTGGGGACAGTGATCCTCAATTGTTCATTCAAACGTTTGCCGATATGTTGGCCAAAGTGACACTGTTAAAATATTCTTGTCATTAACACCAAAAATTGCTGACCTTTATTTTTGAGTATTGAAGGCACGTTTGCACCTACGTACGCATCAATTATGTTTTGTTATCTTTTAATATTCGATAGAAAGATTTGCCACCTCTTGCTTAGCATTATCACATATATTGGTATATTTCGACCTCTCAGGAATATTTAATACCTTTTTGTTGCATTTTTGTGCTATGGCGTTTAACAAATCGTCACCTCACAAGTGAAACACACCAAGTCAAAATTAAGTCTTAACTTTACTAGACCAGACTATGGTGATCTTTAGACTAGTGGAGTCCTCGAAGTAATTTTTCTTTGCGTAAAGGTTAGATTCCTTGAGAGCCGACGAAATATCCTCGAACAAAAACTGAAATGTTTATCAGACCGCAACCAAATTCAAAGATTTGTTTTTATTTGACTCAAAAGTGGTCCGGGTTTGTAAATTATACGCTTTACGAATACTTTCATTCTCGCATCCTAAATTGATTAGAATTTGGTTTGCGTGTCTTACTCATAGCTGCTCAAGAATGTAAATATCACTGTTGCCTTTTGATAAATAAAAGACAAACTGTATCGTACTCTTTCCACCCTATGACCCATTAGAACTCCCAAACAGCAAATAGAATGAAGCGTTTTGCTGCTTCCTGTATAATTCGTTATCTTCCGTGTCCTTATATGGCGGACTGCTTCCATTCTCAAGCCACACTGAACGCGATGGCAGACGATACTGAAACTCAGTTGAGTTGAGGATATTTATATCGCTCTCGAACGGGAACTGCTTGACTCATGCCCCCACCCGGAATTTGCCGACGGTATAGCCCCAGTTTCACTGTTCTGGTTGTGGAAGCCAGAGGTTCTTCGTCTTCGCTGGCAACCGTGGGCGAGGCTTTTTAGAGCCTCTTCCCCGCTTACACACCTAGCGCCTTAAAAAGAAAGCCGAGGCTCCTCGGGTAGTGTCCGATTACGAGGAGTGTTGGATTGGGGTTTTTGTTATTGAGGTTTCTGTCGTTTTTGCAGGTTTTATTTTAGGGAATTTGTGGGGTAGGGAATCGTACGCGGTGACGGTTAGAGAAGGTGTGGACGTGGGTTTTTGAATGTTTAGGGCTTCCCGTTGATGAGTTTTTAATGTTTGGAAGTGATTTCAGACAATATTTAACTGAAATCGACAATTGTATGGAATGGATATTAATGAATACTTTTAGTCTCAATTAACAAAACTAGCATCTTTGAAAAACTTTGAATCATGTAATACAATCATTTCGAAAAGATGTGAACAAATGCAGATTTTCATTGTTAAAAGTTGTATCTATTTTTAAGAACACAAGAAAAATTGAACTCCCTTTTCTATATTTTTACCATAAAAAGCAATTGATATACGATTTATTTCCTTTTCAATATATTCGATGTCTTTTTTATATATTTTATACCAAAAATTAAAATTTTGCTACCTTTCTAAATATGTATTTCTTTGAAAAGTAGCCATCTAATGTTGCGTTTTCAGTAAATTCCTGAATAAACAGATTTACGTATTTCTTACCTTCCCTGGTTCAGTGATTTCTATTTCTAATTGTAAAAAATATGCATTGCATTAATAATGGGAATCATATAAGCACATTAGGTATAATTTTAGAATGATTTTTATTTTTCAAAGTTTTTTTGTCTAACAATATGATAGTCAACATTCATACTGCCAGAGTGCATATGAAGTTTCAAATTCTTCATATGCACACATAATGTCCAAAAGCGCATTTATGCAAAAAGTGTTTATTATGAAACACGTAGAACAATTCTACATTTTTAAAAGATTGATCTAAAGTTAAATTATCTTCACATGTGCATTCTCCAATATAAACAGGGAGGCTTACATCTTAATATTAAATTTATTTTTTAGTCAGTTTACTATTGATTCAAAAATGATTTGGAAACATCTTGCAGTATGAATTATCATTAAGTATACCGTTGCAGTGGTAATGACAAAATAAAAAAAATAACCATATAAACACATAAAAGGATAGCATTTAGAACATGGTTATCCTTTGATTGCTGTACAATAAAGATGAACAAACTTTGCAATTTCTAAAATAATTAATGTTTGTTCGATTAAATTAATATTTAAAGAGTTAATGTTTTCTGTCCCCCATAAATAATAAAATAGGCACAGTATTTCTGAGTCAATGTTTACTGAAAATGGAAGATTAGAAGTTTAAGTTATGGGTGCAAAGAGAAGTGTTTGTTGTACAAAGTTGAAACCCCTGCTTCTTGCTCAATATCTTTAATTGTAGTTCAGAAATTTATATAATAGTGGTCATATAATCAATTATACTTTACTATTAACTATGCTGTACTACAATTATCTAATAACATCATGCATGTACACAAATTGGTGTTTTAACAATTTTAAATTTGAAAAAAAATTTTAAGTTGATATTTTTATGTATCCTAAATTTTAAAGTTGTAGTTTGATCAAATATGGCCCTTGCAGCATAAAACACAACCAACCTAAATTTTAGTTTCTGCAATTCAAAACTAGAAATTATTTTCTAAAATCTTGAATTTCGGTTCTGAACAAGGAAAGATGGGAATGTAGAATTTGTAATAAATGACAGCTTTATTATAATGAATATGCAAGATAGATTTATGTAGCTCACTTATGAGACATTTATAAAACAACCCAACTCTGAAGCTCGTAACTAACATACATCAAACAGCATAAGATCAGAGCTAAAATGAAATTCAGTTCAACACTTATACAATGTCATGGTATAGCATGCATGCCTTTCTGTTAATACCCAGCCAATCATTATTAAAGGTGGATTTGTAAACCATTTAGTGTTACTCTGAAACCAAGGGGGGTGCCTGTTACAGCTTGCACACATCCACACATTCTAGGCGCAACTCATTTTGTAGAGGTCATGGATTGATTCTAGACAGCGAGCATCTATTTCTTTCCCCGGATTCAAACCACAAACCTCTCGATCCAGAAGCCAGCACCCTGACCACTAGACAGATTGGTCATAGCATGCATAATTGGCTGGAACTGAAAAACAGGAACTTGGAGTTTAAATCAAACTATTCCAACAGACATCATTTTACAGTTTCTATCCTAAATCTGAAGGACCCTGACATTGTCATCAAGATTAACAGCAAAAGTGAATAGCAGAAATTATATGTAAATTTGCAAGTTATTATATGTTACTTAAGAACAAAGACTATTCAGTTTTGAAATATATGCATTTCATTTATATATCTTAGCTCTGGTAAGAAGTACCATTCTATAAGTTCACTTTTGTGGATTCCTTATTCAGAATGACACTAAGCTCGCCAGGGTAAAGGGCTGTCATAAATGATATTTTTTATCAATGTTCGGTAACATTTTTCTCTTCATGCACCAAATAATAAAATCAAACTGGAAGTGTATTGCTCTCGTTTCAATCTTTTGCCTAATTTAACAAACTGAATCATCAGACTGAAATTTATCGGAAATGGACTACCAGAGATAGTATATCAATGTTATAATAATTGCAAAATAGGAATTTAAATTTTTATTTTGAAATGGAAGAATTTGATATTTATGAACCTTTTTGTTGCAATTTTCTTCATTACAAATACAAATATATGTCAAGTTGAGCTTTTGAGAATCAGCATAATATGAGCATCTTACTTCAAATTTTCTGCCTTTAATTTGGGTTTAGTCATTTTATATGAATAAAATAGTTTTAAGAAAATGTTTTTCTTATTTTTTTACCAAAACTTTATTTTGTTACTCCGGTTTCAAGACACTTTGTGTTATAAATTTCAGTTATAAACTTAATTTTACTATTCACGTAAGTAATGTAATATTTCCTAAAGATTGAAAATGTGCTATTGAATGTTTTTGTATTTTAGACCTTCACTGCATGGTGCAACTCCCACTTGCGAAAAGCCGGCACCCAGATTGAGAACATCGAGGAAGACTTCCGCAATGGCTTAAAACTTATGCTCCTATTGGAAGTAATCTCCAGTGAAACATTGCCAAAGCCTGACAGAGGCAAGATGAGGTTCCATCATATTGCTAATGTCAACAAAGCCTTAGATTTTATTGCAAGCAAGGGTGTCAAATTAGTTTCCATTGGTGCTGAAGGTAAATTCTTATTAGCATTGTAATAATACACGTGATGCTCTGAAATTTCTTCCTTTTTCATTTTAATATCTTTAGCTGCTTGATTTTTCTTTAACATAATTTAAGTAATTGTACCTCAAAAATTGTACCATACCAAAATGTCCATAGTTGTCACAACTTGCCTATGGAAAGTATCAAAAGTATGGATTATCACGACAAAATATTGATTTGTATAATGCCTTACTTCCAATTACTTTTTATTCAATTAATCCATGCTAGTCACATTTCCCTGCATAGATATTTTATTGAATTGTCTTTTGACTATGGAAAAGTTCTCACAGAAATTTTTTGTCAAGAAAAAGCACAGTATAAAAACATGGCTTTTGGTTTGAAGATAGCTTTTATGTATGTGTAATGCTGGATACAAGCAAATAAGTTTTGAGAGGTATGAGCTGAACACATTTTCAATATGAAAATTAGAAAAATGGTGAACATGTTTTAAAAGATTAGGTAAGGTTTAATTATGCAATAATTATTGTTCTGCTCCGTTTTTTGAAGGACGATATTATACTGCCCTCCCGATCATGGCTATCAATTGAAGCAAGAGGAATAAAAAGAATACATATATTCTTAATAATTTATTATTGATCAAAGAACTTCGTACATTAAATATTGAATGAGAAACTGACTAAAGGTATAAAATTGTTTATGAGAAAGTGTGGAAGACATTGCAGTCTGTTCCTTTTAACAAATGTTTTTGTTTTTCTCAATTTCATTAGAGAAAAATATTTCCAAACAATCCATTCTCTGTAAAATAAACGAATTTATCAATCTCATCTCTACCCTTTAATATTTCTCAAATCTATAGTAAAATCTAATATTATGAAAAGTTTCATGACCTTTATACTGAAACCATAGAAATATCACTCCGTTGTAGTCAACCTTTGGATCAATATAAGAACAGTGATACGAAGGTTTTACAAAATTTTACATTGCTTTTTTACTATTTCCAAAATTTAATTTATTTTCATTTAGATCTGTTGTAACTTATTTTTTTTTTAAAGAAATTGTTGATGGAAATGTCAAGATGACTCTTGGACTTATATGGACCATCATTCTTAGGTTTGCAATTCAAGATATCTCTGTTGAAGGTACGTTATTTAAAAAAATTATAGAAATTGAATAACACACATTATATAATACAGTACAGAATTCGTTTGAATGATTTTAGAACTTTACTTTCCCATATTAGTTTAATCCTGAAACTGAAGCAAACATGAAAAATATTGTATTTGGTTTGTTATTTGAGCACTGGACATAAAATTTTAAAATGTTTAAGAATGAAAAAAATGAGTAAAGATTTAAAGTTCATCTTTTAATTTTTTTGTTAATTTATTTCCTGTGTATATTCTTTTACACTCAATTAAATTTTTTCCGTACTCTTGTTAGCTGGGCCAAATGTGGCCCTTGCACCATGAAACCCAAAACAACTGAGCTTATTCTAGTTATATTTTTGAGGAGTTTTTCATTCATTCTGAGCTATATTGTGTATTGTAAAATATATTTTAATGGATGCAACTGTCCCCAAACATTTTGTTTTCCAATAATTTATCACAAGTTAAGGACTTATACTTGTAAAAGCTTCTAAACTAATATTACTACAATGCCTATAAATATTGTAGATATTTTCATGAAAACTAATTTCTCTCATTTTAAGTTCTAATCTATGCTACCGTGCTAGTCAAAAGGCAACATCTCCAAATTTTGTCTTTTTCTAGTTGACGATTGCTTAAAGTTTATTGTTAGTTTCTGATACTTAACAATGCTAGGTAACAGTATGATCACTCAACCAACTGTTGATTGAATATGCTCTAACGATTTTAAACATTCTGAGGCATCAGGTACATTTATATGCAACATTTTAGCAACCATTAACCCTAAAGACAAAACTTTGAAATATGACAATCTAATTGAAACAAGTCACTTGACATTTTTTGTCATGTTTGGTGCAGCTTGGCCAAATATGACCCTTGTGCCATATAATCCAAAACCAACCAATGATTTGAAACAAGGTCTTTCAATTTTAATGTTTCGAGAAGTATTGACTCACAAATGCATGAAATGCAATCAAAAGCTATATTTTATGTAAAATTTGTACTGACTGTTTTCGTTTACTTTCAGAGATGACGGCCAAAGAAGGTTTGCTACTATGGTGTCAAAGGAAAACAGCACCTTACAAAAATGTTAATGTACAAAATTTCCACTTAAGGTTAGTATAAACAATCTGACTTTTATAACACAAATACTTGCTGATTCTATTGCTTTTCTTCAATTTAAATTAAATATTAGTCACCTAAATGTTTAAAAAATACAACCCTTGTTTCTAGGAAATTTTCTCTTGGGTAACAATTCCTATTTTTCCAGTACTAAATTAACTGTTTCGATTTTTACTAATTATGTCAAGAGAATCAATATTTTGTAAAAAAATTTGTGTAAAGTTGAAGTTGAAAGCAATTTTTGCTTAGTATATTTTTGTGGTGAACTATATGCAAATTTTTCCACAGCACTTGAAAACTAGTTTGATCTATTGAATGAATTATCTTTATAATTCATTTGGATTACTGCTCATAACATAACATGGTTTTAATTTCAGTTGGAAAGATGGCCTTGCTTTCTGTGCTCTTATCCACAGGCATAGACCAGATTTATTAGATTATAGTAAATTGACTAAGGTAATTAAATATTTTTATTCTCATGCATTGCATATATGATTCAATAATCAGTTTCAAATGCTAAATTGTGTTTTTCATCTTTCATATAACCTGACTTACTATAGAAATGCATTTTAATACACTATCTACCTATAAGTATTTGGATACCCATGCAAATGACGATATCTGCAGTCCTGATATACGTCACGCCCTCCGCCGTTAAATATCGTGTAGGAAACAACATTGGCATTAGTCGCATGCAAGATGCCACGAAGTGCAGAGTTATCTGATTTCGAGAAAGGTGTAATCGTCGGGTATCAGAGAAATGGCCGATCCTTAAGGGACATATCTAGCGAGCTTAATTACCCAAAATAGACAGTGGCCTATGTGATTCAGAAGTGGAAGGTGAGTGGTGATTGTCAGAATGTGCCCTGAGTCGGCAGACCCACAAAACTGGGAGATAGAGACCGATGGGTGCTGTCCAGAGAAATTCGGAAGAACCGCACCCAACCGATGTCCCACATACTCCAGGAGTTTCAGCAGGCATCCGGGAGTGTTGTGCTTCCTTACGGATGGTATTCATCGAAACATCTGCTTGGTTTTCATGGTCGTGCTGCTGCCCATAAGCCTTTGATCACAAAGTCCAACTGCACTGCTTGGTTAATGTGGTGCAAAGCACGTCAAAAGTGGACCGTAGATCAGTGGAAACGGGTTCTCTGGAACGACGAATCAAGGTTCACCCTCTACCGTTTGGATGACTGGGTCTGGCGTCTGCTTGGAGAATGCCTCCTGCCAGAATGCATTGTGCCCACAGTAAAGTTCAGTGGAGGTGGAATTATGGTTTGGGGTGTTTCACCTGGTATGGACTGGGACCCTTGGTCCCAATTCATAGTAAGCTCAACGCCGATGCCTACTGCACTATTTTGGATGACACTGTGCTTCCTACATTGTGGCAATTTTACGGGTTGGACCCATGCTATTTCCAGGATGACAACGCCAGCTGTCATATTACGAGGTCCACCATGGATTGGTATGGTGACAATGGGGTTAACTGAATGGACTGGCCTGCCCAGATCTGAACCCTATTGAGAACCTCTGGGATGAGTTGGATCGCCGAATTAAGGGGTGCAACAACCATCCAAAATCAGTGAAGGAACTTGCATGTATTCTCCAAGCCGAGTAGAAAAAATACCATTAGCCATCATACACAGTGCGTCAAATAAGTTTTAAGACTGGGTCTGTAAAAAGAAATGGAAACAAGAAATTAATACCTGTTTTGGTTTTTTATTCAAAATAGGACCCTCCGGCTTCAATGCACTTTTTACAGCGATTTATTAATGAATCGAACGCCTGTTGTAAATCACTTTGCGGAATGGCCTGCAAAGCACGCGTCGAAGCTTCTTGTATGGTCGAAATATCCTCAAAATAACACCCTTTTAACTTCATTTTAAGTTTTGGGAATAAGAAGTAGTCACAGGGTGCTAAATCAGGTGAATACGGTGGACTTCAAGAAGTTTGGATTGTTTTCAGCGGCTGAAATGATGTCTCTGCAATGTGCACTTCTCATTGCTTTTTGTTCAGGGGTTAAAGTGTGTGGAACAAATTTAGCACACACTTTTGTTTTGCCCAAATCTTCATGCAGGATGGTTCGAATTGTTTCTTTGTTCATGTTTAAAGAGTCTTCCATCATTCTCAGTGACGCACAGCGATCGTTTGTTACGAAATTTCGTATTTTTCAATAACTTCAGGTGTCCTAGATGAAATTGGTCTTCCACTACGCTGATCATCTTCTACCGTATCTCTTCCGTCCAAAAAACGTTTGTGCCACACAAAAACATTTGATCTACTTAAACAACAGTCACCGTAAACTTGTTTCATGAGTTGGTATGTTTCCGAAGCACTTTTACCAAGTTTTGCGTTGAATTTAATTACAGCTCTTTGCTCCATCTTAAAAAATCAACATGAAAAAAATTCACTTCTGCAATGAACGCTCGCATTCTCTCAGCTACTTAACGAAATGCGCACAACTTGTTACCAGTGTGCCAGCAGACGATGGACGTTATGACGCATGCGCATTTACACTCATAGCGCCATTACAACCAGCGCTCTGGGACGAGTCTTAAAACTTATTTGACGCACTGTGTACAAGGATTTGTGGAAAGCATGCCCCGGAGGGTTGAGGCTGTAATTGCCTCTCGTGGAGGCTCTACCAACTATTGAATATGAATAAATTTTGTTTTTCTTTTCTATCACAGGTGTCCAAATACTTATTGGTAGATAGTGTATGAACATTTGTGTGTGTTTTTATAAAAACTGAATGATTTGTCCTATATCATACTGGTTTTTTACTTCCTTTTTTGTTTGAATTTTAGTATGATTATTTTCGATAGGGAACTTTTTATATATATGGTTAAAATTGATTCTAAATAATTTTAAGAGTTAAACTTACTTTTTAATTCTACTAATAAGATATTATAGTATATTAACACACTTTATAATTATTTTAGGATAATCCTATTCATAACTTGAATCTTGCTTTTGATGTTGCTGAGAAGTATTTGAATATCCCAAGAATGTTAGACCCTGAAGGTACTTACATTTTAAATCTTTGTCTATGTATACTAATTTCAGCATGCAATATTATATTTTTATATTAATACTTTTAATTTTCTATCCTTACCTGAGTCATCTAAAATGAAAATATAAATTTTATAGAATTTAAGTTATATAAAGCAATTAATATAATTGGACACATTAAGAGCGTTACGGTTTGCATTTGATGGAGAGACAGACACATAATCCACTCTTAATATTTCAGTTAATATACTTGCATCACCAAACCTATAATTACTAATATTTTAATCTGGCCATTTCATCTTTTGTAAGAAATTGAAGCTTTAATATTTTTCATGTTATGCTTCTCTGCCACCCAGTGGGTCACAGGTTTGAATCCTGGTTTGTATGTGGGTGGATGTTAGTGATTGCCCATGTTAGGAGTAGTGGCTACTCACCCATTGGGTGTTCATAAGTAACCGTCATCTTCTCACTTGTAGTCAGTGGTCGGGCTATAGCAGCTAGAAATTGGAGATGTAGGTAGAACAATTCTTTACATACATGTTCTTAGTAGCAGTGAATAGGAATAGGTTTTGACAAAATTGTTTGCACTTGTACTTCAGTTTGATTTTATTTTTTAACATTGTTTCTTTTTCAATCCTTTGTTGATAATATATTTTTAACCTTCAATGTTTTATAATTTTATTTATCTATGAAAATATTTATTTATCTATCTCCCCTAAATTGTGTAGAAAAGTGGTAAAAGACATTATTATTGAAATGTAGAGAAAAATTGCCTAAAATTTAGAGTAAAATACAATTGTATTATCACTTGATTTTTCTAATGCTTGTGGCTATTGTTATGATTCTCAATGCCATTATTGCAAAATACATGACATTTTCTCCAAGCCTGACCAAAGTTTGGGTATCGCAGAAAATATGAAAATTCAGCTGTAAAATACCATCAAATGTGAAATACATTTTAGTAGTTTCTCATTTGAGTTGATGATGTTTTTTGTTTAACTTAAAAATATAGTAATTGCTTATATTTTTTTATTGCTTATATTAAGATCTTATTTTAAAAGTGAAATGGCTACTTCCACCTCATAAACTAATATACAGTGGTACCTTGATTTACGAGTGCCCCAACATACGAGTTTTTTGAGATACGAGCCATCACCAGGTCGATTTTTTGCCTTGAGTTACGAGCCAGAATTTGAGATACGAGCCTGCTTCGGTGACGTCACAACCAACACTCCGCTCAGATTCCCGAGACTTGCCCATGGTTCAGTTCACATGTTTACCTCACCTGATGACAGTTAACATCTGTCACAAAAATAAATCAATTTCTTAATTTGGTTTGACATTTATTGTCAGCTGCCACCAGGAGGTTCAAGTCCCTTTCTTATTTTTTTCATTTTTCTTATCTCCGACCAGATGCATCAATTCTGAAAACGGAAAAACAGGGTGAAGCAGTTATTTAGCTAATTTTGGTATAACCATGAGTCCAAAGATGAGTGTAAAGAACAGTAGTAAGAAAAGGAAAAAGGTAATTTCCATGGAATTAAAGTGAGGTAATAGACAAACATGAGCAAGGCTTAAGAGTAATGGACTTTGCAACGCAGTATGATCGCACTACTTCTATGATATGTACTATTCTGAAGCAGAAGGACTTGATAAAGGCTATAACTCCAGCTACAATATTTGTTCAGTATTATACATTATAAAAAACTGGAGTGATTATTATAAAAGACTGGAGTTTTGGGGGCTGGTATGAATTAATCTCATTTCAATTAATTTCAATAGGGAAAATTGATTTGAGATACGAGCATTTTGACTTACGAGCTCAGTCATGGAATGAATTAAACTCATATCTCAAGGTACCACTGTATTTAATAATGTAATGAAAGTAAATTTGGAAATAATATATTTTAAAATGTTTCACAATTGTAATTTGATTAAAGTGTTTTGATTGTCATCTTTTTACATTTAACCATGAATTTAATTTGCATGTGTTTTTCTATATTAAAACAGGTTGAAAAGAATATTTAGAGATACTATACAGAGAATAAACAACCTGTGTATACCAATTTCTTGTAAATTAAGTGATATCTTTAGTTGTAAAGAAACCAAATGAGATAAAACTTCTATGTACTTTCTTAATAGTATGAAGACTATTGAAATTGCAATGCAATTTTAGTTTTTAGCAGTTTAGTATTCTTTTCAACCTGTGCCAATATCAACACAAAGTGTTAGTTTAATAGAACTCAACTCAGTTTTATGATTTAAATGCTTGCTAGTTGATTTTCACTAGAAAATTTGAAAATAACTGTTATTAAATGTCTTGTGCATGCGAGTTTAACCGTTTTCCCTTTTAGCAAGTGTGGTTAATTGAACTGAATTATGCATGACACCAGAATCTGAACCTGTGGGATGAAATCTGATCAAAAGTATCTTTGTGATTTCTAAAAATATGTGAACACAAGCCAATTTTCTATCAAGTCCTTTAAAACCAATTTATAGGTATGCTTCTACTAAGAAAATTTAATTGTTAATCACTACTTCAGCCTAACTAAAAATTAAAGTTTATGCACATTTAAATAATCAAGTTTTCATTCTTTGAAATCTAAGTAGTAAATATCCTATCTAGAATTTAATTAGCCTATTGCTTTAATGAAGTGAAAAAATTGCAAAATATTCCCTCTCTCCCAAAATACTGTACCTCAATCCTTGTACAGTATTTTGTATTGAAGGGGTATCTAATAAAGTGGCTGTTGAGTGTGCTTTCAAACAATTTGTTTTTAATTATCTAATACGATCAAATATCTTTCTAGACCAAGAATTATGTACAGGAAATATCCTAATAAACATTTTAGAATTCCATAATCCTCAAGTTGAATTATTTTTCACAAATGATTTGGGGTCCTTTGTTTTGGCTTACAAATTGTTGGACACAAGAGCATTTAGACGGTTTGTCTTGCTTTTCCCACATAATTGCACCGCATCAGGTTCTCTAACCGATCTGCAAGCTGTTTGAATTGCATGGGAGTGAAAACTAACCATTCCATTGTTGAGATCTTACGATTTAAATAATTGTTGCTCTCTTCAGACATGGTGAACACTCCCAAGCCAGATGAACGTGCTGTCATGACATATGTGTCTTGTTACTATCATGCGTTCCAGGGAGCGCAGCAGGTAATGTTGTGTTGATGATTTATTTCTCTCCTTGTGTTGCATGGTTTGTTATGTGTTGTCCTCTTTCACAGACATCAACAATACACCTATGCCAGATGAAAGGGCAGTCATGACATATGTCTCCTCATATTACCACACCTTTTCTGGTGCTAAGCAGGTATTTTTTTGATGCATATATTTCACTTTATTAATTTAACCTTGCAAAAAAAAAACCGAAAGAATGAAATCGATAAGTTTATAGTTGCTTATGTTTAAAGATGTGGAATATTTGTTTTGAGATAAGTGGTTATAATTCATTAAATTTGTTTGAAATATCTGTTTTAAATTTATTATGAAATAGTTTTTCTGTCATTAACTTTTTAGGTATTATTTTATATTTGGCATCTTTTGGTTATGCTCCTTTACAAAACATATTCCTTAAGTAATAAGAGTTCATGCTTAAAACTGGAATTGGCAGGGAAGGCAAATTTCTCTGAAAATGTATAAAAAATACGAATAATGAGAACATGAAAATTAACCTGTGATTACATCATCATATTTCTCATGCCATTTGAGATAATTACTCTATAAAAACATTTAACACATTTATATTTAAATTTAGTGCTAGGGCAAATCAAGATTTTTAATTTAATTAAATGTTTTGATAATTTAATTTATTTTGTAGTAAAACTAATCTCATTCAAAAGTGAGGCGAGATGATTAAAGTAGTGTTTCCCTGTTCTCTTTAAAACTTATGTTTCTGTGGTATTTTCCATACAACATTTTGTCATCTGAGTGGTTCAAAATTACATGATGTTATTCTTGGATCTTTCCCTTTGGGATTGATCCTGGACCGTCACCAATAGCCCGTTGTGTTGCTCCAGTGTGATGTTAATTAAAATACCTACCTACCCTATCACATTATTTTTGTAACATTCAAAGACCATATTTTCAAATTCATTTTATATTATACTTTGTACATAGGCCTTAAAGAGACCCTCTTTTTCATTTTAGTTTTTAAGGGCCCTTAAAGAGCCTTTATATTTGCTTTAAGTCATGAAAAGTTTTAAAGCCTTATTTTTTACAAAACACTACATATTTCATTTTGTGTGCATTCAAAAACCATGATCGGTAATATGACCTTATTAGACGAGTAGTTTTAAGAAGTGCTATGTGCAATACAGGTTTTTCCTTACACCCATTAAAAGCAATATCAGTGATACTTGACTTTAGACAAGTATCATTACTAGGTCTGAAACCCAACCATGAAAGTTTCTTTACTTGTACATTCACATGTTAATCTACTTCGATCTATGTTAAATGCAGCCTTAAAAACAAGTAAAATATCCTTAAGACCCTAATTTTTCATTTGCTTAAAGTGTAGGAACCCTGTTGTATTTCATTATGAAAATTAAGTTTCATGTTAAATACATGACTTAATTTTTTCTTTCAAATTTATTGTTTGCTGTTATGTAATTCTGGGAATATATAAAATATGGCAAGGCCTATAATAAACTGCATTGATTTTACTTACTGTTTAAGTCAAACTGTGCAGTCCTTTAATAATTTAATGGCTGTTTCATTTTTGATTGCAATACTCTAAATGGTGAAGTCAGAAAATCAACTCTTCCTTGAATATATAAATTAAAATAGAATATTAAAATCTGTCTTCAAGTTTATATTTGCATATTATTTCCTAACTAAAACATATTTGCTAACAGCTATTACGTTATCATACTCTGTATTGCAATAAAGAAGCTTGCCGAGAATAAATTAAAAACAATTTAAATAAGTTTGCAGCATTAAATTCGTAAATTTTCTTTGCAGAATTGTTTTATATTTCCAACACATGGATGTAATGCATTGTCTTATTTTCAAAGTTTTCTGTATTCCACATATTACTTTCAATGAATTAAAATTATCTTAAACTGGAAAGAATAAATTAAAGCTGGACAATGGCACCAATATTTACTTAACTGCATTTCTAATTCTTTTAATTCAAATAATCAAAACATGATATATTTTACATTCTCTTATGTGCTATTAATAATTAAAACTTGTTAATTTTGACACTTTAGGCAGAAACTGCAGCTAATCGTATTTGCAAGGTTCTTAAAGTCAATCAGGAAAATGAAAGACTTATGGAAGAATATGAAAGATTAGCTAGTGATGTAAGTGAGAGTTCTTATTCTAATAAAATTTCCAGTTTGATTTGTTAATGACTGCTTATAATAGACATACTGTTTCATTTGTTCCCTCGTAGCTTTTGGAATGGATCCGAAGAACTACTCCTTGGCTTGAAAACAGGACAACTGACAACACCTTGGTTGGCGTGCACAAGAAGCTAGATGAGTTTAGGAACTATCGCCGAGTGCACAAGCCCCCACGTGTTGAGCAGAAGGCAAGGTTGGAAACAAATTTCAACACACTGCAAACCAAGCTTCGTCTTAGCAACAGACCTGCCTATCTTCCTTCAGAAGGCAAGATGGTGTCTGTAAGTGTTCAGTATTTTCTCACAAATTGTTTAATAGATCTAATGTTAAGGTTTTTTCGGAATGTTTTAGCTTTTCATTTTACATTCCAAGAATATAATATAAGGAAATAAGGTTTAAATGGTTATCTTTTATGCAATTGAGCATTATCGTCATTTTACTACAGGGCTGCCTCAAGTGACTGAAAGGCATATTTTTGTTACTATTTTTCAACCTTGGCGACTAGGCTTTTAACATTTTTTGGTTACAAATATGATTACTAAACTTATTCCAAAAGCTCCTAAGTCTAAATCACTTATAAAGGTATCTTCAAATTTTTAAATCTCTTATTTCATAACTAGCTTAGTTTCTCATCTAGTTTTTCATCGCTCCTGATTTTGATTTCTAGACTTCCGAGTTTTTGAAAGTAAAAGGACTTATATGGCTATGAAAAATAAGAGTATACAGAGCTTTAAAACTGCATAATTACTAATTAAATTTTGAATAACTTATATAAAGAACTCATTTCCTATACTTAACCTGTTAGAAATTCTGAAAACCTAATCTTCGATTAGAATTTTTAAACCTCATTAAATAAAGTCTAAATTTTTCAAAAAAGATTATCTCTGTTTATTAAAAAAATATGAAACTCTGCAAATTAATTTGAAAGAAAATTTTTACGTGAATTGATAATGGTTTTAATAGTATATTTTAATCCCATTTTAGGATATTCACAATGCATGGAAAGGCTTGGAAATGGCTGAAAAGGGATTTGAAGAATGGTTGTTATCTGAAATGATGAGGTAAGTCCAATAAAAGCAGCTTTGATCTTGATTATTTGAATATTGTAAATGTCATTTAAATTATAAAATTTTTCTGTTACATTCAAATTAGATAGGTGGTATTTTATCATAATTCAGAAAGCTGGAAAAATCAAATTTGTTAAAGAGATTTTATAATTCTGAAAATGATTTTGAATTTTAATAGTAAAGATGAAATTAAAATGAACTGGTAAATTTCTACACTCAAACATAATTATAAAAGTTTCGGTTTTGTTCACATTTTTATTTTAACACTGTTTAGGTATGAAATAATGAATTCTCAAATGTCATGGCTAAAAATATATTCTGAAATGCCTTTCCATAGGTTAGAACGTCTGGATCATTTAGCTCAAAAATTCAAACACAAAGCTGATATCCATGAAGACTGGACCCACGGAAAAGAAGAAATGCTTCAAAGCCAAGATTTCAGAAATTGTAAATTGAATGAACTGAAGGTGTGCTCACAGCTAATATATTTTCTTGACATCTGTCCATAAATGTTTTGCATTCAGAATACATTTTTATAAAAAATCTGATAAAAAGATTTACCTAAGATATTTTAAAGAAATCTGGAATTAAATTAAAATGGTGATTCGCTGTTTGCTATAATACTATTGATTAATTTTATCCTTACTATTCAGCTGATAACTCATACATGTGGAAAAGTGTCAAACATTTATGGTTTAGCATGAAAGCTCAGTTTTTAATCTAGCTTTCGAGCCTGAAATTAATCGATCATTTCAACTTTTAACTTAAAATTAATTTGACATTTAACTTAAATTTGATAAAAAATAATCTTTTTACACTTCTAGAAATGATTTAAATTAACTACTGTTCTAAATAAAAAATTAAAATTGCTCAAACCAATTAATGTGTTACCTGATTCATATCTTCTAGTTTAAGCATAAACTTGATGTATGTTTCTAACTGAGTAATAATTAAGTATATTCAATAGGCTCTGAAGAAGAAGCATGAAGCTTTCGAAAGCGATCTGGCTGCACATCAGGATCGTGTGGAACAAATTGCTGCTATTGCTCAAGAACTGAAGTATGTTTATTTTCTTTTTCATTAATTTTTTAATATAAAAGTTTGAATAATTACCAGGAAATATATGCAAGTTACTGTAGATTTTTCATTCTACTGCAGGTCATGTACAAAAATTTTGCTTTTGAATTACATTTTCCAATTTTAATTATATTTTATCCCAAAGGTTAGATTCTTTAAAACAGCTTTAAATGTAACCAATTTTCATGTTAAACCCTTGACATTTTTAGCACAGATGTTTCTTCCTGCTCTTTATTGACAATTTGCAAGAACTTTTATGTGATTGTCAAATATCTGCAATTCTATTTTTTATTTAATTTTTTTCATTAAGAGGCACACATTCTTCTCTTTTAATGAAATGGGGTTTTTCAACTCCTAAATTGAATTACAAAACTCCATTAGAGTGGGGATAAACAATCTGAAACTGATCCTTATATAGTTCTGTCATTGATTCATCTCTACAATTGGGCAATCCAGTGTAGCAGAAGACAATGATTGCCATTCCTATACAAGAATAGTTTGTAGTATTTGGTTAGGGAAGAGTTAGGCTGACAGGGCATCTTTTAAAGCTTTTTATTGGATCTCAAGTGGTTCAACTTTTTATCATAAGTACATTTTATTTTGTATTTTAAACTTTTTTGGTTTCCTTTCCAGTGCATTGGATTATCACGATGCTGCTTCAGTCAATGCTAGGTGTCAAAGGATATGTGATCAGTGGGACAGGCTTGGAACTCTAACTCAAAAACGACGAAGTGCTCTTGAAGTAAGAAATCACATTTTCTCACCAATTACAATTCTTTTAAGGGATACATACTGTAAATTGACCTTAATATACATTTTAAATAATTTAATAAACCTATATTTTAATAGCATAGCACTAATGGATGATAATTTTATGCTTTTTGGATAAATATTTATTTTGATTTTAAAAGCTGTAGCAATTATTAAATAATGCTTTTTTTTGTAATTTTAAACATATTACAATCGACTATTGCACTTTTAATTTATGTTTGAAAACAAGGCATTAAATGCTATGATAATTTATTTAAAATAGTAGCTATGCTGAGATTTTTAACACATAAATTGAAGTCTGTTAATGTGAATAAAGGTATTTTTTTTAATCTAAATAAAGTTGCTAAGCATATTCTTTCATTTTAGGAAGCAGAGAGAGTATTGGAAAAGATTGATACACTTCACCTTGAATTTGCCAAACGAGCTGCAGTAAGTATTTAGAAATGTTTAAAATTCTCTGTGTTAATTAAAATTTAATTCAGCTGATTAGATTAGCATATAGTTAACTGTAAGGGTTATTCAAAAACTCAAGTAAAAAATAAGGTCCCCATTAAAAAGAATTTGCTTGAAGCAGTTCGGCTGCTAGCTGCTATGAAATAAATGTTGCAGTTTGCTTGCAGATGAAAAAGCCTTTATTAATACTATAAGTGCCAACAAATACCTATTTTTATCAAATTGGTCAAAATGGCTGTTTTGATATTTAGTCGAAAAAATTATAATTTGACCTGTTGACGCAATTGCTAATAAGGAAAACATGTATAAAAAACTACTTTTTTCACTTAAATATTGAACTCACATCTTGTGTGTCAGAACTATCACTCTTCAGTTAAATTTAATTTTTCTGATTTTGAAAATGTTGACTTCAAAATGTGCAAAATATGAGAAAAAGTTTCTTGTTCTTTAAATTCAAATATTGCAAACTGTTGCCTTTGTATAGACCTACCCAATTTGGACAAAATAAAACTGGTCTTATAGTTAACACACATTACTCACTAGTTTCACAAGTAAACTCAAATTTTCATGTTAATCAGCTCATACAATTATTAAGTAAAAAGTAGTGTAGAGTTTCATTCTACAATTATTGATTGTGTTGGGTAGTGTTTATTTTATTTCTGGATTTTTCACATTTTAATCGTGATTTTAGTTCTCTAGAATGGTGTCAGAAATTTTTGGAAGGAAAGAAGTTTTAAGTGAATAATATTTAGACTGATTTTGTCTTGCGAATGGATAGCTAACAGTCTAAATAAATGCTATCTAGCATCTACACGTCTAATGTTTCTAAAAGAGCTTGCAAAGATTCATATTTCACACTAAAAAACTGAAGGATCATTGAAACTGAAGATCTGAAAAAATAGTTCCCACTGGCATAAAACGAAATTCACCAGAATGTTTAATGCTCTTTAAAAGAAAAGTACAGCAAAACTAGATAAATTTATAAGACCTATTGTGTACCTCTGCATGTTGGCGACTGTTACACAGCCTACCATACTTGAAAAGGTATTAACAGAAATATACAACATATTCCATGTTTTTCATCTATGTTATGTATAAATAATATTATTGAAGTTTGCATTTATGTATTTTAATATTCAGTTATGGAAAGAGCTTGTGTTTTTGCATGAAATCTTCAGTAATTAGCTAAAGTGTTTTGCTCTCTTTAATGTATTGTTTCATTCCAGCCTTTCAATAACTGGTTGGATGGTGCCAGGGAAGATTTAGTCGATATGTTCATCGTTCATACAATGGAGGAAATTCAAGTGAGTTATTTTGTGTTTTGAATCTCTGGTTTTTATTACTCTTAAATTGTTAATTTTGTCTTGAAGGAATTTGCTAATTACCTACCACTAATAGTTAAATAAAATTAACTCATAACTAATAAGCAGTACTTACCTTTTATCATTTGTTTTCATTTCTATTGGCCAAGGGAAGATACAGGCAAGAAATACAACACAGACAAATACAAAGAAGGAAACATGACCAGAGTTATTGTCTTAAAAGTTCTCTCACTCCAGTATTGAGAAATCTCAGTTTCCATGAATTGATTTTCAGCGAAGCAGGTGGGATCAATTCATAGAGTCAGGCTGTTAACGAAGAGAGCAGAAAGGCTCAGTAACGATGCCAATTCAATGCATATGGTGGCAAGACAATTATGCCCTGTAATAAGATGAAAGTTTGCCATCTCATCTCATGGTTTGTCAGACACCTCTTAAGTCTCATGTTTTGTAGATATTCTACCTTACTGTTCTCGTTGGTAGTTAAAAATCATTAGGTGTCTGGATAGTTTTGGCGAGTAGAAGGAACTGAACCTGAGAGTTGTAAGGTGGTCCCTCTTCTGGCAAGATCTTTCTGTTTATTGCCAAAAGTATTGCAATGTCCAGGTATCCATTGAAAGACAATATACTTATTTTTAGACTTTAAAAGTTACAGGAGCTCCTGGCATTGGTGATCCTCGTATGAAATAGGGGTTCCCATAGAGTTGACTAGAGGGCTGCATATGAGTCAGTAGCCCTATGCTTTTAAAATTATTGTAGACCCAATAATTCCTGAAGAGCAGTGTGGTTCTGCTTTGCCATCTAAAACTTGAATTTTCCTGCAGAAGCATAACAAGAAAATAGGTTTGAGAAGATCCCTGTGCTTGCATATGAATGATCATCCAATTGGGACCTCTCTCTATAGACATGTATCCAGTCTTCCTCTTACCTTTTGATTTAAACATGGAATTTAAAAGTAATATACTTGCAAACAAGTGACGGATATTGAGTTTTTTATGTGCAAGTGCAAATGTTTGATGTTCAATATTTTTATTTTAGGGTCTTATTGATGCTCACGAACAGTTCAAACAGACCCTTGGTGAAGCAGATAAAGAACACAAGTCTATCATCGCTTTGTCACAGGAGGTTCAAAGCATTGCCACACAGTGCCAGATACCAGGAGGAATTGAGAATCCTTACACAACTTTGACAGCTATTGTAAGATTTTATGCCTTTTTGATTTAAAGTTTTACTTTTAATTGATTTTGCGTGCTATTTAATTTTTTCCATTTTGTACTTTGATAACTTTATTGCTTTGGCTTCTAGAAGTTCTCCACTCATACAGTGAGATTTAAAGAATTTAATTTCGAAATGTCCGAATTAAAGTCTTGTTCTAAAAAATCTAGGTCCTGTTAAATAAAAGCTATAGTGTATAGCTATAATAGTCAACTTACAGAAAAAATCGGAAAAATCTTCGTTGTCTTAATTTGCACTGTTGAGCTTTAAATATAGTAGTTACTTTAATTTATTTGAAAATTCTCACTAACCTTCTGGTCGCAGGTCTTTTAACAAATAAGATGGTGGTGCATCTGTGAGGTGCTTGATATTTTTTTTCCTAATTACACATATTAATTATTCATTTAAAAAAATATGTTTTCGATTTTATGACATACTAAAAACAAATAACTGAAAAATATATTTAAATTTATAAATTATACGTTTTTTAGTTATTCTTTACATGCATAACTTTGAAAAGTTATTATGCATCTGTTAGGACCAGTACCACTAATGGAAGGTTGAATGAAATAATTGAATGGTGTCATTTTTTCCAAGTGAGAGTTCAGTGGGAACTTGAGGAATATTCTTAAATGTTAAATTTTAGTTAAAAACAATGACAGAATTTTACTGTTAAAAGGCTAACACATAGTTCTGAAACAATCTACAAGAAAAGGCCCTGCTCAAGGCCAATAAATTAATGTTGTGTTTTAAGTTCAGAGTTTTGGTTTGGTAAAATATTCTTGTTTTTAGGATATTACGACGAAATGGAGTGATGTGAAGCAAATGATTCCCAAGAGGGATCAAGTACTACAAACTGAATTAATGCGTCAACAATGTATCCTTTTCATTATTTTATAAAAAGTATTATAATTTGGAACATTTAACTAGAAAATGTGTTGAATAGAAAATTATTGATCAGGGATTGCATTTATGCCTACTTAGAATAATTTTGCACATGATGTTGTAAAAATGTATCAGGAAACATTGCCAGATATTTTTAGAAATAAAATTTCAAATACTACTATAAACTAATTGGGGTTGGCTGGTTTCTAGTTTTTATTGAAATGTTGCTATGACTTGTTCAACATATACTTCAAGTAGCATTAAAAACTTATGCGTAGTGGAGACACCAGTTATTAATTTTTTAGTCATTCAGTGTAAAATTTGGTTATCGTAGTGGTTTTTACTAAAACCGATACTTCAGCAGATATGAAAATCTTTCCTTCAAATCTTTACAAATGTAATTTTGAGGTTTTAGGCTTAAAATAGTTCTGATAAGGAATAGAAATCAGTTTAAGTGAGTTTTTAAGGGAAGATAAAACTTTTGTACTCGTTTATATCATCCACGTTCTTTAACTGCATTTGAACAGCTAATGAAAGGTTACGTCGAAAGTTTGCTGACAAAGCTAATGCTGTTGGTCCCTGGATTGAGAGACAGATGGATTCCGTCGCTGCCATTGGCATGGGCATGCAGGGCAGCCTTGAGGACCAACTGAACAAACTGAAGCAGTTTGAAGTTAGCGTTGTTCAGTACAGACCACATATGGATGAACTCGAAAAGTGCCATCAAGTAAGTTGGACCATCCATTGAAATTGGGGTTAATTTCTTCAATTAACACGATTTCATTTTTCGCTGCTGTGTTTATGTTAATTTTTATTTTAAAATTAAAAGTAATTTATGCATATTAAAGTACTGAAGTTTGCTTTTTACTGCTGAATATATGTATCAATAGTGGTTCAAATTTGTCTTTAATTCTGTGATTTTTAAAAATCTTTTTCAGGAAATACAAGAAGCTATGATATTTGAAAATAGGTACACACAATACACTATGGAGGTAAGAATTAGTGCTATCTATTTTTTCCATGTCTTATGATTTGAAAGTCTGTTTATTCTCACTGATTATTTAAAACATGTAATTGTATTGCTTTTAAGATTTGTGTTGAGTAAAGTTCCTAAGGACATTATGATTGACCCACTTTTATCGAATGGTTTGATGATGAGGCTATATCCATCCTAAATTACAAAATAAAATATATTATAGTTTGAAAATGTCTTATCGCACAAATCCAATTATTTAAATTGGTTAAAAAACAGAATTTATATATAGTGTTAAATTTTGTAATAATGCAGTCAGAAAAGTTAAAATAGATAATTTTAGATGTATATTAATGCAACAAGTAAAAAGTACATTTAATTTTTTAAGTGATACTTTCTGTTTCACACCTTATAAACGATATTTATATTTGAGCTGAATTCATACAATTCTGAATTATACATTTTAGTTACATTATAGTTTATTGTGCATTAAATTATTTGTTTGAATGCTCATTAAAACTCCTTCCTTTCCTCTATTTTAAAATTTATGCTGTGTTTAGTTTCTAAGTTTGTGTTTGTTCATTTCAGACACTCCGAGTTGGCTGGGAACAACTGTTAACTTCAATTCATCGTAATATCAATGAAGTTGAAAACCAGGTATGCTTGCACATGTTTTGTCTTCCTTTGTCTACAACTACCTCTCTACTGGAATTACTTCAAAGCATAATTAAATCTGATTACTAAGATGGAATTATATACAGAGTGTCAAAAGTTTCCGTACAACTTTAAAAAAATCATTTGCCCGTATTTTTTTAATTATTGAATTTATCATCTGCTTATAATTTTATGTATTCTTTAATTTTTATCGTTTGGTTTTCTTCTCGCTCAAGTTATGCAATAACAAAGTTCCGTGTCATTTTGTTCTTCATTGCAAAATGAGTTTTTCATGCATTCAGAGAATTGCGTTGCTTGAGGCTTATTTTGTATGTAAATCATATGAAAGAGGTAAAGAATTTTAGCGACATAAATATCCAGATGATGCAATACCGAGTAAAGATACACTATATCAACTTCGGCGATTTCGTGAGACAAGTTCGGTGGAAGACAAACACAGGAGTGGAAGATCGAAACTCGTTACACCGGACTTTGCAATATCCTTCGTTGAGTTTCTTGCACAATCTCCTCATCAATCCGTGAGGCATTTGTGGGGGCAATCACGTGGATCGACACATAAGGCTTTAAGAGCTTTACATTTTCGTGCTTATCCTGTAAAAATGTTGCAGGAGTTAAAGCCACCAGACAATGAGAAGCGGCTTTATTATTGCCGATGGTTCCGAAGATTTATTCGCAACAACATCAACATTTCGGACAAAACATTTTTCTCCGATGAGGCATGGTTTCATTTAAATGGTTATGTGAACTATCGCATTTGGGCGATGACAAATCCCCATTCATTAATGCAAAAACCTTTACATTCTCAAAAAATTGGCGTTTGGTGTGCCGTATCATGCAAAAGGATTGTTGGGCTTGTTTTTCGAGTCAACTGTTGATGGCACTGTATAGAACTTATCCAACAATTTGTTGCACTATTAGAAGTTAATGAACGAGATTCTTGGTTCCAACAACACGGTGCAACCTGCCATACAAGTTATGAAACCATGGGTATGCTTCAAGATTTTTTTTTGATCGACTCATCTCAAGAAATCTTTGTCCACCACATTCCCCTGATCTGAGCTCCCTGAATTTTTTTTCTGTGAGGATATTGAAAGAACAAAGTTTATGAAGATAAACCCAACATTAGATTATCTGAAAATTGTTATTACTCAAAGGATACAAGAAGTCACTTCCAGCATCTTGAAACGCGTTTCTAAAAATATGTGCAAACGACTTCAGCTTTGCCTCCAAGAAAGGGGTGGACATTTTGAACATTTATTATAAATATGAGTTCAAATTTTTTTCCTACGTTATGTTAAAGATGCTTTTCACCATTAGCATAAAAATAATTGCTTTAAAGTTTGTTATTTTTGTATAATAAATTCACGAATCATCAGTACGGGAACTTTTAGAACACTCTGTAGATGGGGATTAAGAGTAATATTATACATAAAAATTACCACACTATTACTTAGAAAGAGCCGTACTATGATTAAATTTAGAGAGATTGAATTGAGTGCATATTGCTAATGCCACCTTGTCAGGCAGTCCAAGGGGAAATACGCATATGTTACACCTAATATTGCTATTAATTTGTCTTTCTAAACACAATTTTCAAATTTTAACTTAAAAAACTATACCTTGTGTGTGTAACATGTATTTCATGCTTTTAATAAATTTTGTTAAACAGACCTCACTGTATATATGAGAGAAATTACAATATAATTAGTGAACTAATTGTTTTTCCATCTCTAATATTGTGCATCATAATGCAGGTGTAGAAATTCTTTATTAAAAGATTTCTATAGCTGCCATCTTATCTTTGGCACTGTAGTTTGTATCAAATACATTTAAAGATATAGCACTCTAAATCACATTTTGGATATTTGTGACATTTCAAAAATCTGTTGTGTATCCAAATAACTGTATAGCGACAGACCAAATGGAAATGTGTTGATGGACCCAAAAAATATTTTATTATTGTATGTTTAATGTGATTTATATGCATCCATAAATTTGTTTAGTTGTAGTCTGGTTTTTAATTCTTACTTTATTTCAGATTTTGACACGTGACTCTAAGGGCATTACTGGTGAACAATTGAATGAATTTAGGATGTCATTTAATCACTTTGACAAAAATAGAACAGGTCGCTTAGCTCCTGAAGAATTCAAGTCTTGTCTAGTCAGTTTAGGTTATAATATTCGAAATGACAGACAGGTAAGTTTATTGACTATGAATTTATTTTTATATATTGGTTGGATCATACTGATTATTTCTATCAACTTGTATTTGAATTTTGGTATGCCCACTTTTTTAAGTTTAAGATCCTACAGAAGTATATTCATACATGTTTTTAGAAATTTTGTTAGAAACAAATGAGTTAACTTTCAAGTTACAAATGGTTGACAGTTTTCACAAATTACAGGAAAACAATGTCACTTTTGACAAGATAACAAATGTTTTTTCCTGTCAAATCAATCACAGGTTAAATATTTATGCATACACTATCATTCCAAGAGTGTAAGTGAAAGATTGGTATAAGCATTTCATGATCATGAAAGTTAGAATGATAAACAGTCCATAGCAGAAAAAGGTATCTGGACTGCTGAGCAATCGTTGAATTATTGTTCTTAAGTATCTGAAGTGTTTAATGTTAGTTTCAATTTAGTTCAGACAGTCTTTGAACTCTTGACATTCTTGAGTGCATCAAAAACAACTTTTTAAGACATTCAGGAATAGTGATTCTTGAGTGACCTTGAAACTAAGGCCCAGTTTGCACAGTAGAAATCTTCCAGGTACCCCAAGCATGAAAAAGCAGCAACAATATCAAGACGATGCTGGCCATTTCTTTCAAACATGTAAGGATAATATATCAACCTTACACTATCAAGCCAGGCAATCAACAAAAAGTATTATTGGTTTTATAGTATTTGTGGGATGTAGCCCATTACAAAAGCCTGACATTACATTAGAGTAACTGTGCCATAATTAACTTGCCCACGCTTAGTAACTTGTGGAGTATTTTTGCTAAACATAGCTCCTATACGTCTGATTCTCTATTTGTTCTCACAACATTTTTCTATTCCCAAAACTCAAAAATCACTTGAAAGGGCAAAGATTTCAAGCCATTTAGACTACACTATAGAATGTGAAGAGACAGCTCACTACTTCGAAAGATGGCTGTATAAAATGTTTCCAGCTGTGGAAATGAGTCTAAGATAATAATTTTTTTTCTTTGGAAGGGTACTATGTGTTGAATGTGATTTAAGTATGCAAGTCTTATAATGTGGCTCCTGTGAGAAGGTAGACCTTGTGTCAGTTGATTTCTTAATAGTTGTGAAAGAGTGTTAAAAGTCTGCCATACTTAAAAGAATTGCCGTTGTAATTCAAAAATATTTGACAGGTCAATCAAAATGGACAGTTGCTTTATTTAGATCAATGAATCTATATGCTATAATTTTTCAGTTATAAGCACCATAGTTCGCATAAGGCACCACACTTCCTTCACCCTTGAGAAACAGAATCCTTTTTAAATATAAAACAAAATGCCAAAAATGATAACTCCCATTTGCACTAAGATTGATACATTATCGCTTGAAGTGGCAACGAGGGGCTACCGTAAGCATAAATGGTGATCACCTTGAATGTTTTCCCCCTGCCAACTCATTACCAATGGTATTGCTTTCGGCACCAAACGATACACTCAGAACTAGAATTTGTTTTTGACTTCAATTGTGGAAGGGATTTGTTTACGTTCCAACCTATCACCTAATTTAAAGGATAGGCTGGCTCAACTGCATTCTTGTGGTAGCCTCATATTTTTATATGACCTATAGTATTTTTAAATATGAAGTTCAGATGCTATTTTTTGTCACCTATTGACTTCCATAACTAAGCCAACCAGGACAATGATCCTATTATATATAAAGTTAATTTAACTTTATATCCTAGGCCAATTCTTTTAAAAAGATGAGTAAAAAAAATGCATCATATCACATAAAATATTTTGCTTTCTAGTATGTTGTATGTCAACTAAAGTAATGAGGTAAACACAAGTATGTTCAAAAAGTGTTCTTGTCTGAATATTTTTTTGTTTTGCCTTTCCTAGGGAGAAGCAGATTTCCGTAGGATCATGAGTGTAGTAGACCCCAACAACACAGGCTATGTTCATTTTGATGCTTTCTTAGATTTCATGACAAGGGAAAGCACAGATTCAGACACAGCTGAACAAATTATTGACTCTTTCAGGATTTTGGCTGGAGATAAGGTAAGAACCATTTTCTCCAATGTTTTTGTTACCTTTTCGTGAGATGCTCAAATCTATTGTGTTGTGATTGATATGCTTCTTAACTGTGTTGCTTGAAATAGGCAGATGTAATGAAATTCAAAATGAATTCATACTCAATTTAAATTAAAAATGCTTGAGTATTTTTGTTATCCTTTTAGCAGTTTTCGTACTCATCCACTTTAACACAATTAAATTGTTCTGCTTTTTTAATTTAGAATGTAACATTACCTGCATAGTCAATAAATTAGTTGAAAATATTCAGCATTTAAGTAACATGCTGATACCATTTTTGCTACTCAGATGAGTTAATGAAACTCTCAACTGTCAAGAGCAACATGTGCGGGTAGTTTCTGTTGCCTTAACAAACGTTTCTAAACCACTTAAAAATATTTTACATAGCTTAAAAAATTGGTCATTTCCGAGAAAATTTTCACGTGAAGGTATATTTATGATTTATTGAAGATAATGAGGCTTTATGTTTTTCACACAATCCTTATATAGACTTCTCTTTAAAAATTGTATTTTTAGTTATAAAAATAGAACTTGAATAATAGTCTTCCCTTTTCAGCCTTTCATCACTGCTGAAGAACTGCGCAGGGAGTTGCCTCCAGATCAAGCCGAGTACTGTATCCAGCGTATGGGACCCTTCAAAGGAGTTGGGGCTGTCGCAGGAGCCCTGGACTACATGTCCTTCTCGACAGCGCTGTATGGTGAAAGTGATCTTTAGAATGTTGCTTCACCCCCTTCTGAGCTGGTCTTGTGTAGCTTTTTAACCTGAATTGAGAAGATATGCCAACATTTTACAATCATGTACATTCTTTTCCCAAAAGAAAATGATTGTGTTACTTTTTATGTACATGTTTTAAAAAATCAAATAGATTTTGCAATTTAAGTCATGAAATGGATTATATGGACTCTAAAAAGTAATTATTCGTAAAATGTTGAAAGCTTATATTAGATCAATTGTAGATATTATATAGTAAATTTCAGAGGTTGTGTGCTGATGTTGGTTGTCGACAAAGTGTCAAAATTTGAAGAACTCATTTTTTAAATAAAGAATCGATTTAAAAAGACTGTATCATACCAGCTCAATGTTTCGTTTTTACCCCATCCTTGTGGATATGGTTTAAACTTCATCTACTTAGAATGAAAAAATTCAAGAAAGGTTAGTATTGGTTGCAGGAAGTGCCGCATGTGCCTTCATGGTGCGCCTGCCGTCCTACAATGAAGCAAGTTACAATGTCTTCCGACAGCACGCTTACCGTGATACTGATCCATCATCTGAAACATGACCTTTTTCAAAACAGCCTGCAAAAAATTGGAAACGTTTTTCAAATTGAAATGCTTGTTTTAACCACCTAGGTATAGTTCTGCCTCTCCAACAATGTTTGTGTGATTGTGATGCAATAATCATGTTTTAAGTTAATTAAAAAAAATTATTTTATGTTTTAAGCCTTGTGAGTATGTTTGTGAGAAGCTATCCAAAGACGAATTGTCCTGTAATCACGCTTTTGTGCTCCTTTGTACTTTTTAAAATGTCTTAATAAAAAAGATTTTTAGCCCCACCAGATTTTCCTATGATATAGCAAGTTTATTCATCTTTTGTTGAAATGCCATATTACTCATGTAGTATAAAATAACTCATTTTAAAAGCTGATAATCATGGACATCTAATCCTTGATGAGAAATAAACTTGTCAGCTACAAATTTTTTTCTGAACTTTGACACTACTTTTTAAAAGTGATCTATATTTAATATACAATTTGAAATCCAAACTAGCTAATTGCTCTATACCATGTCTTAAATGTAAGAACTGTTTCTCTGTCGGGTTCAATGGTTTGCTATAAGTTCATCAGGTAGTTCATTAACGTCCAATCGTTTCAAACATTGGCATAATTTACAATCAACAGCTAAGTATTTAGCTTTGAACCTTATTTCATAAGACAGGCATATTATTTTAAAACTAATTTTTTAAAATTAGTTCAATTTAATTGCTAGCACTGATACATTAACATTTTCATTCCGAGAAGCACCCAAAGTACATTGTTATTCAATGTGCTTTTAAGCAACCCAAGCTTATTGGGTAGCTTCAATGTAAAGCATCATCTATATGTGTTATCAGTTTGTTTGAGGTACCATATTGTAAATATTCTAAGATTTCATTTTTCAGATTTATTTTCAACACCTGTTAAGGTACATATTCAAACCTCCTATAAGTTGAGAATATACCAAATATCATCTACTTGTAATGTGGATAATGCATGCGCAATGAAACATGCTTTAAAATTTTGTTTACGAGAATACATAAAGAATGTTACAAGTAAAGAAACTAATAAATTGTCATTGTTCAGCGCTTTTGGGAACATTATCCTTTTTACTTTGAATAAATTAAAATCCAATCTGAAACCTAATGAATGATATATTACAGGAAACAAGTCAATTTTTACCTTATATTTCTACAATATTTCATTTCTACATATTGCCCAGAAAAGCTTAGAAAAATTAGTTTTGGCAACTGAGTGAAATTTATTTTGCACTCTAGTTTTTCATTTGCTTATTTTTGGTCTTTAATTATGTGTAGTCATCAAAATGGTCATCTAGCTTTTGGATTCTTAATATCTTGTTGGTTATGACGATTCTACATATTGATTATTTTTGCTTAGAAAATTGACCTATGTATATTCATGGTGTTTAGGTTTAGGCAGATTGAAAGGAGTAGATTACTGAAATATAAAGTTACACTAAAGACCTTAAAAATAAAATGAATAACTGATTATTTTTTATGCTAGTGCATCTCTTAAACAAGGCTAAATATTTTCTTCAACTTATGGGAAATAACTTACAATAAAAGTATACTATAGTATCAATAGTGAGTGGTGTGTAAATAAAGTCTAATTAGTCCTCAAGTATCAAAATATGACTAACAATGAACCTAAATATACATACATAGTATAATTATTATTTGGTAACCGAATCATACAGATTAAGCAGAAACATTCAATATCTGAAATGCAAACTTGATTACTATACTGGGTGTCCCAAAAAGGTTCCGCGATTTATCTTTTTACCATTTGGAGATAGGTAGGCAATGTAAATTGCAAAAGTGCACCAAATAAGATAAGTAATTAAGAATGTGAATATGAAGAATGTGAATAAAATTATCACGGGGTGCTAACAATTTAACCGGATACAGTTTTTAATTTGTATACAACCCCTCTAGATAAAAATCCGAGATAGCAAAAATGTTCCTTACCTGTTTCCTCTATCGGTAGTAAAAAACCATATTTCTGTAGGTTGAATAGTAACGGAGATACAAGAGTTTCTATTTTAAGGGGGCCGTATCTAATCTAGAACGGAAACTGACCCATGGCCAAGAATGAAGAGCTAAGTTCTGCATTGCTGCAGATGGAAAAGTTTCCTTTTTATTTTTATTTAAACCATTTTTTCTACAGTATTTTTATTAAAGATTACATTGTCTACTATTATGCATTGCGATTTTCATCTGCAGTTGCAATACTACATTACTTTGCACAATGTTGCACTTTCTGACCGAAAAAAAATGCTTTTTAGCATTGTGTATGCGGTCCCTAATCTGACTGCTTGAACAGCTGTGCACAAGCGGTATAAGTCAACTTTTTTGCGTCATGCCTCCGTTACTGTCAACCTACAGAAATGCAGTTTTCTGCTAACGGTAGGGATGCAGGTAAGGAACATTTCTGCTATCTCGGATTTTTATCTAGAAGGGTTATATACAAATTAAAAACTGTATCCGCTTAAATTGTTATCGCGTGATAATTTTATTCACATATCTTAATTACTTACCTTATTTGGTGTACTTTTGCAATTTACATTGCCTACCTAATGGTAAAAAGATAAATTGCGGAACAACCTTTTTGGGACACCCTGTATAAATGCTTATATGATATTCAATATTGTGGATTTTATTAAAGCTGGAATAAAAAAAATATAACTGGATTCGCACAATGAATTATAACTGAACGCTTAAAAACTAGTAGCATCCATTATGAAACCATTCTAATATCTAATCTCAAACAAACCCATTTTGAAACAATTTGTAATAGGAATATAGTTGATCGACATAATATATATATCACAAATATTTTGTGGCATACTTCAACATAATCTATTCAGCAGTGGGGAAAAACATCCTCCAGGATCTTGAAGTGAAGAGGACATTTTCTGTTTTTTCATAAAACACTGTAATAGGAAATCAGATTTCAAAAATTGAATTCAGTGCAATTGGCAGTGCAGTATGTGAACATATATCAATTACTGCATAGAAAATTACACTTGATGAGTGAACCAGTCAAGGAAAACTAGAACTTTTTTTAATCTCAGGTTCTAATTAAGGATCCTTTGTTTCATCACACCAGGGTGACAAAATGCTGCTCTAGTAACTTCATTTATATATATGTTACCGCTAAAGTACGGAAATCAGGTAATCTAGATTACCTAGGTAATGTGCAGATTAACTACGCCGATCCGTTAAAGTGCAGAAAATTGTTTCATTTCTCAAATTACCTAGGTAATCTGCAGATCACCTAGATAATTGCACATTACCTACTAGGCACTCGTTAAAGTGAAAATAAGATCTTTGCTCGAACAGCAACGTTTTTGTACGCTTAAATCAATACTCAAACAACTCAGTATACTACGTACTACTAATTGAAAAACACACTACTTTTATCCCATAAAGTTATAAATAATTTCATATAATAATCAGTAGATGTAAATAAAATATACTGACAATTGTCTTCCACCAAAACATTTGTTTCAACTCATAAAGTGAGATCAGAAATTTACATTGTCATTTTATAAAATAAATTACCCCAAATTTAATTGAAATTATGTCAGTCGGATCTTTCCTTCGGGATGGATCGCTTCATCGTCCCTTCTTCCTTCGCTCGTCATCTGACAGTGGTTCAAAATTACTTGGTGTTATCCTCTGATCTTTCTCTTCGGGATTGATCCCGAACCGTAGTCAATAGCCCATTGTGTTGCTCCAGTGCGAAGTTAATTAAATACCTACTTACCCGGACAGTCGTTAATAGCCCGTTGTATTGCTCCAGTGCGACGTTAATTCTACTACCTACCTATGTAAATATACATGCGAGTTGTAGACGGCACAGGTTCAATTTAAGTAACTTATCTTCGGTGTATCTCCCTCTTGCGTGGGTAAAACTTCCCTTGTATGTAAGTTCATTACTTCACGTTGTTTTGTGCGGCCTGGACAAATATGGCACTTGCGTCATAAAACCCAAACCAATCAATCCAAGTAAATGCAATGTACCATTTCTTAATTGTATCTGCAGTCGATTTTTGAAAAGGTATGAAAGCTTAGCCATGCGCAAACGCATGAATGACGATCACCGCGGATGGATTTATGAATTATTTTTATAATTTCTGAAAACACACAAGGAGTGTATTCTTTCCTGGATGCCATTTACGGGTCCAAAACCAGGGAAACTTCAAACAGCCAACTTGAGAATCCGTGAGGATCGAATCCGCGAACCTGCTGCTCCGGTCTACTAGTCTCTTATGAGTAGGGACTTTAAATGGTGGTGCGTCTTCTCTAAACGTTAAAATAAATTAACAACAGGAAATAAACTTTAGGTGTAGGAAATAGAAGATTGATTTTGCAAGGCAAAAGTCATTATCAAGAAACAAACTTACACGTTTCAAACAATGCTAGGGGCTTTTGTTGAAAATATCATGTTTACTTTTACCACAATCTCAGTGGCATAATGACTGCTCTTTCTTTTCTCAGTTACAAAACAATACATTTAGCAATGCCTGAAACTCAGTCTCTTTTCAATTGAATTGACCATGTAACGTTAAATTGACTTTTTGAAGTTGCGAAACAAATTGAAGCAAAAATTACTTATTTAGATTATGAAACGAGCTAGAAGCAAGTCGCCCAAACGAAAACGAAAATCCTCTAAGATCGCAAAGAACTCACGCCACAAATCCCCTTTGAATATAATGTTCATCCACAAGTGTTTGCAAGCGAACTACAAGAAGAAAGTGGACCCGAGCGCGAGTTTTGTTTTGGAAGGAATTCTCCAATATCTAGGAGCGGAGATTATGGAACTGAGTTACAGAGTTGCACTGGAGCGACTGAAACCTCACCAACCCTGCACCATCACTGGACAGGACATCAAAACTGCCGTGGAAAGCGATTCGGAAATGAAGTGCTTGATTCGCACGGAAAAGAAAACCGAGGAGACCGATGCAAGTGAAAAGAAATAGTTCTTCATTCTGCCAAATTTAATTTTTGCTAATAATACTTGAACGGTAATAAATAAATAATAATAAAAGCTCTGGAAAGATAAAGCCCGTCCTTTCTTGTTTTTTATATTCGAGTGAATTAAATCAATATTTAATTCAATTTCATGAAACATGTCAGCAGTTTAGCTTGGGCGTACAGCTGTATTATACGCCTCGTGTGATGGTAACGCTCTTGGCGCACTTTTAGTAGCGAGTTATGGCAGGTGAAGGCAACCCATCTTTATTATCGATAAAAACTTGTTTTTTCAGTTTTATATTTTTCCCGTTAATTACTTTCCGCTAAAGCTCATTATTTTCCGTTTAAAAAAGACGATTTTTTTCTAAGAATTCTTTCCATAAAAAGTTCGCCAAGAGCGTTGCCACCAAACGAGGCATATAATACAGCTGTACCTTTGCTTGTACAAATTCATCACAATCGCTAAAACGTTTAAAGAGTCAAAATGACTAAAAGTACCAATTTTTGTAATGTCTTTTATTAATTGTTCAGCTTCAAATATGTGTGCAAACTTACATAGCTGTAGCTACATTATTTTGCGAGTTATTAAAGTTTTTAATCGAATGTCGGGTGTGAAATCGACTTACTCTTAAACTGTCAAGTCCTCTTTCTCATCTTTCTGTTTTCCATGACTACAGTGTATTTAAAATGCTAAGTGTATTTTAGCTAAGACAATAAAAACATTTCTTACATATGCTCACAAAAGTGGGTAGAAGATGGCCTCCCACATCTGCCATCCGGGCAATGATGAACTAATTGCTCATGATAATTTGTTCGAAAAATTCTACTGGCCTTAAGAAGAGAGATAAAACGTTGAAATATTAGATGGCTGACCTGTGAGATTGAATTTTATGGCGCAAGGATCATGTTTGACCAAGCTGTGACAAACGTCAAGTACGGGCATAGACATACAAGGAAAGCTTTTCTGACATAGATGAGAGAAATTCTCCAAAGGAGTAAGCGAGCCTGTGCAGCCTACAACTCGCAGGTTGCTAGCGCAGCTGGCAACATCATTTGCAAACTCAAGATTTTATTGTTTATTTAATTATAGTTTACACTATCTTTCTAATCAGAGAAGTATTCAAATTATTGTATAAAATACTAACTCCTTGTCAAATGCTCTTTTTATTTTTATTGAAAGGCCTTATCAGCTTCTTGTAAATTTTCCATCATTGCATCCAGGCCCTAGAACCAAGTTAGATAACGAACTCCATGGAATATTTATATGCACGCACTCAATATTTTCACTTACGTAGACTCATTAAATTTTCTCTTATTTTCCCTTTGCATACTTGTGCATCTTTATTATTGAAAGCACTATCAAAAGATTTACTTTTTAACTTATAAACCAGACTTCATAATAGTACAAAAAAATTTGTACGCTTCCTCCTATCAGCGTACGGCTAACCCTACATCATATGTGGTCGGCCTGGGTTATATCTAGCGATCTAAAATTCTAATGAGTGGAAGGTCATAAGCAAATATAAAATGCTTCATTTGAAAAAGTTCTAAAAACTGAGGAATTCGAAAGAATAGCACGAAAGAAAAACTCACTAGAACAGAAAAAACGGAACAATCCAAATATATTATTAAAAAATTATTTTCAATGTTTTTAATAGAGATTTTCAGTGCAAACAAACGAACGGTCTGCGAAGATTTTACTTCTGCGGTCGAAATGGTCTCTCCTGATATGGTATATATCGAAGTTACCTTAAAATGTAGTGTGTCACCGTTTTGGCAACGTTTGACGTTTAATTTAATTGGTGTTGACCAATCAACTATCATATATCAATTCGGAATTCATTCGTTGGCATTTTCATTAGCGACGTGCTAAAATCGTATAAAAAAATAGCCAACTAAAGTCATGTTCAAAATACACACGAAACACGTGTCTCCGCAAACACCACCGCCACCTATATTTACTTTGTCACAAATTCCTCATAAAAATTCCGATAATTTTTAGTTGTGTACGATTATCTGCCGGTCGCATCATTTTACGCTTTCGTCTTTAAGAAAATATCTAGAGAGAAATTCAAAATTGATCAGATGGATTGAAGTAGTATGAATTAAGATTCGGAACAAAATTCTGGAATAATTTTTCTCAAATAGGAATATTATCTCCGGAATAAATCATTTTGCGACTCTAAGCTATAGAGCACTCGCAACCACGTGGTCTGACCATAGCAACGCCGGAATGACGTCCCTAGCAACCGTTGCTGTAGGACAAGCAATGGCTTCTGTTCCATTAGTAAGCATGGATGTTTCAGTGCGAAATCGCTACGATCAAAAAATATCTATCATTAACGGAATGGATCCGTATGATTTGGACAATCCAAACGCCTCTTCGAATCCTGAAGATTTTCCAAAGATCAATTTATGGTGTATTGGACATTATTTAGTTTTCAAAACTTCCCACTACATAAAACTTCCCAATGCATAACAATTTGTTTGTCCTACAGCAGTTAACAGTTAAGAAAAATAACTGATCATGACGTCACCTGCGAATGCTCTATTCTATCAATCAAAAACTTAAATCACTCAGCATTTTTCTATAAATATGTTAACATATTTGAATCGGATACATTTGTGAATACATAAGAATTTTGAATTTGAATACATGCAAAATCAGTTACGATATTAGTAAAATTTATTAGTTGATAATTAAAATACATGAATACAATTCATTGGCTGCACATAAAATATAATGAATAAAAAACATATAGCGTGCTGCCATTTAGTTATAAAAAATATATTTGAATATGAGAGGAGGAGGTGTCCAAAATTCATTCGAAATTTTTTTTAAATGGGCTTTGTTGAAATGTATAGGATTCAAAATTTATTTCATTTATTACTTGTCTTTTTTTGTTCTTTCATGGAAATTTCAGAAATAATTTCATTTTTAAATTGGCAACTTTTAAAATACACTAGACTAGCTTAATTGTATTCGATTTAGCTAGACATCAGTTAGTTTTCCTTATAGTTGATAGATGGCGTCTGTGAACCTGTCCAACTGTTATCTGATCTTCGTTTAGACGAAATTCTCGTCGTCATTTATTGCCTAGTCAGCCGAACACATTTCTAAACAAAAAACGTTCTGAACCATGCAAAATATTTTGTCACTGCTATCAAAGTCAACTAAATACTTGGGATTTATTTTGATATTTTTAATTTGTCAGTTCGAATAGGTTTTCGTATAGAAATTCAAAATTTTGCTAACATATACAAAAATTCGAATAGACCATTCTGAATCATGTTCCCAAGTGAGAGAAATCATGAAATAAAATACATGAGTGAAATTGTTAAACAAAAATGTTTACTATTCGTTAATTTCGTACAAAATTATGTAATTTTTAATATCGATAACAATTTTTTCCAATTTTTCGTGATGGGATTTGTACATTTTCTTAGGGGTTTATCTAGTTTTCTGAAAGAAAAGAAAAATATGTGTAAATCGAATATCTGGTTACAAAGGAATAATACGAGATTCACTTTCTTTTCGTAATTTTCTGTAAATAATTTTTCCAACAGACAAAGATTTGAAATAAAGGAAAAGATTTAAATTACTTTCCTCAATGTCTTACAAAAACGCAATAGAAACAAGTTTACAGAATCGTGTTCATGTTGCCATATCAATTTCCAGGCAAATTACTCTGTCAAGATCTTAGAAATAGAGATGTTCTTATGGTTATTTGCCGGAAGTACATTTAAATATGACAGCACCGATTATCTCCGGGTGAGAAATTCTAGCTCCTACTGAATTCTAATTATAAGAGAGGATAGTTACTTCGTAACACACCACAAATTAGATACGGTTGTCTGCGAGTGCCAGTCAATGTTTCTGTGAAAGTTTTGTAATTTTAGGCCAATGTACTTCCTTATATCTAGAAGGGATGTTAAAGACACAAATATTATGGCGCCCTCATATTACTTTCTTCAACGTTTAAAAAATTATGTTGAAATCCATTGTTAAATTATTATGTAATTATGTTTAATAATGTTTTTCGTTAATAAATTCGTAAAGAGAACTATAAATTTAAGTGATTTAGGAGGGTATCGAATTATATCCCTTTTATTCTTTGTAGTCGAGTAATTATTCAAATGACAGAAAAATCTTGTATTATAATAATTCTGGACTAATCATTATGGATTCTTATAACAGATAACTCTTAAATACTGAACATAAGCATCTTATTTGATGATATAAAGTAAAATAATTTTCATGTTGTTTGAGGAATGACGTTATAAAGTAAAATAATTTTCATGTTGTTTGAGGAATGACGATATAAAGTAAAATAATTTCCATGTTTGAGGAAATGGCTATTTGGTAAGGATGTATCGTCGGCTTGGAGCAGAAACTCATAAACTGACATTTTTAGGAGATAGTAAATGGTGATGGGGAGAAATTCAGTCAACATTGTAATCAAAAGATATGTAACATTATCAAAATATTATTTTTAGTTTTTTTTACGCAAAAATTAATATTTAGTCTTTAAGCAGCAGTTCAGCGAAAATTATTTTTTATCAGTTAATGAGTTTTGCTTTTAGCCGACGATACAGAACATGTAAAGCGCACAAATCCCACCGATCTTGCAAGACGTGCTTGACAGCAGAAGTGTACAATGACAGTTTGAGGAGAAAAGAGATAAAATCAAAACCACAGCTGGGGCCATAAAGCATGGGGTTCAAACCCTCCCCGAAATATTTTTAAAGTTAAAAAACAATTGTTAATTTAGTGTTCGCCGAAGTTTCTCTAAAGGCACAATTATATGCGTATACTTGTCCAGAAAACATCACTGGAGTTAATCGTGCTCATTTTCATCCCCGGATCAATTCATCGGGAGAGAGAAGTGGAAGAGTCATCCAACGAAAACGTTTTCTAAATACGCTTCGCTTTATGTCATAAATTAAAAATGAGTCCAACGGTCTCTTTCCTGGGCTTAAGACTGGATTTTGCTCACCACGCTAGCTACCTGCGAATTGAAGTGACGCAGGCTCGATTTTTGTAACTTACCCTGGGTTAATTTCTGCCTTCTGGTTAGTAAAACCTGGCTTGTTTGTGCGTGTATGACTATTACTTGACTGTCTTGTATTTGGCGCAGCGTAGCCAAACATGTGTGATCCTTGCGCTTTAAAATCCAACTAACCCTGCCTCATTTTTTTGGGGGAAATAAACCGGCTATTATAGGATTATTTTTCGTGAACAACAAATTACACTGATATTAAATGTCAAAAAGGAAATGGTAACTATATACTACTGACCAAATGGACGAACTGGTTAGGACACCAAGTATATACCATTCGGGAAGAGACGTGGAAATGTGATTTTTGACAGCGAGTTCAAAATTGAATCTAAGTTCTCTATAGAATCAATCCGCTTTACGCGGCGCAAAGGCACCGTATCCAACTGGATTACGCCGCTAATGGTGCACTCCGGTACCCGAGCGATCGCAGTCGCGTGCGGGGACATGGGGGCAAGTTTATTTTTCATCCGTTCCGGCGTCGCGGAACTTCCCCGCACCACCCCTGCTGATCCGGACGTCAATTATAGACCCGTTTAACCGTGCGCGATGACGGAAAGTCAATTCATATTTCCCTCCCGCTCTTTTTTTCCCGTCCGGTTCTCTTCTTCGCCATTGTCTTCTCGCCACGTGCTTAAGAAAAATGGAACAATTGGCCATGCCCTTTGGACGATTTTTTTCACATTTCGCGCACGCCCCCTGTCTGCGCGTGCCTGTGGGTCAGGCGATTGAGACCTCACGTAGGAGGGTGATTGGGATTTTGATGTGGGACATGGGAAAATAACAGGCTGAACCCGTGTCTTTATGTTTCTGGAGAGATAATGATTAAGGGGATCGAAGGTACGGTGCGGCCCGAGGGAGAAGGCAGTCGACCTTGGGTCAGTTGATTTACGAATAGGTGTGAAAGCGCTTTTGTAAAAGGCTGGCATTTGCAAAAGCATGAATTGCGATCGTCGTGGATGTTTTTCCATACTAGCGAGTTACCTGTACAACGCTTTCGGCATCAAATAAAAAACTTGGAGCCAGAATCCGCGTGGAAGACAAAAAATGTGGAAGTGATTTGTTTACGCTACCACCAGTAATTACTTATTTAACTAATAGACTCGTTCAAGACCAGATGACTCGACTGCATTTTCTCGAGAGCCGCACTGTATGTACCTTATCCTACTTGTTATCAGTCTTTCTACCCACATTTCGTATGATATGCCGATCTGTAATAATAGTACATTCACACGAATATTTCGAACCAATTAGCCCTCAATATTGGCCCTACATGCTTGATTGGTTGAGTTTTGTGACGCAAGGGACATATTTAGCCAAGCAAGCAAATAACTGTATTCTGTGTTCTATTTGTTGGAGGGCCACGGTAACCCGGTTGGAAGAGTAGCGAATTAGCAACCGGAGGGTTTCTAGTTCGAATCTCGTTCCGACCATATACCGTCGTGTAGGTGGGGGTGATGAACGTTAAATCTGTCGTGGCTTCAAATGTCCTCACGTTGGCGTGGTGTGGAAGTTTGGAGAGTGGGGGTGCCAGCTTAAGTGTTGACCTCGTCATCTGACCCTAGTGGCGTTGTCCTCGTACTCTCCCTTCGGGAACGATCCCGGACCGACGCCAATAGACCGTTGTGTTGCTCCAATGTGACGTTAATTCAACTATCTACCTACCTATTTCTTGGAAATCCAACCCGTAAAAATAGATTCAAAATTCTCAGAAACATTTTTGTACGCCACATTATTCCTGTATCTCACCCTGAATGTGTCTCTCTTATGCGTCAGTAAAACTTTCCTTATGTGTGTACGTCCATTACTTGACGTTGTCTGTCATGTATTTGGTGCAGCTTAGCCAAATGTGGCCCTTGCGCCATAAAAATCAACCCAACTAACAAACGTAACCACTCTAGAATAAGGCAATGTGATGAGCTTGTGACGGAAGAAATCTATTCTTTTCGTAACATGGGTGGTGGAGTAGGTTAGATGATACTTTTAATCTTGCTCATGAAATTTTAGAAAGTATTTGAAGATGCTTTTGGAAGAAAATAGCTTCGCTATGGACTTGTCTAAAATATTAACATTTCAACAAAACAGGTAACGGAAATGCCCCCAGCGAAATATTTTGTATGTGATTTGAACTATAGATAATCGATTTCTCTTTCCTACCTCTTTAAAACCCACACCAACAGAAAAAGAGTCAATACGAACCCAGAACAATCTGACAGAGGATAGCTAGTTGAATTTACGTCACACTGGAGCAACACAACGGGCTATCGGCGTCGGTCCGGGATCAATCCCGAAGAGAAAGATAGGAAGAAACTGACTAATGTAAATTGAGGTGCATTGAAGCGGAACGCACCGGATTCAGGCAGTGTGTAAAGTTTTAAGATTAATAATTAATTAAGACACAAGGTACAGAAAGGGCTTTCCCGAATCTCCATCATTCACTTCAATCAACAAAACTTTTAAAAAGTTGATATATTCTACTAGATTCAGATTGATCCGGATTCTGTTGATGTGAAGCTGCCATAAGCACTCACCCTCATAATTGTGAGGGTTCGGTAGGACTTTTGTACCATCCATTTGTGTGAATCGAACACATAAAACAAAAGAATGAGAAAATAGCTCTCGGGTCTTACACGGCTATATTTGATAGTGAAAGTAAAGCTTTATTGAATGCAATTGAGTACATAAAAACATTTGCTATAAATTACTGAAAAATATGCACATAAATTTAACCATGCAATATTTGTCTTTTTTCAATATTCTCCCATAAATCGGAGCATTTTAACCTTCTAAATGTCACATGATTCTTTTACCCCACAACACACATGAGTGAATAACATGTATTGGTTTAAAAAATCCTAGGAAAATTTTATTGGTCAAGAAGTTCAAAACTGCTTAAAAGTCTTGAAAGGAAGGTAATTGAATTAACGCGTCATATTGGAGCAACACAACGGTCTATTCGCGACGGTACGGGATCAATTCCGAAGAGAAAGATCAAGAACAACATCTCGTAATTTTGAACCACTTTCAGATGATGAGGTCAACATCTGAGATGGCACCCCATTCTTCAAACTTCCACACCACGCCAACGTGAGGACATTTGAAGCCACGACAGATTAACGTTCACCACCCCCACGTACACGACGGTCTTTGATTGGGTCGAGTTTCGAACTTGCAACGCTCCGTTTGCTAATACGCTTCTCTTCCAACCGAGATACCGCGGCCTTAAGTCATGAAGGAAAGACTGCAGATTGCAGAACTGATATATGTGTGAACCGCTCAGAGAGGTATAAATCCTCTGCATCACGCCTACTAATGCAATGCAAAATATTAGTCACAAATCATAAAGTGGTATCTATGGATTTGTTCAAGAACCGGGCAATCAACAAAACTTTTAAAAAGCTTATATATTTTGATATTGGGTATGGCTTTTATGGTAAGCATGATTTTTTAATGGAACGACGAAATAGGCATTAAAAGAGATGTATCATCATAGAGAGAAGAAATATATCAATGTAATGTATCAAAAGTAGTGAATGATTTTGGTTCATTGAAGTATCAGTGTATTGAAGTTTAGGTACTATCTTCAGTTTTTATTCATGTTATATATTTTGCCACTCTTTGAACTTTATTTCTAGTACGTCTTGGAAGAAGCAAAACTTCTTGAGGCAGATAGACGAATCGATCGCAAACCAGGTCAGTGAGATGGAAAGCGGATTTTCTGAGAACGAATCAGTGACCTCTAACTATTTCATTTGAATGATTGCTCCAGTCTGAGAAATGACATATTTAATGTTCAGATGGCAGATACATCTGATGAAATCTTCAACAACTCTTGTGATTGCTTCGGTGTGTTTATTCAACAGATTATACCATGCATTAAACCTTCTTCTGATTTTTGTGGACTGCTAGGGTTTAATTTATAAAATCTTATCTTAAAAAAATGTATCTTTTAAAAAATAAAATTAAATGTTGTCTCGAATCTTTTGCGTAATAATTCAGTATATTGTTCCTCTGGGCCGGCATTACAAAGTATGGGGCCCATTTCGATTAGTCTCTGAGGGCCCCCTAAATTTTTTTAAAAGAAAAATTATTAATTAAATGATGTTTTTCGAAATTGTGCAGTTGAAAGTAGAAAACATACTTTGAAAGTAAAAATAATCGTTTCAGTGTCATTAAATAATTTAGGGGTAAAATTATTTAATGACGCACTTAACGTTTTTAACATTAAATAATTTAGGGATAAAATTATTTAATGACGCACTTAACGTTTTTAACATTAAATAATTTAGGGATAAAATTATTTAATGACGCACTTAACGTTTTTAACATTAAATAATTTAGGGGTAAAATTATTTAATGACGCACTTAACGTTTTTAACATTAAATAATTTAGGGGTAAAATTATTTAATGACGCACTTAACGTTTTTAACATTAAATAATTTAGGGATAAAATTATTTAACGGGAAATACATCTTTCCCCAATTTCATTCATGATGGGGCTCCTTGGAGTGTGTGAAACCCCATTTGGCGGAATCGGCTGGTCCAGCTGTTTCTTACTATTTGTGCTGATCTAAGTAGCTAGCATTTAAAAAATTTCAAAATCAATGGATTTTATAATTGAAGGCAATTAGGCACTTCAACAATAATAGAAATCAAGACATTACTACTAAAAAACTACTAAAGGACTACACAAAAGAGAAATTCCTGGTTCAACTCTATAGGAATTTATTCATAAATATATCATCGCAACATCTAAAATGGATTGTTTTAAATACGATAACAATAATATACGTTTAGAAATTCAATATAATAGTTTAAGAAGCATTCTTATCTAATACAAATTTACTAAATTTCTCTAAAGATAAAGCAGGTTGAATAAGTAGGTTTGTAAAAATTAAAGTTATTCGTCTAATAATTCTAGTAATTGAAAATAATATATGTACAATATCATACGAGAGAGAGAGCGAATTTTTTTCCTATATGGTGTGTATGTATTTCCAGCATACATCGTTTCGGATAATTTGGGTTTTATAATTCGGAAAAAAATGTTAGCACACTTTAAAAATAACATAATCTATTGTAAGGGAGAGTACCAAAAATAAACGAAAAACTACCTGATTAATTATTTGATTTGATTGATTGAATTATTGCTAATATTAGCAAAGTTCTCATGATGTACTAGGAAACTGAAAATCCTTCTCTGTGTTGTTCGTGAGTGGAGTTCTGGGCATGCACTTGAACGTCGTCAGGGGAAAAGATAGGTACTGGCAAAATACGACCACATATGCTTACGATTTTGAACCAATTCCACATTTTCTGATATTTGTTGGGTTTCACACTTGATTCGTCTACATATTTTGGTTTCAGATTAAATATATCTATGGATCTGAATGTTTTATCCTTAATTTTCATTAAAATATTCAAAAAGGCATTATAAGGGACTATATTTGTTCGAAAATTAAGCATTTTTGTGAAGACGTGGTTGCTTATTGAGGTTTGCACGTGTACAGATAATACTCCAAGAACAGTCTTGATCATAACAGAACTAGAGAAAAGTTGGATTTTATAACGCAAGGGGCCATATTTGGCTAATCTTTGCCAAACAACTTCAAGTAAATGGACATACACACAAGGGAAGCTTTACTGACACTGAAGAGAGAGAGAAATACACAACACAGGGAAGAATCGAACCTGCGCCGCCGACAACTTGCAGTTATTATCGCAATAGGTAAAGCCACAAAACCACGGCGACCCCTAAACAACAGAAAAACCCCTAACAAAAAGAAAGTTCTATATTTCTGCAGGTATTCAGTCGAAACACAAAGATGAAAGAAACCGACGAGGACTTAAAAGTTTTCTCTGTACACGACATTACGTTACTTTCATCGCTTCATACTGATCCGAATAATAACGAGACGAGACTAATCTGTCAGGCTTAGTGAAATGACGCAATGCTAAAAAACCATCATAAATGCTTCATATTTATTTTCCATTCTTAAACTGTAAGCCTACTTTGCGAACTGAATTTCGCCTGGTATAATAACCAGTAACAAGAGAACTTCGACGAGCAACAAAATGTCCTATTTGAAAGAACGCGACAAAAAAAGTTATCATAGAAGTCGTGACTGATATAGCTGATCTTATTTGAATCCGCTTCCTCCGAAAATATGCAAAACAGGAACTCATACATGCATATCTTCAACGGACACTTGCCATTCATGCGCTGACGCAAACATGTGAAAACATTTCGCCTGAGTCACAGAGTGCTTTGCCCATCTTATACACCAAAACAACTTCGAGTGTAGAGGGAGATTTCTCCAGGAGACGTGAGTGACCCATTTCCCACTTGAAAGAGTGATTGCACTCTTTACGCAACTTTTTATTTTAAGCAACCTGAGAAGGTATGAAGGTTAATGATTGTGGCAGGGTTTTATCTCCTTTTCTTGCACAATCCTTTGAAGAATCTCAATGGGATTTTTTTATAACCCGAAAGTTTATTCGATTTGTTTCGAAAGGGTAGGATAGCTAGCTCTTTTTAACCCTCTTAGGGGTTCACAAATACTATCCGTTCTACAACCTGCAGTATTCCCTAACCATTTTTTTATCTTCTTGACCACAAGAATCTTTCCTAAGATTCTTTCAACCAATAGATGTGGTTATTTAGTCATTATGAATGTTGTGGGGTGAAAGCAATACTAAAATACTCGGAATTCTCTGAAGCCCAGAGGGTTAATTCATGGTCCGCGGAGTCCTAAGGGGCGTTGTAATCCGAAGAACTCGTGAAGCCTATATCAGAAGATTGAAGGTTTCTGGATAAACCCAGTGACAAGTTACAGAATGAAAGTTCATAATGGAAAAAATAAATAATAAATAAAACAAAATATTAAGAGGATCAAAGAATCTCTGATTATTTGAATGAACGTGTATACCTGAAAGTACACCTCTTGAATAGTGGAAAAGTCAGTCATAATTTTGAAATTTTTTTAAACTTGAAAATTGCTAGCCTGAAAATTTTATAATTGACTTATCATCATGTTGCTCTAAGCCCTTCAATACATATTTTCTACATTAATGTTATTTTAATTTTTTTTTACTTTTTATCTTCGCTGAAACTAAAAGATTACGCTTTACATTCTGAATTAAACAGGCGATATGTATAAACAGGCGCTATGTGTAGTTCAAACAGAATTGGTAATATAACTACAGGGAGATTTAACTTGCTTACGCACATATTTAGATTCAAGTTATTTAAAGACAAACGCACAATTTTGGCTCATCTCATCGAGATATCAGTTGGTTGGGTTTATGTTTGGACAAGCTGGGCCAAACACAAAGCCCGCAACGTCAAGTAATGGACATTCACACACAAAAAAGGTTTTACAGACACATCAAGGGTAAGTTACAGGAGTCTGAGCCGCTACAACTCGCAGGTTATATGGAGACATGTTTTAAAATCAAGGCAGAATCTGTTTAGAAAATACAAAGAAATTGCGAACACGACTCTATACAGAAATGAAATATGTTAAAGAGGATAGTTGTTTTATATTAAAAACTGATCAACTTTTGATTACTCTTAAGAAGTAATAAGTTTAATGCCCCAAAGGGTGAGATCTAAACATGTAATGGCGAAAGGCCATATTTGACCATGCTGCGCCAGATACAGGACAGACAATGTGAAGTAACGGACATACACATGCAAGGAAAACTTTACTGACACAGAAGAGAGAACTGCATCCATGGAGGAATAGAACCTATGCCACCTACAACTGAGTAACGACGGTCCCCTATGCTATACTTTATTAGAAAACTTCCTAAAACGACACTTTTAGATTTCGTGTGTTTCTCTATAAACAATATGGCGGGGCATGGAAAAATTGTCTTTAAAATACTAAATTAGCAGGAACAAAATTACCGCAAAGGAATTTTTTTCTTATCCCGGATCAAAATTAGATCAGCTCCATGATGTCCTTCCTGCGATTAATGTCCAAAAGATGTCTGGGATCATCATGAATGTCCTCTGACACTCCAAAACACTGCAGTGCGTAGTCAGAAATAGCCGTGCTGTTACCTCGACACTTGTGACAGCCACAGTAAATATTTTTTCCTGACACATATTCCATTGTTTTGGCACGACCAGTTCAATCCACAAAGGATAACCATGAAAATTAAAAAGATTTTTTCGCATTAATAGCTGTGTTGGAAAAACATTATCTTCGTGAAAAAATTAACTTTTCATCGCGACAGGAACTTGATTTAATTGCTACAAAAGTGTATCTAATTTGGAGTGATCACGCATATTCTGCTACACAGCAATTCGTATTCCTCGGGAAAATATTTCTAAAACACGTTTCCAACGAAAAATGTAGATGCATCTGACAGTTTATGCTTTCTTTTCGAGCAGTAAATGGTTACGGAAATCAAATGTTTCCACAATCATTCACGCAAATGACGCGTATCAACCTGTCTGTCACTCGCGAAACGTCACGATTACATCATCACCGGACGGACGAAAAAGCAACGAATTTCTCGCACTTTCTACAACGCGATACACTCGAAAGGCCCTCAGGAGCGAAAACGCAGCCATTGACAAGAACGATAGCTATTACGTTTATACCAGGTAGCATGACTATATGCACATCGCGTCATCTCTGCGTGAAAACGAGGAATCAAACAAACAAAAGAGGAAGAACCAGATAAAAAGAAAGAAAACGTGACCCTTTTTCTACTGTTCTTTCACCGTAATCACGTCACTTCTCGCACGCGGATGAAGCGTTTCGAAACGAAAAGTCCCCATCTCCCGGCGAAAACAAACATGCCAGGGGGAAAAATAAAGGGAAAAAACTCAAGAGGGGAGAAAAAAAATCCAAACCTGTTCCATTTGCCATCGCCGCCGGTAACGCCTTCCCAGAAATTGCAACGCATGTGACGTCACCTTCCCGAAAAAGTACCCGCCCACGAAGTGACGTATCGGAAACGCATCGCTTCCGGCGGCCCTGAGTGGTGAGTCAGCGCGTCCAATAGGAAGCGGGGACGGATCTTGCCCGCAGAATGCAACTTGCCGCGTTTTTTGTTCAGATAATCCGTCGGGTCAGTCGAGGAGGGTTGACGAGCTGAGTGCGTGCGTTTAACCGAAGACTCGTGTGTGAAGTTATCTTGAACTTGAGTGTTTGTTGTTGTTTTGGTGTCAACATTGCCAGCATGCTGCCGTTCGAGACGACGAACATTTTCGAACAGTTACCGCGATTCGTCTTCAAGATGCCGAGGGTTGTTCCGGACCAGGAGAGTAAATTCCAGTCTGATGAGCTCTTCAGGAGATTGTGCCGGGAAAGTGAGGTAAGATACTCTTTTAATCTCACCTGGAGGAACACCCAAATGTTGATTGTAAGGGCTTGTCAACCCTGAAATCCATGCGCGTCCGGTCGTTTGTTTTGCGGGCAAGTGCACGCGCGATTCCGGCAGAACAGGTGGAATGAGGCCGAGGCGCTCGACCGAGTCTTGGTGTGTTGCTGTTTGTTTACTTTCCCAATTGTATTCTGATATGATTATGCTTTTGGGGGTGGAGTTTCAATAATCATAGGCACGTTCTCATGCGAATTGTTATTTAATTGAATTACATTTTTGGATGTTTATCAGAACTATTTCTACAATCGAATTAGTGATTGTTTGGAAGAATTGAAAGAAATTATGATTGTTGATTTGCCGAGTTAATGATCATTCTATTTCCATGTTGTTTAACTTAATGTTGTCTCCAAATGCTGATTTGCCAACTTTTAGACTTACGTTCGGATAGGTAGTTGAATTAACGTCGCACTGGAGCAACACAACGCTTGAATGAACTTCAGATTCTATTTACCATGTTGCGACTTAGATTTGTGAGATGTACGATTCTTTTGATTATTTGTCAACTCTATTTTTCAACGAATGTTTTGGCACTCGATCATAATTTCTATAATTATCAGCAAGACCGTACCTGAGGTTTTAAGTGTTCATGTGCAAGGCTCAATAAGCCGTCCCTCTCAAAAACATTCGATTTTCCTAATAAATCGTCCTTGATAAACAGTTATCGATAATTTAAACGAAACTTAAGATTAAAGTGCTCGAAGATTCGAAATATCATTTATTGTAAAGGAAATCTAAATAACGGTTTTCATAACTGCCTGCTTTCCTGTCTGATAAATTAATGACAAATTTTGCAGTAATGTTTTATCATTTTTATTTTAAAATGTCGGCCTCATCATTGAAACCGCCTTTATTCTTAGTTATTCAACGATTTTTAAGTTGGCTCGTCATATTGTATAAATCTACGAGCAAGTGCCCGCCAGCACACCACTCAGGAACTGCTCTGATTGTCAGATCTGTTGACCGTAACGTTTGATTTATCGCTCTATGCTCATTTTTACCTATTTTATATTATTTTTATTAGCTCCTACAGCGTAAAAGTAGATTCCCCGAAACACTTTGAACATTAATGTCTGGAGAGGGATTTGAACTTATTGAATCGAGAGTTAGATTCCTAACCACATCGACGATGAATGTGCCATATCGTATGGTTTTCAGCCCTCAGGGGCACATCTGCTTTAGTACCAGAGTTAGTAGCTTAGTTCGGGCTTTACGTACCCAAGTTACTCTAGTGATCTTTTCTTTTCCCATGGGATTTACTGTCTTTAGTAAACACGGGAGTTGCGCTCCCAGGATACTCAAGCTATCCTTTTCTGCTTTCATTCCACTATGTTCCCTTGACGTTCTTATGTTTGACGCAGCTTCACCAAATATGGCCCTTGCGCCATAAAACGCCAAAACAACCAATCATCTTATGGTAATGAATTAGCTGATGAATAATCCCGGGAGAACCTTTAATCCAAATAAATCTATTTTTAAGAAAACAGTTACTCACATTTTCCAGTTTAATACTTTACTATCGAAACTCGTGTATAAAAATTGCTACTTTACTTTGAATGAATTAATATCTAAAATATGAATATATTTTAAAATAACTATTTCGATCCCCTTGTTGCTTTGGTTTCTTACTTCTTACAGACGGAGTATATGAACCGTTTAGTTCATCTACCACCTCTGTTGTACTTTATCAGAGAAAGTTCTATTTAATTAGAATAGTTTAATTTAGGTATATAAACTTAGTGAATTTTCATCGCTTTGAAGAACAAAAAATCGGGTTGTTAGAGAATATATACATTTTTTACTTTAAATTTGCTCATTTAAAATTTTGTTCGTTCCCAACAAAATACCTTTTTCTTGCATGTCTCTTAAAGAAAGAATTGAAAAGTTAAAGTTGAAATTGTACAGGAAAACATTCAACCCATCAAAATCATCGTCGGCTTGCAAGTGAAACCCACTTAAGTCAAAAAACAGTTCGGAGAAACGAAGGGGGAAATTGTACTCCCTGAGTTTTTCTCACTTAGTGTGTTTCTCAAGAAAAAAAATCTAACCTCCACGCAAAAGAAAAAAATAACTTAATGGACACACACACTTCACCAATCTAAAAATCACCACATTCTGGTCTAGAAAAGCTAAAAGGTTTGTCTTAACGTAATTCACTTGTAAGCCGACGATAGGATGGAAATTGAAAATAAACAAGAACTGTTGGAATGATATTGCATTAGAAATTCTAACTTAGAAATATAAGGGGGGAAATATCTGTAAATAAGCGTGTTTTTGTGTCTTTGAATATCCTTACAACTGAATGTAAATGAATATAAAGTGAATATCCTTCCAACTGAATGTGCATGTATATAAAGATTAAACATTCCTCTAGTGAAAACTAACCGTTGCTCATAAATCTACAGTCCAACTATTCTTAAAGGTAGCAAATTCAATTTATCAGAGGTTCTTTCCTTATGTTACCGTGGTTCAAAATTACGTGGTGTTATCCTAGGATCTTTCCCTTCGGGTTTGACCTCGGACCGTCGCCAATAGCCCGTTGTGTTGCCTCAGTGCGACGTTAATTAAAATACCTACCTACCTTATGTTATCCTTATAACACTCCTTTGTCTTAATCGGGCCGCGGTGGCCCGGTTGGAAGAGTAACGGACTTGCAACCGAAGGGTTGCGAGTTCGAATCCAGCCAAACACCGTCGTGTACAAAGGGGGCTGGTGCACGTTAAATCTGTCGTGGCCTCAAATGTCCTCACGTTGGCGTGGTGTGGAAGTTTGGAGAGTGGGGTGCCAGCTCATCATTGCCTCGTCATCTGACCGTGGTTCAAAATTACGTGGTGTTGTCCTCGGATCTTTCCCTTTGGGATTGATCCCGGACCGTCACCAATAGCCCGTTGTGTTGCTCCAGTGTGACGTTAATTGAAATACCCCCCTTTGTCTTAATCAAAATTAGATGCCTTTCTTTTCGTAAGATAACATTACATTTTGTCGGTACCTAATTCACCTGGAGATGAAGACTAGTCACTTTTCGGGTGATACGAGTATCAGTAAGATTGCATTAAATAATTGTAGATTAGCATTTCGATTGCACAAATGGAGACGAACACTTGGTTGAAAAATTTCGACATTTATTAATAAACTAAAGAGGATACCAAACTACAAAAAACACGGATCAACTCTTTTACACTCCTTCCCCAATTCTTCCGAATTAATTTTTTATCACATGGTTACAGTTTGCACGTGATTAATTAAAAATACATTCCATATCTCAATAAATATAACATCAAGACACCACAAGTTTACAAATACGCGAGTAGTAGTTGCACGCGCGTAATTAAAATTAAATGCACGGAGCGCTTGCATGTGCTCACCGCTTTACTTTCCGATGCTCTGTGCTCGTTTTTCTCTTCTAAGATCAGCGGCACGGTCGTTTGTTCTGCGGCGGTCGACGGAACGGAAGCGTGACCGCCGATCCTTTCTTCCCATCCTCCGATGCTGACGCGGGAGAAGTGCTCGCGATTTTCGGAGAACATTCGCTGTTAGCTTAGTAGAGGCGGAGCGAGTCATTTCTGCTCAGACCGCATAATCATGCATTTCATCCTTCGATAGCAAAAGTCAAGCGGGTTTTGACACTGATTGTTATTATAGACGGTTATTGGAAGTTAATGAATTCATCAATCTTGCAATCCGTCCGTTCAATATGCAATTTTTAAAAGGTCAAAATCGGTTACCTTAACTAATCACAATATGGATTCATTGATAACGCATATCCATGTGATGCTCTTTAGTAAATCTAAATATTGGTTTCAATTCCGATTTACACATGGATGAGGATCACCCCCTAGTCTGCCCGGGTTTGGACTTGACAATATTACAGAGCCGGAATCTCCGAATTCTATTGAGATACCAGATAAAATGATGAGATGAGCCTCTACATATGGATAACATATCGTCGACTTGGAAGTGAAAACACACTAAGTCAAAATTTTCAAGACAAGAGCATTTTAACTTTTCTTGACCAGAATGTAGTGATCTTTAGACATTGGTGAAGTCCTGGTTATTTTTTGTTTGCATGAAGTATAGATTTCTTCTGAGAAACACACTTAGAGTGAGTTTAGCTTAACTTAGAGTGAGTTTAGCTTAACTTAGAGTGAGTTTAGCTTAACTTAGAGTGAGTTTAGCTTAACTTAGAGTGGGTTAGCTTATTGTGAATATTTCCTCCTTCATTTTCTCAGAACTATGTTTATGGTTATGGACTTGGTGTGTTTCACTTGTAAATCGATGATATGCTGCTTCTAATATTTTTATAAAGTTTCGCATAGTGGTAGCTCAGTTAGTAGTCGCGGATTAGAAATCGGAGGTTTGTGAGTTCGAAACTCGATCTAACCAAAGACCGTCCTTGTTTTTTTTAAAATTATATGGCGGGAAAATCAATAACTTAGACGCGGAAAAGAAACCTTTTTAAAGCTACTAGTACCCAAAATATACATACAACTGCGGAAACAAGGACGTATACAAGGGCGACCGATAGGGCTCGAGATCTCCCCAATACATGTGTGTTGTTAAAAACAACCAAAAATATATTCTGGAGATTATTTAGTCAGCAGAAATGGATATTTCAAATGAAATATGCATGACCATGTTAGAAAATCGAAGAAATCATTAAACTCTAAGCATTACAGCAATTTTATCAGAATAGTGAATCGGCAGACTGGGCCACCCCAAAATTGTTTTTTAAATAGTGTCTTTGCGGAAATAAATAACGGCCTGTCTTATTCATACATCGTTGTTTGGGTTGTTTAATAACAATTTAATAAAATATTGTGATAGGAAGATTGTTTCGAAAGGTATGAATACCAATCAGGGAACTAATTTAACATTAGGAGCTCAAAACTAGATTTCTAATCCAGAAACGGCTGATCCATATGACTTCAAAGTTGGTATTCGAGGTTAAATATTGATTAGACGCGAAATTTAACTTCGAAATGGGGTGCTGCTGTTGAAAGTTGCAAAGTTTGTGCAATTTAACAAGACAGCTCTTTACCCACATTTAATGCCTGTGAATTTATAGAGACTATTATTTTTAGAGATACTATGGAGAATATTATTGCTACTTGCATGCAGAATATTATGCTAGATACTATGGAGAATATTGCAAGAGATACTCGAATATTATAACTAGAGATACTGGAATAGTATTGCTAGAGATACTAGATTATTGCTTCAGATACTATGGAATGGAATCTTTAACTTTGCTCTCAATGTACTTACACAAAATTTAATGGTTTTATGGATGTTTTGTTCATAACACATGCACTTATTTTTCTGGTTGGCTGGGTATTTATGGCGTAAGGGCTATATTCGGCCAAATAACGGTGAGTAAAAGAATATATAAACACAAGGAAAGTTTTTACTGACACGGAAGAGAGAAACACACTCAGGAGGGAATCGAACTTGCGCCGCCTACAAAACTCTCAGATAGCTTGCGCAGTGTGCAAACTCACTAAACCACAGCGACCTCCAGATGTAGTTAAGCAGTGGTCCATAACATAGTCTAATTATAAGGTACACAATTAAGGTAATAGATAAAGTGATAAAAACCTCAGTCAAATTGATAATAAAAAATGAAAAATCTTCAAAGCAACGATTAACAGATTTTAAAAATTATAAAAAAATCGTCAATGACCATTTCGGTGAAACAAGTCGTCCACCATCTTCCGATTTAGTTCTGTCCTGATGATGGCTTCTGTTATTAACAGGACAGAAGGCTTCTTCATCCTGATCTGACTTTACTTATGTCCACGTCCAAAGATTTTACTTCAGTCCTGATGATGGTGGACGACCGAAATGGCCATTGGCGATCTTTTATAATTTTTTTAATCTATTAGTCGTTGTATTGAAAGTTTATCATTTTTTTACTAGCCAAGGTTGGCTGGCTGGCTTTGGGTTTTATAGTGCAAGGATTATTGGCTTTGGGTTTTATAGTGCAAGGATCATATTTGGCCAAGCTGCGCCAAACTCAAGACAGACACTCAAGTAATTGTGAAAAGAAAAAAGAATGGAGAAAAATAGAGAAAATCGCTTGGGCATCTTGACATTACTAACCAAGGTAATCATTTTTTTTACTAGCCAAGGTTGGCTTTGGGTTTTATAGTGCAAGGATTATTGGCTTTGGGTTTTATAGTGCAAGGATCATATTTGGCCAAGCTGCGCCAAACTCAAGACAGACACTCAAGTAATTGTGAAAAGAAAAAAGAATGGAGAAAAATAGAGAAAATCGCTTGGGCATCTTGACATTACTAACCAAGGTAATATTTGTAAAACGATACAAGATAATAAGGTGTTGACTAAAGGAAAATGACCGAAGAAACGCAGGTGTGTCAAGGGACCTGCAGCGATTGATGCTCAAAGTGATTGCTGGGGGTTCTGCAAATTCTCTGAGAATTAAATTTTTCGGAAGGATATTTTTTTTCATATTTTGCACCGAACACCCGATTCGCCGCTGACCTCGCCGTAACGTCTCAAGATTTCTAAGAGAAGATTACTATAAAAGGAGGGCTGAACCAATATCCGGAAATTCCACATCTTATTTTCCCACAACCGGATGCAGACTAGAACCGCATTCCCAGAATTGCTCCAAACATATTTGTGCACACTTTTTCTTTGCGGTGTGTCTTAACAATTTCGGATCTTTTTTCAACCGAACTCTCGGGTGATAAGATCAAGATTTACGGTACAAGAGACGCGGGTGGCAGATGACACTTACATGCAGGGGGTACGTACGCACGATTTTCTGAATCACTACTGCTTGGAGGAAATTGTGGTTGCAGTTGATGAGAATTTGCGGTTTTCGAGAGGCGTCTTTGGCAGCTGAATTGTGTAATGGAATAAGTGCCCTTGGCTTTTGTACAATGTACAGGAAGCTGTTTCTTTAACCTCTTCGTGGTGGAGGGGTGTATTATTAATAAAAGTCTAAAGACGGTGAGGAGTGAAATCTTGTTTGTGAAGAAAACCACAGATCTACATCTAAGATACATTTGTGTGTACCGGTTGAATTTGTCCTCATGTAGAAACAAATGACGTAGAGCGACAAACCAATTAGATACAATTCAAAGTTTGAAAGAGCTTAGCGAACTGCTTTGAACAAATATCGGAAACAATGAATTCACTATAAAACAAATGATTTTCAAATGTAAGTGATTTTTTTATAATTTGGTATGAATTTGTTTCGATTTTGTTAGTTTAGAGCTTTTTGTTTGATGGAAAAACTCTGCATCTTTGTAAAATTTAAAGCGTATAGCCTTAAATGTATTTAGCTGTTTATTAAAAAAATGTATAAAATGTTAGTTGAAAGTTTATATTTTTAAAGTTAAAATTTTTATTTAGCTTGTACAAGTATTTTCTAGAACTATCTTTGAATACATAAAGAGATAATGAGGAACGTGTTTTTTCCTATAGCGAGTATCTGTTTACTTAGCCCTCGTGTAGCAAAAAAAAACCATCACATAAAGCAACACACCAAATATAGAGTATCCTGTATGATTAATTTCATATTTGATAGAAACAGTAACAGATTTTTTATATGTATTGGATCATTTGCTTCAACACAACTAAAAATAATTTTTTTGAGGAAGCGCTTTAAAAATTTTGAATTGCTATAAATATGATATAATTAAAAACTGCTGCCAGGTTCTGAATTTTAGAAGTCCAGCTACGTCGTTCAGCTGGAGAAGTACAGAAACCGTTCTCTCTGAACTAATATCACAAAAACGATAATTTTAGAGAGTAATGTCATTGTTGCACCAAATGAGCTTTATAGTTTGTATATTAAGGAATACTAATCAAGGGCATATTCAGGAGGTGTATCCATGGGATCAGATTCAGGAATTAGTTTTGGTGTTCAAAACAGTTGAAATTAAATGCAGAAACTGGTTTAATCAGTGTTGGTTGAAGAATCAATTTCGTTGATAACATAGCTAGAAAATGTGAACTTGTGAAAACTCAAAAAGTACAAATCTGTAACAAAAGTGCACCCTTATCATTGCGGTAATTTGATCCTGATAGGGAAAGAGCGATATATAAGAACCCTATATATATCGCACCTCTTGGGGGACAAGAAAACTCGCGATATACCAAAAAAAATTTGTTTCTTAGCGATAGAGAAGCACGAAATATACATTACATCACACATTTTTCAGCTAAAGTTACATAAAATTACACGTTAAAAACAAAATTGATGGACCAAGCTTTTGAACTATTACTAAATCCATTATAATCCAGTGGTGTGTCCGAATTATACTGCAAAAAAAAAAACCATCCATCAATTGAGTGATAGAATATTTTTGGAAAGGAAACTCTCTTTAGTCCAAACTTTCAGTTGCCCGTCTTGTGTTTGGCGCAGCTTGGCCAACTACGGCCCTTGCGTCATAAAAGCCGACCTAACTAACCATCTACACTTTCGAAACGCCTTAATCGTTTTACCAATTCAGTTTTCGATAAATGCTCGAAACAAGTTACCTTTGAGCTCCCAATTCCAAAGAAACAAATTGATATTTCTTCTGTTGGTTCGCAAACTTAAAATTCATCTGTAGACAAGTAAAAATGAGTGATATAGCCGAATGCGGGTTGTAACGAACAGTTATATATCGTATAAGTTAATCTGTTATATCAGATTTAGTAATGATATAAACTTCAGTTTCTGGTGTAGCAATATCTATTAAATCTAGTTTGCTTGAATGAGCCTTTTTATTTAATTCCGATTTCTTTTCCAGGTGAGGTACACAGGGTACAGAGACAGGCCACTAGAAGAACGCCAAATGCGTTTCCAGTCAGCCTGTAGGGATGGTCACACAGAAGTGGTAAGTTACTTTTCAAATGGTTATTTATACTTAATTTTGTTTCCTAACTAGCATTTATGTGGCATATTCGACGTTCACCGCTGAAGTATTCTTCAATTTCCTTCATATTTCAGTCGTTCATTGCGACCGGTACAAACTTGCAGCTGATGTTCACCCCAAGTGCCAATGGTTACAGTGATGGTTGTGACTTCAACAAAGAGCAAGGAAAAGTGAGTCTTATTTATTTTCTACTGTATAATCTATATAATATATACTGTATAATCATAATTGAATTAGAATTACAGTAGGATATATGGATAATAGGAGTATTATTTAATGTTTCGATCTGTTAATGAAAACTCCTTAACTGAAAGGGGAAAATTTTGATTTCTAAAGACAGTCGGAGGATTTTAACACACTCGTTTCAAATCCCAACGAAAATATAAAAGCTATTGCCATCTGTTTGTAAAATATATCGATAACTAAAGCAAGCTCTTTAAACTGAATCCATTTGTTCATACATTCCGACAAATGTTTTTTAGAGTCATTGGTTAAATATACAAACACGGTAAAACTTTATCAATTTGATTCTGAGTTTGAGATATATAACGATATGACAATAGAATAATATTTGTTCCATTAACTAACTTTGGATTTAAGGTGCATCGCATTTACAATTTTTGTATGAAACTAAGAAATGGATAATCCTGCGCATTGCAAAAATTGCGAAAGAATTAATATCGTCTTGCGTCGAAATTACAATGGAAGCTACCGGGAACTGTTATGGATATAGCGGGATGAAATTACCACAATCACATTTGCATCCATTATAGCGACGTATTGTCTTAACTGATAATAATTCGGTATCTCGTTTGGAAAACCGTTCGTTGTTGAGTCTGTAAGTGCTTAAAGTTGTGGGAGTTTTAGAAGCGGAAATAGAGTGATCAACTTGTCTGAGTCAATTGATTGTTCTTTTCGCTTAGTGATCGTAGATTCATTGAGTTTCTTCACGGTTATTTACATATTTTGAGTCAGGTCCAATGAAAACTTTTTCGAATAGGATATGGATAAGCTAACTATTTTACAATTATTAATTTAGCTAGTCTTATTCTTTGATTATGGCTGCGAAAAGTGGAATAACCCTAAATTTAAGTGAAGTAACTTTTCTCCACCCAGTGAGTTTTCAAATTTCTCTTGCAACGGAATTATATTAATTGAAATGCGTAAAGAGTATTTATCCTTTCACTTTCATCATTTGCAACTTTACTGGGGCTGTTGAAATCACCGCTTTTGGCAGCCACGAGTTTAGAAATGGATTTGAACGAGTTCGAGCATACATAATATTTTAAAAATATAAACTCGAACACTACTTGTCCAAATATATTCTAGACAAAAAAATAATTAATGTAAGTAATACCGAAGCAATTGTGCTAGTAATTGCTTCGTCGTGAAGTTGACTTATTTTTCAAAATATATAATTGACTTATTTAATTTCCTGTAATTCACTTATGAAGACTACATGGTTTGATTTCTAGAAAAGTTATTGATCGGTGAATATCATGCCCAAATTTTCTCGTCATAAAATAGGATGAACCAAACATTTAATGCGAGTAACTTACAGGCATTTATTTTTAAAATTTCAAACAGAATTGGTGCAAAAACGCTCTAGCGAACAGCCCGGAATGATTTTCAATAGCATCGTACAATCTGGTTTATTATCTGGTTTTTGGGTTCGTATGAGCTTGCTGGAAGTACTGGGTTAAATACGCTGCAATGAGAAACTAAGAAACATTTTCACAGAAGTGAAAAGCTTCAGAAATCGTTTTTGCCAAAAATATGAAACAGAAGTCTCATAGCGCGAACCATTCTTAAATCTGAAGGTCACTGTAACTTTGGTCTTGCATGTGGTGAATTTGGTTTATACCCGGGGAGCAGCAGCATTGTACTAGTGCCCCCAGGCAACTAGTTGTGGCACGCGCGTCCAGAGAGCAGCCTGTCTGTCTGCATAAATGCCCTCGAAACCCTTCGAAAATGCCCCCTCACTCTAGCCTTTAATTATAGTCGGTCGACTGGGTAGAAATTGAAGGGCAAGAACAACCCCTTTGGAGTTTGCATCTTTACTAGTGGAAAATAGTTTACCATTTATCATTGGGAAAGCATTCCTATATCTTCTTTCTAATCATGTCTTGCGGTTGGCAAGGAAGGGAGAAGCTTTTTGTGGTCGTGTTTTCGTTAAAATAACAGGATATACTTAGTGGAGTTTTCTATTCCGCTTACCTTGAGATATATTTACGAAATATCGAGTTCTATGAGGCATTTTCAATCAGGCTAAATATAAGTGGCGGTAATGTTATTGTGGCGATACGTGTTTCTCGTATACATTCCGAACGTGACGTCAAAGTGGCTTGTTTTTAGAATACGATTTCAGTATTTGCCAATAAAAATTCCAAAGAATGAATCTGAATTGATGTATGATAAATGATTGGTCAACAACCGATTAGATTAAACTCCAGACGCTGCCAAAACAGCGATAAACTACATTTTAAGATACCCCCGATATGTATGATTCCAAAGCATTTGGGCAGCAGAAGTAAAATCTTCTGACTGTGTGGTTTGAAAATCCCTCTCATAGAGAAATGTTAAGTGCTGGGTATTGTTAGTGCGCGCGCTTTATTGTATACCTAAACTGGTAGGCAAGAGAATTAAGTAGTAAAAGTATCGTACTTGATTTTGTCCCGTTCAATCGAAGGGGCCAATCATTTCAGTTATTTTATTATGCTTCTTTACTGAAAACTTTTAAGTAAGTTTATTTAAGTAATTGGAATGTTTTAAACATTGTATATACTTTACTTAATTTCAAAATGTTAAACACATTTTCCATAAATATGACGGAAATGTGAATTCCTATGATCGCTGAAGTATAGGAAAAACAAATTCATGTTAAATTTTCAGTCATCCGAAAAAGATGAATCTGAAAATTATTTTTATTTAACATGAGGTAGGTGATACTGTCACATGTGCATTGCACATGTTTAAGTTTCACAGGATTCCCATTCTTCAAGTAAAGGAAAAACTGGGGCCTTGTTCAAGGTTATATTTCAATTTTAAAGCTACATTTCACACAGATCGCAATAGATTTTTCCGTGAGTGCACAGGTGAAGGGAGTGCTAGGTTTGGTCTCAGCGACCCAGTTTCAAAAGCATCAATTATTAGCTAACCTATGAATACTATGCCCTCGATTTTTAATGAAACTTGACCTTGGACGAGTATTAATGCCCTTGGTTTTTGAATACGGGTGAAATAAAATATGCATTGTTCTTATATAAACCAAGGCTTTAGAAATGTTTTTAAGGGCTTCAAGCAAGTATTAAGACTCTTTAAGAACCGTGGGATCTCTAGTTCAGTCACAGACAAATCGATTTCCAGATTTGGATTTGTGGTTAAGATTTCATGCTGGTAGAACGGGATATCAATAATTTCGCATTAGAAAGTATACATGTGTATTGCCTTGAATTCTTGAGGCAAGGTGTGTGTTCTACAAGCTTAGAATCTGAATTATATCTGAAAATCCGCGAGTCAATGCCGACTATTAAAGAAATAACCACAGTAAAGAAATATTAGTTGTAGTAAGTATGCGATTCCGAAGTAAAGGAAACACTTAATAGACCAGCATTTTGCAATATTGGGAGTATCAGCAGTTCATTTTCTGTGTGAAAGCATTTAGAAACTGAGAAAACGCTTTCTTGATTCCGAGCTGCTACTGATTTAAAGAATTTAAAAAAATTAATACATCAATAAAAAATTAGAGACAATTGATGATACTACATAAAAATTTCCCACTTCTTTCAAAGGGAATAAAATAAATAATTTTATTGAAAAGCACATGTTGTGTACCAATTTGGTCACTACGTGAATGAGACCATAATTACTTTATTAGCCTAATATACTTGCTTAAAGCATTGACAGGAATTTTTATAACTGAGAAGCACGCTGGATGTGAGTACCACATTGGCAAAGTGTGGGATGAAGGTTACACAGCCCAAAGTCTCTCGGAGGGTTAACCATAAAAAGATCTCTAAAGTGGAGATCCGACTAGAAGACAGTTGATATTGGGTCAGCCGAGTTTTGAAATCAAAAGATGTGAAACTTTGTTCGGAGAAGACTACCATATTCAAAAGCTTGCATGAATGGCGATTGTCGTGGCTGGTTAAGACGCCAATTGTAGAACCAATTTGCTTATGTTTACTATCAGTTCCTCTCCTAATTCCAGAGCCTCATCACTCGATTTTGCCAAGTCGCGGGTGCTGGACTTATACATGCCCAACCCAAGGTTTCTAGAAAGAGCTCAACCGATAGAAGAGGAATAATGGTACTCAAAAGTCCAACCAGCAGTAACCTCCTCTTGAAGAGAGAATTTAACTTGAGGCTAAACAAACTTGTCCGGAGAATCTGGTGCTCTTTGTTACTAACTCTCCAAGGAGTCTGTCCTGAATTGGGGAACGGTTCTTGGACCATCTCAAAAACCACTAACCACAAAGACTCAGACCTTTAAATCGTTTGTCTGGACATAGTGCTACGGGGGGGGGGGGTCATAATTTACACGTCGCCACACGTGCCTTCAGGTGTTGAAATCCTTACTGTCTCGTCTTTCATTCTTCTAGTCCTGCTCTTTTAGGAATCTTGGGTTTGATTTGTAGTATGGAGGCGGTAAAGTCAAAAGGCATGCTGGAGGGGAAAATGGCGAGATTTACGATCTGCCAGTGAGTGAGTGCCATTGGAGGAAACCTCAATTCAGAGAGTGGAGACAAAGTTCTTTGGGAAAGTTTTCTGTTTGGAATTTTTTCTGGACACCAATTTTGTATTTTCAGTTTTTCTCATTGAGTTTTGAGTGAAAAGAATTGGCTGATTAATTGAAAAAGTGTAATGTTTTAAAATTATGTATTTGGATATTTATTCGGAACACTTTTGAATAATTTCTAATCATTCACGATTATTCTTGAACGTGAGTGTCAGTTGAAATTAAATACTTTCGGATTATTAGTGCTGGAAAAGCGGCCAAATTAAAATCTCTTGATGTTTTTAGTTTCGTCGGGGTAGTACAGACATCCGGGGTTTTGGAGGTATTTATATTTTCTTTCAAACGGGGTATGTTAAGTTGAGAGGAATTTTCATATGCGAAATGTGCTTTCTTACGTTTTCTTGCATTTGGGGCTTTAGTATATTTATGTACTCTGAACGCAGCTGGTAGCTTATTCTCGTCTAGGCAATGGGATGATTAAATTTTTAAGCAAAATGGTAAATAATTTTTAAATAGGTTAATATATGATACGCATTAAAATTTTTACCGGGAAAGACTTTTCGGTTCCTTTACATTTCAATTGTTGATATCGTATTATATTACTTGCAGTTTTTATTTCTCCCAACATCGTTATCAGTTTGTAATTGATGAACTAGTTATAATTTTTGATACAGCATTCTCTTATAAAAGTCGTCATAAAGTAATAATTATTATCAATGATAGTATAGAAGTAGAGCTCTAAAACTAACATTTGAAAATATGTTCTGTATGACTGAAGAATCTGCTTTAGCCCTCTGAGGGGTACATGCACATATACCTGTAGTCTTCCCTGCATGACTGTTAATCAGTTTTGACCTTCTTGACCAATAGAATCTTTCCTGACATTTTTAAAACTAATAGATGTAGTTATTTAGTCATTACATGTGATGTAGTGTACTACACTACTTGCAAATCTGGTGACACTCACAGGGTTAAAGCTAAATTATTTATCTGGACTTTTTGCATGTGTTTTAGACTAGCTTCATTCGAAAAGTTAAAATATTGCATGTTAATTTAAAAAGAGTTACAAAATAATGATTAAAGTATTTAATGTAAAACAATGATAAATATTTGTTAAAAGCATTCGCGTATCTAGCAGGAAAATTTTTCTTTTGTACACAGCTTAACTACCAAGTAATCGCTTCCATCGAAATTCAAAACAAAATTTGACTGCTCGTTTGTTAAGAAATGGCACTTCAATAGGAGTGTGTTCTAGTAGTGTATTCATAGCTGGAATTCGGATTATAATTCTTGGTAATCGCACATTAAATACTTTAGACTTTCTGTCAATGCTGAATATAATGATTTAATTTTAATGCAACAATTTTTAATGAAGTAACATTTCGTCGGCTTAGATCAGAAACGCTAAATGTTAAATGACAAAAAATATTTGTTTTCTGTCAGCTATTTAAAGACAATTTATATCTTTCAATAAAAAAATAAAAATTGTAAGAATTTTAAGAGTTGTATATCTTTTAAAAACATTACACTCTAACAATGTATTTATCATCGTCCTGAAAATAAGCATTTAGTCACCTAAAAAAGTTAATGAGTTTCTGCTCTAAGTCTATTCGTTTGAATTTCATTTTATTTGAAAATAAATTGAGAATAGTATTTGTAAAGCGTGGAGTTTTAGGTACAATATTAAAACTGAATGTAACATCTTTGAGGAATTTAGATTTTATATAAATGTTGCCACATCCTTAAATGTTAAGAGGATTATGTAGGCGAAAGCACACATTGACATTATATTCGCCAAGAGTTTAGATTAGAAGGTTATGTGTGTGCGAATGCTCTTAAAGATTCATGAAAGTAATGATACACTAGTGGATGTTTAAATGCTACTTATATACACTTGCAGGGTGATAAATTCTATTTTTTACTACCAATTTTATTCACACACACCCCCAAAAAAAACCCACTAAGCTGGAGTTCAGTTTGAAGGGCGGGATATTCTTTTGGGCTTTTCAACTGAATATAACCTATATCTCAACAGAAATGTCAATATAATATAGTCATTTGCATGAGATTAAGATTTCGTAAAGCAATGTACACTAAAAAATATGCATCTTAAATGTATGGAAGATATTTTAAAAGAGTTGGTAGTATTTTTTATGTAAGCGGAGAATTAATTGAATGGGCCACTGATAAATAGTTATTAATAGCTTATGATCTTAAAAACCTTTCAGAAACCATGCAATGTGACTTTTGGACGAAAATCTCACCAGGCAATAAGCCCGACTCCATCTTATGGAAAAGAACGAAAAGAAAATCGATATCAAAGGCGGGTCCTTTCAAGTAAGGGGAGGGGGTTTCTGAGTGGCGCGTGAATACCAGAGGATGATTACTCTTCACGGGATAGCACCATCTCTCAAAAGAGGGTACTGGTAGGTGCTATAGTTTTATGTATTCTGATCATTAGAACTGTGGACAGTGCTTTCCAAAATATAAAGCATCGACAGCTCATTGCTTTGTTTCAAAATTATAGCGCCTCGCATCCGTAATATGAAAAAACTCATTTACATATTTAGAAAAATATTATCGTAAAAATATAATACACACATTTCATTTCTTATCTTAAAGCTATATAAATAAAAGAAACTCATGAAGAACGTAGTTGGATTCATATAAATAGGTCACCGATAATAATGGCATGATTATACTGATCTCAATACCTTCCAATTAATAGCTTTGGTTTGTCAATTTATGATCCATTTTCCTATACTGGCTAGACTGAGGCATTCAATATAGAGAAGAGTTTAGATTAGAAGGTTATGTGTGTGCGAATGCTCTTAAAGATTCATGAAAGTAATGATACACTAGTGGATGTTTAAATGCTACTTCTATACACTTGCAGGGTGATGAATTATATTTTTTACTACCAATTTTATTCACACACCCCCCCAAAAAAAAATAGATCCCCAATAGACAAGAATCTATATTACACAGGATTACCTGATGCTTTCCCATTACCTCGAAAAACGAATGATAAAAGCGCATTAATCTAATGAGCAACAACTTTTTAAAGCTGTTGTTTTTACAGAAATATGTACATAAGAAAAGGGTTCCCATTTGCACTTCCACAAGTCAGATGTATTAAGTTCAATTAAATTGAGTCCCGATATTTACAAATTCGTAACTACATTTCGTAAGTATGATCAATTTTAATGCTTTTCTTGATAATATTTTTATTTAATATAATTTAAAAAATAACTTTATAATTTCATCCAGTCATAATATTTCATCTTTTTAAATGGGCACTGATCCTAAAGCAGAGCTTATTAAAAAAGTTCAGCTAAAATGCCAGAGCGTTCGTACTTGGTAGTTATTCAATTAAGAAATTCGCTTAAGACAAGTTGCCAAATGGGATCAAAGAAAATCAAAGGATTAGTTATTGAGTGAGAGAAAAGTGAAAAATAGGGAACAGGGCTTAAGGTAGAATTTTTTAACTGATTTGAAAAATTTAGTTAGAAAACCAATTATTGTTTCATACAACATTTTTTAATAAACGGCATAACCCAAAAAGTCCCAGATGTAGTATTTTGTACACTATTTCGATTTTCAGTGCTATGCAGCTGCAGGGACATTGTCTTTTCGGTATTCACGAACCGTTTCACTTTAGTAATCTCCTATGATTCGTATTCCCCCTAACATCATTCAAGTGTCTCTGTTGAAGGCTGATAAATCTGGCCTTTGTTGAAAATATCGATAGCCTTCTACTAAGCACACTCTACTTCCCCCAGCGTTTGACAATGCTTGACCCCCAACCTTCCGACAGCGATATCACAGCTACCCGGGTGAGAGGGGCATATTTGTCACACAGCGGCGTTCATTTTTTAGGCGGGGGTCACAATATGCCGTGTCGCTACTCCATTGAAGGATGGGGGTAATTCGATTGTATCGATTTTATGATCCTGTGATACATGCTGTGTTTTCATTCGTCCGGGGGCACATTATCATAAGAGTCGCCGCCCCAATCCGTTGCCCCTGACGACACTGGGAAGGAAATCCGTTGCCCTTGGAGACGAGACGTTTAGATGAAAAATGTTTGGGAATTAAGAGCGTGATATACTCTATACCAAAAACCTGGTCGATTGTGTCGATAAAGGAAGGGAAAATCTGTTATAAAAGCTTTTCTTTCGATTTCCTTATCTTGAGAAAACAGCCGCATTATCTTGATTTCTTTCATGTAAAATGGATTCCAAAACACCTAAAGTGCATTCAATTTTCAAATTGCTGACAGTACAACTCGATTTATCTAATTAAAAACAAACTGATAAAGTCCCTTAGTCTTTGTTTATTAAAACGGCTTATTCCAGAAGAAATGATTAACCCACAACGTTCAAACCGATAACAATACAAATGAACGTTTTATGTTACAGAACAACTTGTAAAAATATTAAGATAAAATAATTTAAAGTAAATTGTTATTGAAAGGAGCTGTAATGGGGCGACTTTATGAAAAGATTAAAATCATGAAAAGGAGAATGATTTAAATGAATCAACTAAAGTGATTCGATCTAGCAGTTTGAAGTTCTGAGAAAAATGTAACATGAAAATACTGCTGTCGGTCGGTGCGATCTAGTATTACATGCATGTATTACACAGCAGCAACTGAAACAACGAAATTGTAGGAAGAAAAAACGATGAACTGCTATTGCGGTACTGAAATTTATTTGTTGCTCTCCATAAAACTTCTATTTGAAATATCGACTATCAGATCAAATTTTAAACTCCCCATTTCCGATCAACTAGAAAACTGCAAAAAATTTTCACACCAATTTCGGATTAGGGAGAGCTTTTAAAAGGTCTTGTTTAGTGAAATATCCAATAAATAATATGCGAAGATGTTTTTCTCTCTTTGGACGAATATCTATATTTTAAAGAGCAGCTACAACCTTTTTAAAATGTACCATTAAATAGTCAAATAAATATGACTGTATACTAGGATAGGCTATAATACAACTCACACGAGAAGGCAATAGACTTGAGTCAATCGATTTCTGAATAGGTGTGAAACCTTGTTACAAGACTGCCATACTCAAAAGCATGAATTGCGATTGTCATGGATAGTATTCCCCTCGACAACGCGTTATCACTACTGTCGCTTTCGGCACCGAACGGCAAACTTAAAACCAGAATCCGCGCTAAAGAAGCCAATTGTAGAAACGCTTTGTTTACGTTACCACCAGTCTCGTAATTTAACTAATAGACTCGTCCAAAACCACATGACCGGACTGCTAACTCATGGGAGTCGGTCCCGAAAGCAATAGCATCGACAATGAGTTGGCTGAAGGGCTGGAAACATCCCCTGCAATCGACATTCTTGCTTTTGCATGTGGCAGCCTTCTACTAACGCGCTTCCACACCTTTACAAAATCAACTGACGTAAAGTCGACTGCCTTTTCGTCAGAACCGCACTATATGAAAGATGCACCACCTAAATATTTAAGTAATTAATGCCAACCAATCAGTAGTGGTTAGGGTCGAAAGCTTCCTGCTCCGAATCCGGGTATGGTATGGAGGTTATCTGGACTGACTGTGACTTCTGTGACTTAAATACACATATTCTAAGCAAACTGGGTTGTGCTTAGAATATACGTATTTAAGGTGTAACGTGAATCTAACCCCCTCCCGTAATGCACCAGGGTAACGCGAAGTGGTTCGCAATTCCGCCGTTGTAGTGAGTACCATAATGAATTATGTTCAATTGGCCGGGCACTGGGGAAAAATTTATTAATAAATGACAATGTTACTCATCCAATAATATAAGACAATGAACGAAATAAAACACCTGTTTGCTCACAATTATTTTAGGATACCCAGTTATTTCTAGTTGGTCATTTAGCAGTTACATCTGTAATATTAATAAACGATTGCCACGATACCTATGAATCACGTGATATTCCGATAGCAGTCGGATCGCTTCCGGACCGGAAAAATCATTTCATCCCTGTCACGAGCCTAAATTAATAGGCGGTCTCTTCCTGAGTGGTATCATTGGCTCCTGTACAGCAGGTACTTAACGGTACATTAAGCAACAGTATTCGTGGGGATCACGTCATTTGATAATCAGGTCGCGTTCTGCATCGGGAAACCAGGGGAGCAGGTGAACACGCCACAGGTGCGCAGCAGCAATTTTGCTGGTGGTGCCCATCTACGAAACGGAACGTACAGATTTGTTGCGTTGATTTTAATACAAAAGTTTTGAAATAAGCAGCCGTGGATTCAATGAAACAGCCATACCGAAAATGCGTGTTATTGTGAAAATTTAATAAAAAGTTGAATGGGTTTTTGAACTATTCATATGCGTAAAAGAAGGCAATAATCAAGATTTTAATTAGAAGATATATTTACGCGTGATTTCAAATTATTTACTTCGGTAGGCAATAAAGTTCGTATATTATGAACATCGTCTTGGAAACATTACTGTTTTGTTTGTACCAAGAAAAATATCAACATATTTAAATAAAATAATTGTAAAAATTTCATTAGAACACAGATGCTTGTTTGAAGACTTCTAAGAAGCGTATGTTCGTAGAAAGTTCCTCCTTATAGTCAAATTTGTTTTTCCTCTAAGAAATAATCACCCCTTTTGGTGTTGTATCAAATGGAAACTTTCCTTTTTCGGTAGTTTTTTAATGGATCTTGCCTTGGTAATGTTTTAACTCGTCGTACCTTTTACCTCCAAATAATTAGATTAAGTAATGAGTAATCTCTTAACATAATGGAAATAAATTTACAAAAGTTACATTTTAAGTGACACTATATATAATGTACGCTTCTTTAAATTCCCATATCTTTATATTGCTGTATACCAAATTCATCTATCAAAATACTGTAACCTCATCACTTTATTACTACTCTAATGAAAATGAAAACTACCCCGTTTTCATTTAATTTGCAAGACAACACTGACAGCATAGAATTTGGGTTTTCCGTAACAAAAAATATCCCCCTGGTACTAATACATTCAAAAGGATGTAATCTTAATGCTATTCAAAAAATGGTGTATCGATTTCACAATAACAATATGCAATCAAATATGCGGTAAAACACCATTACAGTCCGAGGAAATCTGCAGCCACAACGTATGATGTGGCTATGCCTATCAAATCACAGCGTCTTGGAAGAAACTGCAGAGGGAGAAGATGATAGATGACTCCTGACGCCCAGATGATTGTCAGCATGACGAGAAAGCAGAAAAAAGAAGCAAAATGATGGGGACTGATCAAACACAGAGTGAAGTATATACCCCTCATCTCTTCCTTGAAATTGAAGTCTGCATTAGAACAAGGTAGGGGAGAGGGAGAAATGAAGAAAAGTGTCTGTTTCTCGACTGCGAATTATGGCATCATTAGGCGTAAAAACTGTTATTTAGGTGACACATTGTTACCGAAGAATGCTCTTTTTCTAAAGGTCAATTACATGTAGTTACTGTGCTGTAAAAGTTGCTTTTTTAAACGCGTGTGTTGGCCCCAGAACGGTAGTGTTTTGCGAGACCTCGGTACCTAATCTTGTTGAGGGTCCGTATTGTTTTTGCTTTTGTGCACAAACTAGTTCCGAGTTGTTGCACACTAGGAAAGAAATGGAGAATTACGTAAAGCTCTCAATGAGTGCAAAAGGAAAAGGTGCCTGTTTTATGGTTTTGTTGAAGAAACTTATAATTTAAGGGGTTACATCGTCGGGTTACAAGTGAAACACCTGTCCTGAGAAAACGAAGGGGGAAATAGTTCTAATATTGAAGGAATACGAAAATTGTAATTTTATCATTTTAACAAATATTTATTACACTTTGTAGGGTACTTTCATTATGATTATGTATTCATATGCCAACTTATAACAAAAATGTACTTATATCATTTATGTGTGTTTTTCAAGATGAAATCTAACATTCACGCAAAGAAAAAATGACTTAGTGGACTTTACAAGTCTAAGGATCATCCTTATTTCACGTTATTTGGCACAGCTTGGCCAAATATGGTCCCATGTGTCGTAAAACCAAAAACTCAAAAGCCGACGGTATGTTGTGCGCCTAATATCATTTGGTCATTTTACAATAAGATACGTTTTTATTAGATTTTTAGATATATAGCCATTCTGAATAGATCAAGATCTCGCACTGACCCTAAAACCTACAATAAATAAAAATCTAAATATCCCTAAAATATATTTGAGATTTCCCTTCTTATAAAAACTATATTTTTCTAATATATTTTCTATGAATATTAGAAAAACTATATTTTTCTAATATTCATAGCATCCATTTGCATGATTGTTATTTATAGTTCAGAGGCCCATGCATTACTATCAAATCGAGTCGAGTGTCTACCAGGAAAACTTAATTTACTACACACATTAAATAAAAATGCTTTTAAAAGCTTATGTAACACAGAGTGTATTTATCAATTGACAAGCTTGGTAAAATATCAGTTTGATTTGTCCTTTTGCACGGTCCTTTTTGCGATTCAAGGGCTAACTAGACTAATAAAATATTATACTTTCAATAATAAATAATACAAATAATAAAAACTAAGTTTAGGAAGATTATTGAAATTTAATAATACACTATCCATTAACATACATTGCAAAATTTATCACTAATTATATTATAAAACTATTTAGATAGATTGATAAGGTTTTAATCATATCGTCGATTTACAAGTGAAACAAAGTCAAAAATTTCAAAATATATATAGCTTAGCAGAATGTAGTGATCTTTAGACTGGTGAGGTCCACTGTATTACTTTTTCTTTGTATGAAGGTTAGATTTCTTAAGAAACACAATTAGAGAGTAGCAATTTCCTCTTTTGTTTTCTCAAAATTGTTTTTTACTTAATGTGTTTCACTTGTGCGTAAGTTGACGATATGGTACTTCATTTACACATCAATTATGGTCATATTAATTACATATCAATAAAAATACAGGACTCATGTGTTCAATATTTTTGCTAGATAAAATTTTCTTTTGTTCATCTATGCCCCTCCTCTCTCTAACAAAATCTTAAAAGAATAAAAAAAGAAAAGAAAATTCCAGTTTTTATTTTATAATTATTACTATTTTCCGTGCTAATCAGTAATTCTCGCATTAAAAATATTGTTACTGAATTCAATTTAGTATATCTGAATATGAATCCCCATATTTACCAAACCTTCTACGTAATCCACAAGGAACATATATCAAAGTAGAAATGCTTTTTGTTTAGCTCTTAAAAATTCTACCCAGTGCAAGGAGTACATCGACCTTAAGGTAGGCTCATTTTCGACCAGGAGACAGGTGTAATATGGTTCGGTCCCCTCAAATTCCCTTAAATTACTTTATAATGACACTTTGAAATAGAGATTGTCCCTTTTAAGCTTTTTTAGTCGACATTGTTTCATTGAAATGAGCCATGAAAGGATGAAACTCTTACTCCCTCCTATATTACTTTTCCTGTGTTAGGAAGTTGGTGGATGTCATCAAAGCTCGAGAGGGTGGGGAGAAAAATATCCTTTTTTCTCGGCAAAATCGAATCTCGGACTTCAATCTCGAAAATGTTTTTTAAAACTCGCTGAGGTGAATTAATGGTTGAAAGTGCTATTTCGATTTCTTAGTGAAATTCCATAAAGCACCTACAGTGACTCCCAAAAGTGTTCGTACACTTACGAATTTCAATGAAATACTGCTCTATCCATTAATAAAAATTAATATTTCAGAATGGGAATTTTTTACTAACATCTATAACTTGTTCTTAACAAAACTACTTAAAATATTTTTAAAACATAGTAAAGCTTTTTTTTGGAAAATCAATAATCAAAAAGTAACAAAAAAGTTACCTCACAAAAGTCTTCGTACACTTTAAAAAAATTCTACATATTAGTAAATATTGTAATATTTCGGTAAATTAGTACTTAGTAGGATATCCTATAGCATCCACAACAGCTTTTAAACGTCTGGGAATAAAGTTCACTAGTTTTTTTGTAATTTCTGCATCAATGTTCCACCATTCTTCAATCATTACTGTTTTTAGTTCGCTTTTTGTTTTAATGTCAAACATGTTAAATTTACTTTCATCTGCAAATAAGACATGATTCCAATACGTTTCGGGCTTATTTATCATTGATTTTTCGAAGGAAAGCCTAAGCTTTCTATTTTTCGTACTTACAAAAAATTTTCTTCGGGCAGAACGCCCATTTAATCCAGCTGATCTAAGCACTCGTCGAACAGTTTCAGATAAAATTGAAGTAGAAAATTTTTCAGTAAATTCTGTAGAAATTTTTACAGCACTCAAACGTGGATTTTTCACAAATTTTCTAACTATAAATCTCTGATCACGTTGAGTTAACTTTACAGGACGACCTTTCCTTACATTGTTTTCGATCCGATTTTCTTCTTTAAAGCGTTTTATCACATACTGCACCGTAGAATGGGATAAATTTACTAATTTAGAGATATTCCGAACTGATTTACCACTATGATGAAAAATAATCAATTTTCGAATGCTGTTCGTTGTTTCCTTACGACTACGAGCCATTTTTAATAATAAATAGAATATTGCGAAGTAAGCAAGCAAAGATTAAAGCCAAACGATTTTTGAAATGTCATCACAATGCAAAAATAAAAAAAGCGATAAACGATAATTTTATTTATGAATTTATCCGAAAATGTTTCGGTGTACGATCACTTTTGTGGCGTGTTCTTTCTCTGCCTCCTTGCATTTTCATTTTTATAGAAAGAAAATGAGTCAATATTTTTTTAAAGAATATTAGGTTTTATTCAGAATCACATGGAGATGATATGAAAAAATATTGGACTTTATATTCGAATTCAATTCCAGGCTACAGCGCATTTTCTACAAAGTTTCAAAGTGTACGAACACTTTTGGGAGCCACTGTATATATTCGCCTTAGAAAAACAAATGTCAACCATTTTCTTGTGTGTTGAAAACCAAATCTACTTTTAGAAAACATGCAGAACTTTGAAATGCCGCTGGCTTCATTTTATGATTACATTGGAAAAATAATTGGAAAATATGAAGTTTATACGAATAAAAAATAACAAATTTCACCTGTGCTGTTTTGTAGAACAATCATGCGCTATCACTTTTTGACTCGTCAATCAGAGTTCGGAAGATTAAAATAAAACCGTTGCCATTCCCTACCACACTAAAAAGAATCGAAAACAGTTTTATGGATTTATATTAGTAAATGTAAAAACGTATCGTCTGTTTGAGTTTTATTTTCATTCTAAATCAAGGACAACTTCGTAAACAGCTTAGAAATGAAACGAACTGTGTGAAATATATTGCGTAACGTATGTATACGTGTCATGTCTACCACTCCTATTTCGATAGATGTCCAGAATAACTGTCAAGAAAATGAATAGTTCCAACACCTCGACAAGTAACTGGTCTGCGTGTTCCATTAATTTATATAGCACGTGTTTTCACCGACATATTACATTTATTACAACCGCTCCAGGCCTTAGAAGAGTGGAGATGTATAAGCAAGCATATTTTTAGAATTAATAGCGTAAGATGTGACGGCCAGAGAACATGAGCTTCCAATGCTACCAATGAGTATTATATCGCCGATAACCACACACTTCGTCTTGATAATTGAAGCCGAATTTGCCACAAGAAATTATCGTTTGGTCTGAGCTTAGCCGGCTGCCGCTCAGAAATCCAATTGATTTATAGTAGACAGTAGGGAAGGAAATCTGAGATTGGCTGCGTGTGGTAATTTGCTGCCTAATTGCGGTAATAAAATTTGGACGCTTGCAAATGGCGCTACAACATGGGTGGTCCCACTTTTGCTTTCTTTCTTTACGATGTTTTAAGTGTTTTATGGTGTAATTGCGGTGTGGCTGTTTGAGAAGAATGAAAGAAAATCTTCAGGGTCGCGACAGTTGAAGAATTGATCTGATCTCAAGAAATCGTTTTTGTGGCGTTGTTAATATATATTTTCGGCGGGTTTCAGAACATTTATTTATTTCGTATGTACATTTGAAGTTTATGCGACAGCAGTGGTGCTGGCTTTCGTTCTATTTATTGTTCCAGAAGTTTTAGAATGTTTTATGTATGGCATCTCGACTCTATAAAACTGTTGTCAAATAGTTTCAAGAAATAAACTGTTTTTTTTTTCAACTATTCTGATAGAGTAATATTTTCTCGCGTGTTTTAACAGTAAATAAATCTGTATTGAATTCGGAATAATACATGCCTACTTAATTGGACGAGTTGATAAGAATATTTAACAATTTTAAAGGAATTTTTTCTACGAGTTTCTCCACTTGCACAATTTGGCCAGGCAGATTACAAATTTCCCTTTTCATAGCCCATTTTCTTAATTGCTCAATGCATGCGTACCAAATTCAGAGATGGTCTTTTATTTAATCATATTTTTTATACTTTAAGTTAATTTAAGTTCAGAGCTTACGATAAATTTTGAAAATCAGCAATTTCAATGAAATCAAAATTGGTTATTCTTTTTGTTTTATAAATCAAAGTCAGTAACACTAACAGAAGTATTATTTTGCACAAATATTTTTAAATATTAGGACGAATTTTCTCTATCAGAATAGGAATTAATTATTTAATTTCTGTGCATAAAATATGACGGAAAATTGTAAATATTCTGTACCTTATAGGAAAAATAAATTTTATTTTAGTGACCAGAAACTTATACAAATTTGCGAGCCTTAGAATAAACGTCGAATTGTTTTTAAGTCACTAGACTTCGCGTAGAATGCGCAAATTAAAAAGTATGTTACTATGGCAACTGCACACCTGTAGCAAACCTGTTTTAGAAAACTATATCTGTTTTCCGTTCTGCATCTCCGTCAATGTCAGAGACCTTTTGGTAAATATTTTATAATTTAATTGCTTGTAATTATTTAAAACAAACTGTTTGAAAATAATAAAGATAAAGTATGATTCAAACTGCCGAAAAAATCTTTATATTACGTTCGAAGATACATTTTTTGTCGAGCTAAATGTAGGTGGCTGTAGTGATTCTATGGAGGAACGTGTTTCCAGTACGTATTCAGAAAATGACATCACGGCTTGTTTTTTGAATACCATTTCAGCACTTCGACAGTAAAAATTCCAAATAATGTATTCCGGATTGATAAATGATAGTTGATTGGTTAACGCCGATTGGATTAAACGCCAAACTTTGCCAAAGCAGCGATAAACTATCATTTTAGGTAAACCCGATATGTATCATGAGAGAGCATTTGGGTAGCGGAAGTAATATCGCATTCCGTTTGGTTATGTTTGTTTACACTGAAAATAACTCGTATCGCATCGGCTTAGAAGTGAAACACAGTCAAAAACGTAATTCTAAGAAATCGAAGGGAGGTTAAGAAATTCTACTAGGGGAGGGGGGTATTCTATACTCACCACGTGTTTGTCAAGAAGAAATCTAACCCTTATGCAAAGAAAAAATGACTTGGTGGACACCAGTCTAAAGATCACCTCATTCTGAACTTGAAAAACTAAACTCATCAGAACATTTTGACTTGTGTTTCACTTGTAAGCAGATTATCTGTTTTCGTTCTAGTGCTTTGTTGATGTTCTTTTCATAAATATTAAGTTATTTGTAATAATTTAAAACACGCACTTTCTAAGCCATTATTTGAAAATAATAAGCGTAATTCAAACTGTCAAGATTTTTGAATCTTATTTATAATACGTTATAATTCCAAATGCAATGATTTACTACTTTTTTAAAATTTCATTTCGTGTATTTTCGCAGGTGCACATCAAATCGGGCTTCATAATGAACGGAGTTTGCGTTCGGTGGAGAGGCTGGTTAGACCTGGAGAGACTGGACGGTGTAGGATGCCTAGAATACGACGAAGAAAGGGCCCAAGTAAGCACCTTTTGTTTTTCAAGCAACCCACAAATCCCATTCCCTTGAAACTGCTGCAGTTTTTCGGGTCCCAATCAAAAGTTCGTTTCCTAAAATCCGATTCGGATTCTTTGCAGATGGAAGACACCGTGTTGCGGGAACAAATCGAGAGGTACAACCAGAGGCTGCGGGACTTTGAAGAGAAGCAGAGGGTGTATCGAGCGCAACACGAGAGGCACGTGGAAGCAGAAGTGGAGGTAAGAGCCTCAAGGTACAGAACCCCAGATTTTTATTTCTTATTTTTATTTTACCGTTTTTTTTCTACTTTCACAGCATATATTACGTTGCTTGACTGTTTCTGGATGTGAATGTTATTGTTATGTTATATGAATAAGAAATGTGTGTTTTTTTCTTTATTATTCTGCAACAGGGACGCATTCTGGGGTTGGGCCCACACCCCTCCCCCAGAATTGGGCCTAATACCAGTTTATATGATGGGCCTTTAATAAACGAATACATGTATCCCCAAGTACTCGGTGTAATAACTATAAATGTTTACATTATCTTTACCTGACAATTGTAAATTAGTTATTATCATACAAGTCAACAGTACAAAAATATGTCACTGCACCATGGGCTCTCTTCGGGCCCTGGTATCACAGTACCGACTTCATCCCCCCGTTAAGTCGGGGTTTTGGGTGGTCCAGGGTTGGTTTGTTTTATGACTCAAGGACCATATATGGCTGAGCTCCTCCTCACACAAGACAGACAACTTCAGGTAATGGACAAAAGCGGTACTATCACAGAAGAGAAAAATATAGTCATGGTGAGTTACTGGAAGCTAGTCTGCGCCACCTACAACTAGGGTGGGGCTAAGGATGGATATGTACGAGCCAGAGGTGCTATCGAACAAGGTTACAACGCCAAGAAAGCATTTTGCGCAAAGTCATCTCAACAATTATTACTGTTTTTAGTTATTCTTTTGCTAGTATTTATGAACTAGGACGCTGTTAGATTTGGGAACAGACCGTAGGTCCCGAGGCACCTTCGAAACAATTTTGGTAGTAAAAATAGAATTAAAAAGCTAGTTAAGTCGAAGAATAGAAATTTCGCTAAGAACCTTGATTTTAAAAACGCAGACATGTCTAAAAACAGACAAAAAGTTGGTAAACATGCATTGTAATTGTGCATTTAACATTATGGTAATATAGAGATGCTGAAAAAGACTTGGATACCCCGAATATTTTTTTACCAATCTGTACCAGTATTGGCATTAAGTATTAATACATTATAGTGTTCTGTGTTGATGTTATGTTAGGTAGTTTAATTTACGTTGAACTGGAGCTATTAGCGACATCGTCGGGATCAATCCCGAAAGAAAAGATCCGATGACAAAACCTCTTACTTTTGAATCACGGTCAGATGATGAGTTCTGTGCTGAAGTTTCGGTCAACAAGTAATTCCGCACCTGTGCTTTAATGGTTTGGTTTGTCGATTTAGCTGCGTTCATTTTTTGCTACAATGGGTAGGTTAATTTGACCGGGACTGTGTTTTAAAGTACTCTTCTGCTTTGAATGCGGCATACGAAAAAGTATCTAAGCTGAAAAAAGAACAAGTATGAAGTTTAAATAAATTGGCAATTGTATCGTATCCAGACGGGAACGACTAATTCTTGCACAACGATGAGTATAGGTTTTCGTATCACCTGCTTCAATTGCTGCTACTTCAATGAAACACACTGAATGTCTTTCTACATCTTCGCTCTATAAATCATTTATCTCAGCTTCTTGAATCCACTCAGCCTCTCTTGCAAAAGTGATTTTACAAAAGAAATCTTGTTTCGCCATCGCGAGCCTCACACGGGGTGGAAAGAGTACACAACTCACTGTTTCACCAGTACCAGACAAAACACACAAGAGTCCATTGTCATTAAAAGTGGTGTCTTATTCCAAGCACTTAACTCCAATGACCCCCTCATCTAGTCTGTCGGCAAACAAAACGGGAAATAAAAAAAAGGGGAGGATATAAATTTCGTTTGCGCCCTCTTTGTCGAAAAAAAAGTATATTCTTTTACAAATGATTTAAAAAAAAGTTCGTAAGTTCTTCGTTTGAAATTATATGGAGGGGTGGGGGGCATGAAAGAGATATCGGGGAGCAGATGCAGAATAGTGCTACTGGGCGTAAAAAACGCGCGCGAGGAAAGTGCGCGCACGTCTCAAACAGCTGCACAGCACCACCGTCGTTCCGAAATTGAAAAGAAAGTAGGCCCCGCCACCCTCGTCAAACAGAATCGCATTCAGCGTACTTGAGTTAATAAAATGAAATTGAGTCCGGGGTAGAATGGGCAAAAGAGGAATTTTAGAGTCCCGCTTTAATTGCCATGCCCGGGTTTTTTTTAAAAAGAAATAATTTTTGGGATCGCATTTCGAGCGTATGCTTGATGTGCAAAGAGCGTATGTTGTCTCTACAAAGAGTATTGTCGTTTTTTTTTTATTTCGAAGGCTTTATCGGGTGGGGTGGTGGACTGAGAATTGACCCCTCCCACACACTTGCCTATCTCGGTGGGAATTTCGAAATTTTATTTAAAAAAATTGCAATTTAATATGTTTTGTTTTAGTGATTGCTTCTCAATATTTTGAATCATACTGCGAATTTTGTTCGATGTAAAAGTCATTCATGCATTAGTTTTTGATTAATTTAGTCCTTTCTTAGAGAAAAGACAGAAACAAATTTTAATTTTGAATTCGATAAATAAGAACCTGAGAATAAAATTATCTTTTTAAGGTTGAGGTCGTTATGAGAAAAGTGTTAGTTGACAGTTAACTTCATAATCGTACTTATCACAACTAAATTCAGACAACGAAGTTTTTACAGTATTGAATTTTGTTTGGAACATGCAAGTGTGTTTATAAATTGTTTTGAATTTTCCTTGTGATTCCTGTCAGGTTGGATTCCTCCCTGGGTGTCTTTCTCTCTTCGTCAGTAAAACCTTCCTTGTGTGTGTATGTCAATTACTTGACGTTGTCGTGTTGAGCACAGCTTGGTCAAAATACGGTCCTTACGCCATAAAAACCCAACCAACCTTGTAATGAATACATGAAATTAAACGTTTCGGCACCAAATTATAAACATAACTCATTCCCCGATAGAAGGCAGCAATACTCAAAAGCGTGAATGCCGATCGCCGTGGAGGTTTTCCCCTGAAAATTCGTTATCAGTGCTCTAGCTTTCGGCATCGAACAATAAACATAAAACCAGAATCGGCACTAAAGACGTCGGTTGTGAAAGTTCTTTGTTTACGTTTCCACCAGTCCCCTAATTTAACTAATAGACTCGTTCGGAACCAAGTGATTCGACTGCCAACTCGTATGAGCCGGACCTTTTTTATCAGGAAGCTCTGCAAATATACAAACACACTAATCTATCGATCTCAAAATTCGATTTAGGGACATTAGAATCTCGAAACATCTGCTCATTGTTCGATTAAAAGCAACCGCGGCATACAGCGCTGCTTGTTTTGATCAAGATAAAAAGCCCTCGAACATCTTTTTTTCGCGTTGGTCTCGTTCTTTGTGGACAAAAATGAGTGTTATGTCTATCGCGTTTTCCACACAAAAGCACCAATGGGTGGACGGGCAGCGTGTTTGTAAGTTTGGTAACTTCGCTGTTTGAGGTTATTCGATACTCCCAGATTGTAATCGGATAATCCCTAAAAGCAGTGGCTTGATCCCCCGTTGCTGATATCGAGTTGTGAACAAGGTGGTTCGATTCGCTTTTTTCTGGGTTTTCTACTATCTTCTGTGTAACAGATTAGAAAACATCTGATCTGATGAAATCACCTAGTACCTAACTAGTATTTATTTTTAGTTATTTATTAAACAAAATTTCGGAAGGGTCTAGAGTGGTTTCACTCAAAATAATTACTAATCCAGGTAATAAATTAATGACTAATGACTGACTAGCGCATATAACAAGCTTAACTTTCTTATTTTCAAACATCTATTTATGGCAAAATGTCGGTGCGCACATTTCATATCTTGTTTGAATCTATTATAATGAATATAGCATCCATATTCACACACATAAATGGATTTCAAATCTTTAAATGAAATAAAATTATCCAAAAATTTCAAACAGCATTTTGCTTATTTTTACTGGTTCTTATTTCCAATAAAATGCATGGCAAAAATCACCTCAGTCATATTGTCTCAATTAGATTCTGAACGTCTTCAATTTCATATACCTTGTTTTCTCGACTGCTTGAGCCTTCTGGGTCCATCCCTTTCCTACGTCCCTTATATTAAAAAGCTTCCTGAAAAATTCATGGGCTTTGGGGCTGATGAGTTTCATCAACCCCAAACAATTGAATTTTCATCAAATTCAATATTTTTCATGGTAACAAAATCTACAATATTTTAACTCATCCCATTGTTAAATTTTTCAGCTAGTGATTTTCAGTAAGCGGTTGCAAAAATAGGAATATGAAGATATTTTCTCCTTATGAAAGTTTATAAATTATCAAGTAAATTGTGTTTCTGTAGTTAAAGAAAAAGAATTTGCTTGCCTCTTCTGCAATTAAAAAAATTGGGACTAAATCGATTTTGTTCAAATCAGTTTTTGAAAAATTTGGTATAGAAATTTCACATACACAAATAGTTTTAATTATTTTTAAACTTTTCGTAACCCATCCATCTTTTTTTACCTTAAATAGGTGAATAATTATTGAATCAGAAGATTAATTGTGAAGTTTTGGGGAGAGAGCTACCTTTAAAAAAATACTACTTAAGTACCATAAGGAAGACCACTTTCTAAACCTTCCAAAAAAAAACTATGAGTGTGTCTGGTTTCCATAACTAAAACTTCATCGAGACATCAAATTTTATTTTAGATGAGATTGACAGTCAAAAACGTATCTCAAAGGTATCTTTTGGGATGTTCTGTGACAGCTTTGTGTTTTTAAAACAAAATAAAAGTGCGTCACATTCAATTAAAATAGAATATTAGTTTGAAATGAAAAACTGAAAAAGACTTATGAACAAAAACAATTTTATAATTTCGCATCTTGCTAGCTGTACAAAACCAAGTTCCTGTTTTTGAAAGAAACCACCCGAAAAGCTATCGTTTTCAGAGCTCGACAATGAGCTGAAACTGATAGTCGTGGAGAGATGGCAATAGACAATAAAAAAAGGAAAAGGGGAAAAGCTCCCGATTTTTATCGTTTTCCGAACAAACGGATTAGGAAGATTTCACCCAAAAGTAGTTCCTCTAATCCTCCAAAATAGGATATGGGGTCTTTTTCACAAACATCCCAATGGCGTCTCATCCTTTTATATTTTACGGACGGTGTTCTGTCTTCTTTCGACACGGCCGATATTGCTCTGCAGATGGCAACACAGATAATATGCGAACTAAAAATAAGCTACCCCCTCGTATCTCCTGTTGGGAGTTTTTTTATACTTTGAATTATATGCGGATGGATCAAATTATAGAAAGGGAAATGAAAATTGCATCGGAAATAAAGAAGGCTACGGAATTTGATTTGTTTAGGGGATATTTTCTTCCTATTTCTTTATATCACGTTTATACGTCAGCGTTCCAAACATTAAATTAACAATAAAAAATGTGATCCTCGATCTGGTTAATATATATTACTTTAAAATTGATTTCCTAGTCTACAACTTCCTCCCTGGTTGTATTTCTCTTTTGCTTCAGTAAAACTTTCTTTGTGTGTATATACCCATTACTTGACGTTGTCTGTCTTGTGTGTGGCGAAATATGGCCCTTGCGCCATATTTCGCCACACAATTCCCCCAACCAACCTAGTCTACAACTAAAGAGAAAGTCCGGCAAAGGAAAAAAAGATGAAATAAAGAATCGAGAGAACGAATTTAGATTGAAATGGAGCATAAGTTTTCTACTAAGCCGTCTGTGTATTGATTTAATTTTTTTTAAATATAATTTCATTACCAACAAAAATAAAGAATTGAATATAGTTTTAATCATAAAATGGGGGTAAAGAAAAGAGACAAATTTGACAGGGTTCCCACTGGTTTTAAAAAGGCTTTTACTTTAGTTTTAAGGGCCCTTACAAAGCCTCGATATTTGCTTGAAGTTCTTAAAGAATTTAAACAAAATACCCTTCCTTTTTTTACAAAAACACTATATTTCATTCAAAAACAATGGATCGTGACCTTAGATAAGTAATTTTGTAATTCTAAGATGTCCTATCCAATACTAATATTTCCTTGCACCTTGTAAAACCGATATCAATGATACGTGACCTTAGAGAAATTTTATTACTAGGTGTGAAATCCAATCATAGCACCCATGAAAGTTTCTTTACCTGTGCATTTCTTTGTGTGTATGCCCATTTATGATGGGAAAATACATTGCTTGGCCAAATCTGGCCCTTGCACCATAAAATTACCAATCAACAAGCCTTTACATAAGCATTCAATCTACTTCGTTCTATTTTAAATTTAGCTTAAAAGTATGCAAAATAGTTCTGAAAAGGCTCTAATTTTTCTTTAGCTCAAAGAGTGGGAACCCGGTTTGAGTAGAATTATGAGTATATTGGTGCAAAAATCTATGAATACAAAGCATTGAGTGGACAGGTTAATCCGAAATTATGTTTTCTTTTTATTATAGTAAACCAAGAGCATCCCAAATAGATTACATATTACTAGAGTAAGACTACTAAGGTAATATATTGATTAAAAGTCGGGCACCCGTTTGCCAATAGTGGAATAACCGAAAATCTCCCACCCCGAGGTACCCGAGTGATCTTTCCTCCCTTTCATTTTTACCTTCGCCTACCCTTCTGCTTTTTGTTTTTCTTTCTCCCTCATTGCGTTGTCTGTTATATGTTTGGCGCAACTTGGCCAAATATGGTCTTTGCACTATGAACTCGAAAACAACCAACCGAAAATCTGCCTCCCTATTCTCTAAGATAACAGCAAACATAAATTGACATAATCTTGTGTCGCACAACCTATTCATCTGCTAAATTACTGAAGTGTTTATATTCTACTTTTATGGATATTACGCATTGAACTAACTCGTAATTTTAACCCTCCAACTAGTTTCAACGAGATTCCTCGTCATCCAGATATTGCCAAATTTTTGATGATAACGATATCGAGATCTGGTCAGTTTTTTTCTAAAGACGAGATAACTCATCTGTCTAGATCTGGACAGTTTTGCTAATGACAAGATACCTTATCGAGACTACCACCTGAATATTAACATTATTTTAAAACTTATTTTTAATCAGTTAAAAGTAATTTTAACTGCAAAAATTCACCGTTCTAGGCTGTAGCATACTCAGTATGCATGCTGTAGTCTACTCAGTATGTATGCTGTAGCCTACTCAATATGCGACACTATAGATTAACGAGACAGAGCATCAGCTCAGAGTAGAAAGCACGAGGATAAACATTTTTTTGAGTTGAAAAAAGAGTGGAAAATACTCATTTCACTCGCATGAATTTCTAATTCACCCAATCCACTCTGGACATACCCCTGTCCACTTCCAAGTCTCCAGTAGCTCTCCCCACGACCGTTATAAGCTCCCGAATACTGCACTGGATCATGAGTCCTGATCCCCAAAATCTGTCCTATTCGCACGGGCGCCGCCCCATGAAACACAGGAAATCCATCGGGTACTCCAAACACAGCAGTAATTAAACACGCGCTGGATTCCCTGTGCACTCCTCTGCAGTACTTCCATTCATTCTGGAACTCAAATCTTTTGCATATGGATTTATGCTGACTAACTTACCCGGGTTTTTTCCGCTCTCCCTCCCTGAATGAGGGGCAGGACCTTTTTCGGTTATTAAGAGAGGGGTCACCCAGGAGAGAGACAAATACCGGGCAAGAAAATTGCACGCGCGTCCATGGGGCAGGGGACCACCTAATCTCTCTATTGACAGAGTTAATTCCTGCCCTCTGCGCTCAATAGGGGGTTTATTTTTTGAGTGCACGGAGGGTGACAAAAGGGCAGGGGAGGTCACTCATCACCCTCCCCCCCCCCTTTCTGATGGGGCTGCTTTAATGCGCGTCTTTATTTCTCCGGTTACTGTTTTACACGTGACGCAACAGGGTGTGCGACGCATAATTACACGCTTGTACACAAAAGTGATACAAGTGGCCCTGATTGACAAGTCGCGTGCGCAAGGGCGTGCGTTTAGATCAGGCGTTGGATAAAAACGAGGTTTTAATGTCTCTGTCGCACAGATTTTTGTCGGGTCTCGTAGAATGGTGATGTTTGGTTGCTTTGGGTTGGTCGGATTGGGTTCTATAAAACGTGGGCCATATTTAGCCATGTTGCACCAAACAGCGTCAAGTAAATGGACATCACTAGTCTCCAAGTAGTTAAGTTGACCTGTGGGATGCAGTGTCTATGCAACATTGCTTACTTGTATTTGTTCTGTATCAATTGTATTTTGATTGTCCGGTTGGGCTAAGGACCCTGAGTACCTTATGGGGCCTCACGAATGTCCTCTGTATCGCTTCTCGTGTAGCCTTACACCCTCTGGGTAATTCGGGCGGTCAGGGTTTTAAGGACCCTGAGTACCTTATGGGGCCTCACGAATGTCCTCTGTATCGCTTCTCGTGTAGCCTTACACCCTCTGGGTAATTCGGGCGGTCAGGGTTTTAAAAAAAGTAAATGGACATACACACAATGAAAGTTTTACGGATACAGATGAAAGAAATACTATAGAAGTGAAATATAAGTAGACCGAGTATTGCTATTTAAAGAAGTTTCAAAAAGTGTGACCAACATGTCGACTAGTAGTCACGTGACTGTTATGAAAAATTGACTTTCTTGGATGATTTGGCATCTTATCGCCTCATTTGGCGATACAGCATCTTATGTCAGGGTAGATGTGTTAATGTGCATTTCTATAAAATGGAGGCAAAAATAGTAAAGTAGCCCAAATCTACTATGTCGCACGGATAAAACAGATGATATATCCCGGTAAGCGAAAGTAATCTAAGGGTCACATTACTGCTAGTTTTGGTTACATGATCCTGGGCACATAAAAAATTTTTACTCTACTCTATATTTCTTTTATAAGAAATGCACCCAGAGAGGAATCGAATATACTCCGCCAAGTTAGTAGCGCAGTGGGCAAATTACGACAACTCCAAAACTCGTTTATGTGAAGGAATTGTTGGGTCGTTCAATTATCAGACTCTAAGTCAGGAACCTAATCTGTATAATCAAAGAAAATTAAATGGTGCAAGACAGGTATGGGAAAATATGAATAAATCTCTAAAAAGAGCATAAAAATGACGAAAACCTAAAAAGATTGGAATAAAATGCATTATTTAAGAAACACTTTAATTTTTTATTATCACCACTATATAAAGTAGGCTGGTAATTGAATTAACGTTGCTCTGTAGCAACACAACGAGTTATTGGCGACGATCCGGGATCAATCCCGAAGGGAAAGATCCTAGGACAACATCTCGTCACTTTGAACCACTGGCGGATGAAGAGGTCAACAGCTGAGCTGACACCCCCACTCTCCAAACTTCCACCCCACCCCCCAACGTGAGGACATTTGAGGTCACGATAGATTTAGCGTGCGCCAACCCCCACATACACGACCATCTCCAGAAATTCTATCACAAAAATAAAGTCTTAAGCTTTAACACACTTTTTATGGATGAGTTAATTACAAATCTCGGCTACTCTTCGAAATTGAAAATTATATCAGCCTCGAAGTTTTCAATAAAACTAAGACTCATATAATACAATTCCGTTTAATGTATGATTCGACGAATAGAATTCTACAAAAATATAACTCTGTAATGAGGGAGGGAAGGTTGAAAAGGAGGGGGAGGGGTGAAGGTGGAGAGAAGTGCTGCGTGCGAAAAAGGGGGAACGTTAACGACTTGTAGTCAAACAAGTCGGTAATTCGAAACTGCAACTCAACAAAGGGCGCGGACCCCGTCGTCGCCGGCCAACGACGAGCTCTAAAATTACTCCTGACAGTCGGCACGTGACCCCCCTTCGGACGCAGAAATGTGACACTCTCCAATTGTCTCCTAAGCGATGAAAGGAAACAATTCATCCTTTTAAAAAATCCTATGGTGCCTTTCTGTGATTGATAACTAATAGTCGTTTACCGTTGTCTTCATTTTTACCTGAGTTCCATATGGATGCGTTAAATCTTTCTGTATTTGGTTTTCCAAATCCAGAATGTTTCACTTTAAACTATCGCACCTTTTACGCATCCGTTAAATGCAATTGTTTTATATTTATAAGCCAATACTTCGTAGAAATAACACTGTGAGGTAAAATTACATCTTTCAGGATCGGAAGTTTCGTAATGGATAACTGTTGACAAAATTGAAAGATTGATAGTTCCTACATTTGTTCATTATGTTTTACTGTTCTAGGCGGCTTTGGTTGAATTCCTCCCTGGTTATAATTCTCTCTTCTACGTCAGTAAAACTTTCCTTGTGTATGTCCATTACTTGTCATTGTCTGTCTTGCGTCTGACGCAGCATGGTCAAATATGGTCCTTGCGCCATAAAATACAAAATCAACCAACTAATCATTACGTTTTAAAATGTAAATAGCCTAAAACATACGAAATAGAATCAAATTCGTTGTGATGATATGCTACTGGATGTTTGCAATTTATCTTTTTCGGGTAGTGTTTAAACCCTGAAGGATGATGAAAAAAATTCGTGGGGAAGACTTATCACCTTTTTCCTGTCAATAGTGCGATTCCTGTCAGTCTTGTGTTTACCTACACCTGAGCTGATATGTGCCAAGACGTATGCGACCGAGGTTTCTAGAATAATGTTCCATTAACTTTGGTATGCCATCAATTACACCTCCAACGAATGGTATTCGTTTACAATGGCCCCCGTATACCCTTTCCCCTTATCGACCTGAACGTCACCAGAATGCATTTATTGGAATGTCTAACTGCTATTTTCAGGATGAATAGCCTTAATCCATCGGGAGAGAGATAGGTGGGATGAGTTCAAAAATCGGGTCTTTCTCTGCAAGCAACCGTTGTGCCCTCCTAATATCTGCCTGCCCTGTTGGTGCGAAGAGACAAAAGTTTGCGACCCTTCGCTCCAACGTTTAATCTTTTGATGGGATTAAATTCGTTTCGGAGGGAGGATTTCAAGTAGAGCATTTTAATGGTCGGAACCAGTTGCCATGGTGACACTGGGGGAGTGTGGGAAACTTTAACTTTACAGAATAGGATGAGAGGATTAGGATAGTTTAGAGCAGGAATTAACAATTAGTTACGGAGATTTAAAAAAATCCCATTCACTCCTCCAAAAAAACCCCGTTCCCCTCCTTTGTGGAAAGAGGGGGGAAGTAGCGTTTAAAAGAAATTTAACGATGTATTTTATTGTGTTTAATGTGGGAACCAAAGCAATTAAGCGCGTTGTGTTGAGGATAAGTAATTTGTAACAACGTGTAGACACGTTTCCATAATTGTTCTCGAAAGTATTAGTAAGCAGGGCATTTTAAGCAAAACAGGAAAATTTGCTTATGTTCCAGTTCCCAAGGTTTACCATATACTGGCTTGTTTGCTGATATGCAATATTTTTTAGTCATCTTTGCTATTTCGAGAAAGTACTTTATGGCTTACACAGGTGTTAATATTTTTCTCAAATCTAATTTTAAAAAAATTGACTAAAATTTAGCTTTATTTTATAAAATAAATAATATATGAGTTGGTTAACAGGCATTTGAGAATGCCGTGATACGATTTGGATGCGATTCATAATTGCGCATGCTAGTAAAGAAAAGCATGCTAGTAAAGAAAATAGAATAACTAAGTTTGATCTGTTCGAGATTATGGTAGTTTTGTTGCATATATATAAAGTAGCTGAGATGCTTAACACAAGCACTAGATAACCTAGGTCATTCATTATTTGTGGGGTTCCTTTTTGTAAAAATTCATCTCCCACTATTTCTCCCAAAATTCTGATTTGAGATTCTGTGTTTCTATAAATAAAACTCATCGTTTCGCCGGCTTTCAAGTGAAAAAATTGAGTCGAAATTTTCTAGATATGAGTTTTTTAGCTTTTCTAAGCCAGGATGTGGTGATCTTTAGACTGGTGAAGTCTCCTAGGTTATTTTTCTTTGCATGAAGGTTACATTTCTTGGGGAAAGTTTAATAAGTAAAGCTTAAAGTAGAATTTTTCTCCCTTCGTTTTTTCTCAGAACTGTTTTTTGACTGTTTCACTTGTAGGCCGACCATTTAAAAAACGGCTTTGGGTTCTTATAACCAAATAGGAGTAAGAAAGATGTGCCGTCTAATAGTTTGAACTTTGAATTTCAAAGTTGTGTTATAGTTTCTGATACTTAAGCACTAAATAAAACAGTATGATCACTCAACCAACTGTTGATTGAATGTTATCTGACAGTCTTCTAGCATTCTGAGACATAAAACATTTTTATATGCACCATATGAACAACCTTTAACCTTAAAGACAAAACTTGGAAATACTGCTTTTTGACTCGCAGCCTAGTAGAATATTTTTCTCGTCCTTTTTTTAAATAAAAAAACCTATCGATCTGCATTTTTAGGGGACAAGAATAAAAGCTCGATATGAGATACTACTTTCTTGCCACCGATACCTTTTTCATACACAGAATAGATATAGATTTCTTATATCTAGCTTTTGCTTTTTTTTATTAATTCTAGATGGTGATCTAGAATTAATAAAATCAAATCCATCACCTTTGTTCAAAGTGCACACATGCTTTTAGCTTATGTGATGAATATTTTTTGTATGCAAATTTTGCTACATTTGAATGTTTTTTGTTGCAGGCTCGGAAGAAACAGAGTGAGCTAAGTCCAGATCGAGCGGGATCGGCGAGCAACTGAACAACCCAGGCACCCTTCTGAATGTTTCCCGTTTTTTAACCCGTGTTCTAGTTTTCTGTTGCTCCATCAATCGTGGACGAACATCGTTTTGTGTTCAAGCAACGCGACATCGATGGCTGGGATGATGTCCCTATTGTCCACATGGATTCTTTTACCAATGTTTTAGCTTTGACTTCGCTGATTTTTTTACTCCTCGAAGATTTTTTGACTAATCCTGCATCATGGACAAACAATAGAACAAATATTTAAAATGAACTGTAACGCATCGTGCATCTGTATGTACAAGAACTGCAACTCTGGTTTCGTACATTCATTTTCGCTATCAGATATACAAGTCTATTATCTTCTAATGGGCTGGAATAGACTAGAATGAAACATGAGAAAGAAAACTCTTGTTCCTTTGATCTACCTTTGAAGCAAGATCTTAGTGATATTTTTAAGTTATCGTGTTTTACCCTTCAGTATTTACTCCAGAAGACACTTGCTATTGTTTTTAAACCAGCACTAGATGTTATGGTTTATTGTGCTTTTTTTAAATCATCTGTTCTAAAGCATCATCCATTATGAGATTTCATTTCAATGTCGCCAAGTCATAATTACCGAATGCAGAGGTGATAATTTTGCATAACATTCCAGACTGAAGATTCAGAATCTAATCGAACTTTTTGTTAATTCTCTTGCTATCGACTAGTTCTCCACGAACAAAAATTTGTTGCACTCGGTGTACTATCAGAATTTCAGTTTTTGTTCAGAACACCGTAAAAAGAAACTAATTTAGATTTAGAATCTCGTAAAAAGAACAACTAGGCAGAGCTCTGCTTGGAATAGTCATCAGTTCTTGACATGTTAAAGACTAGCCATGGAAAGCATCGAATTTTGCTTGCAATCAGAATAATTTATTTCCAAGAATTGGAGTTTGTCGAAACTGGCTCAGGCGTTATCGACTCTCGTATTACCTTCACCTCAATTACACATATTAGACCCTCAGGTTGAAACTAACTGATCCGTTTGAACCTGGTATTACTCAGATTATCTGGCAGAGAAATGATTCAGGAAAGTGCGGTTATACTGTAAATAATATGGTCGATTGTAGCGTCAGTGGTCCGTTACTTGAAGCGTACCAAGTTTTCAGTTAGGTCCAAACAGAAGTATCCTACAGCAATGAGCAAGACACTGTTAATTTTTTGCACAATCCAATAAACAGAAAAACCTTCGATCTGGTTGCATCTAGATGTCTCATCAAGAAGGTGTACAGACTGAGTCATTGCATGAAAGGTTTAAGCTGGCTTAGGACTATTTTGTTTGTACATATTTATGGAACTTTGATGTTTTTTGCAATATACGTCTCCTGACTTGGATTTGTAAAATGTCTACTTTGAGTAACTGTTATGTACTGTGTGTAGCTCGACACCAAATTGAAGAAACTGAATCGTCTGGCACGATATGTTCTTGAATATTCCCTAGTCTAGATATTATATAATCTTATTTGGCGTTGTTGAAATGCATTTTACGAACGATTTATTGTACAGTGTTCTTTTTAGTTGAAATAAAACTGGAAATAGTATAGTTGCGTCTTTAAAGTTTGTGAATGAATTAATCCTAACCACTCAACCTAAACACACATTTCAAACAGATGTAGCTGAGGATGGGGCAGCGGCCCGAGCGTCAGTATCTAAAGGGATGGTACCTGTAAAGGGATGGAAAAAGGATATTTCAGAAATACTTTTTCATTCAAAAGTTGTGACTTTCCTTGCAGAAAAAGGTTTTATAATTTTGAGAACAACTTTATTTGGTTGCTTTTGGGTTTTATGGCGCAAGGGCCACTACGAGGGAGGATATAAAAGCAGAAGGGAGGACGGATCACACGGGTACCTCGGATTTGTGATACCCGTACACACCTAAAGATGTGCCCCTAAGGGAGAGTACAAATTTGACCTTATAGGGACCTTATTTTCTAATGTTATGCGTGCGAAGTGAATGCTTTCATGCAAATGTAGTTCCGTACCGTCGTTTTGCTATTCAGGTTGGTTGTTTTTTGGGGGGCTTTATGGAGGAAGGGTTATATTTGGCCATGCTGCGCCAGACACAAGACAGGCAATATCAAGTAATGGAGATACGCACACAATGGAAGTTTCACTGACACAATAGAGGAAATACACATAAGGAAGGAATCTAACCAGCGCCGCCTACAACTCTCAAATTGCTAACGCAGTGGGCATACCCACTGAGCCATGACACCCCCTTAATGCCATGCACAAAGGAGAAGAGGAAAAGCAATAAAATTAATTATCTTAAAACATGTGGAGAGCAGAAACAAGATAAAGGATGCCTTTTCTTCGTCGTGGAGACCAATTAGCGAAACTCAGCATTTTGCAAGCTTTTATTCAGAAGTAACTAATTACAATAAAAGGTTACCAATAATTAATATTAGGAACTGTAGCGACATGGTTTCCCTTCTTCAGGGGCTTGGAATTCTTCCCTTACATGAATTGGCCGTCGTTGACGAATCCTCCCGAAGGGAAGTGTGGAGAATTTACGATCGCATGGGATAAAGCAATGTCCAGCAGTCCCCTCGTTTTTTTAACTGTCCCGCTTCGTTAACGAGGTACTGGAGGAGGGGTGGCCTTGGTTCCTGGCCCCTCGAGAGATATCCGTTGAAGTTTAGGACGTGAACGGATGCAGAGCCGGTATGCTCCGATGGAACAGCGGGACTGAAACCACTTTGCATTTAATTCATTTAGCCTCAAAATCTGCCTTAAATTGTTTAACCTTGTAAAAATTTTATCTAATTAAATGTGCTTTTTTTGTTTTAAAGCTGTTTCCAATTTCTTCCAATCCACGACGTAAATTCATCTCACGATGTTCAGGAACAACAATTCATTACCAAAATTAACGTGCTATTGATTAGTATACTTTTAAAACTCAAATTTTGTTTTTGACAGAGATGGAACTAGCCTCATTTACCCCAGGTCTCCAAAAGTAAAACTTCACCTCCGAAAACCATATAGTAAATAATCAGTCGTGCGTTTTATATAGGGTGGCTCCCGGGAGAAGATGGGCTGCGGTAGCCCAGTTGGTAAAGCAATGGATTAGCAACCGAAGGTTTGAGAGATCGAAACTAGGTCCAATCAAAGACCGGCGCGTTCGGGGAGCTGATTTGAAAGAGTGGAGTGCCAGCTCAGGTGTTGACTTCATCATCTGACCATGGTTCAAAATTACAAGGTTTTGTCCTAGAATCTTTCCCTTCCATATTGATATCGGACCGTCGCCAATAGCCCGTTGTGTTGTTCCAGTGCGACGTTAATTAACTACCTACTTGCACGGGAGAAGGCAGTCGATTTCTGAATAGGTGTGAAAGCGCGTTAGGAGAAAGCTGCCATACGCAAAAGCATGACGTGATTGCTTTGAATGTTTATCCCCAACTTGTTATCAATGCTATCAGTTTTGGTACTGACATATAAACTTTGAGCTAGAATCCGTGCTAGACTATTTGTGGAAGGGATTTGTTTACGTTACCACCAGTTCTCATTTAAATCAGGGGCGTCTAAACTTTTTCACTTGAGGGCCAGATTGAAAAATCCTGGAAGTCAGGCGGGCCAACAACACACATAAATAAAAATATATATGTATGGACATATATACACACATGTGTGTGGAGGGATGGACATTGGGTCAATGTGAATTTTTTTAAAGCTTGCGAAATAAACTAGTTAACAAAATAGGTGTTTAAATAAAAATGTAGATTTATACAAAGAAATCAAATTTATTCCAAATAATGTAAATGTACATATAAGTTGGCCTAAGGAAAAAAATAAAAAAAATAACATTCAACATTATTCCTATGTATCATTCTTTGGCTTTCTTATGTACGTATGGGACGTGTGGAGTTGCTTCTGGCATATAATGTCTGTCCATTTGGGGTCAAATTTCGATGATCCTATCACTAGAATGGATTTCAAGTGTTCATCTGACAAGTTAGCCCTGTACTTTGATTTTACGTCATTTTTGAAAATGTTTGCTCTCAGATATAGGTCGATACAAACACTGAAAGCACTGATCTTGCAATGTTTTTTATTTCTTTGAAATCATCACCCAATGACTTGTAATGAAAGGAACTGTCAGAAGTTTACTGTGTTTTAAAATAAAAATAAACTAAATATAATCACTTGTAAAATGAAAGAAGGTCCGCATTCTTGTAACATTCCTAGAAATATTCTTTCAAGTATTCATTTGACGTAAGTTTAATCAATTCAAGTTGAAGTTCTGTTGGCGCATTTCCAATTTCACATTGGAATGGATTTTGAAATAGCTTGATATTTTCTGCTGTAGCTGCATAATCAAAGTCTGCGAAGCGGTTTTGAAATTCCTCACGTAGTTTTGTGATAGTTTGTACTGCGTAATGTGATGGGAAAGGCACACAAGTTTCACTAGCAAAGTTCTTGCAAGTTTCGAAGTGGTCCAAAATTGTCTTTCCCAATTGGTTTTCAAAAAGTGCAAGTTTGTTCTAAAATCTTTCACATGTTGGAACAAGTCGTTTACAAAGGAATTTTCGCCTTGAAGTTTCAAATTAAAAAAATTAAGATGAGTGGCGATATCAACAGCAAATGCAAGCTTCCACAGCCACTGATTATCTGAAAGCTCTTCTACAGGCTTATCCTGTTCAATCATGAAAATGTCTATAGCTTGGCGTAGCTCTAAAAACCTTTGGAGCACCTTTTCTCTACTTAGCCAACGTGCCTCACAATGATATGGGACATCTGGTTTCTGACTTTCAATATCCGAAAGAAAATTCCTAAACTACCGGTGTTTAAGAGAGTGGTATCGGATGCAATTTATTGTCTTAACAACAACCTGCATTACTTCCGACACATTTTTGTTTTTCCCACACAAGGATTGTTGATGGATAATGCAATGAAAAACCATTGGTTTCTCACCTCCAGCATTTAGAATAGCATTGCATACACGCCCTACTAATCCTGTTTTACTGCCACACATACTTTTACCTCCATCTGTGGTAACGCCTTTTAGTTTTTAGATCTAATTAAAGTTTAGAAAGGGTTTCATTTATCTTAGAAAAGAACGTAAGGCAAACGCTCTAATGAGAAGCGGAAAGCGTTATTAAATTGAAGGCGCTCAGTAAATCATTTATTAATATTTTGTAATAGTTTATTTTCCATAAAACTGGCTCGAATTACACGGAACCTCGAATTACCACGACTCTACTGAATTTGAATTACTTCTACGATTTTACGAAAAATTGCATGCTGCATCGGCCGTGTTTCCGCCGGCCGGACAATGACCCTTCGCGGGCGTGGTCTGACTCGCGGGCCGTAGTTTGGAGACCCCTGATTTAAATAATGAACTCGTTCAAAACCACGTGACTTTCACTGAAAATTACATAAGTTAGCTAAATTCTTTTTCAATTTATTGAACAAGATATTTCATCTATCAGACATTAAATACATATTCGAATTATCATTCTTTTAGTTTGATTTCATTATATCTTATCTGATACCTATAATGAATATACTCACATACACAAGAACAGTTTTTACTGACTCAGAAGAGAAAAATATACCCAGGTTAGTTACAGGAATTGAACATGCAGCGTGCAAGAGCACTGGGCAATCCCACTGAGCAATCAATTTCTGCCTAAGTAGATAAAACTGATAATTCTATGTTGGGGGTATACGCGTAGAGAGGGTATTCTAGGCCTCCACGAAGGAGTTATCTTTTTCTTTACAAATTAGTGTACTATATAAGTGCATATAATGCTTTCGTAACATTCTTAAACAATTATTGAACAAATTATCAGTTTATGAAATTGATTATCCACTGTCTAATAATATGGAAACATGAGGTTATTAATTCATTTTCTTTACTGGTATACCGCATACCCTACAAAGGGAAAGATCCGAGAACATTTTAATTTTGAACCACAGTCAGATGAGGATATCAACACCTGAACTGGCACCCCACTATCCAAACTTCCACGCCAACGTGAGGATGAGGCCACGAGATTTAACGTGCACCGGCACTGTGGTCTTTGGCTGGACCGAGCTCCGAACTCGCAACCCTCCGGCTCCAAACAAAGAGTGATTCAAAATTACGTGACGTTATCCTCGGATCTTTCCGTCATCTGACCGTGGTTCAAAATTACGTGGTGTTGTCCTAGGACCTTTCCCTTTGAGATTGATCCCGGACCATCGCCAATAGCCCGTTGTGTTGCTCCATTGCGACGTTAATTAAAATACCTACCTACCTCGAATCATTCCCTTGGGGATTGATCCCGAACCGTCGCCTCATTGTCTGCTGCAGTGCGACGTTAATTAATTACCATTACCAAAGAAAGAAAAGTTAATTCCGAGAAAAGATGTTTGAATATTTACTTGGTGTTATTTATTGCTATTATAAACATTTGACAAAAATTTAAAAGTGCTATAGGACCCAGATCTTCATTCGTCATTGAAACTAAGTTCTTAATGTTGACCCCCTTCAATAATGGGTTTCTGGTTACGCTACTGGACTTCCAAGTACACATTTAAAAATGAGTTATAGCCCAACACGTGCAAAATCCCTCACGACAACAGGAAACTCCCCAACCATTATCGCCAAACAGCCCAGAGTACATAAAATCGCATCAAAATATCATTTTTCTCCTTGTTCCACATCACAGATTAAGGAGTCAATAACCCAAGCCACCCATAGCAGGCGAAAAAATGTCTTTTTAAACACCCCTAGCAGGGGCAAACCCAGGGAAATATGATTTTCTTAACCACCCCAGCGTTCTAAAACACAACACCAGGTGGGAGAGAAGGGACCGAGCTTTTTGAAAAAGACCTGAAGGAGGGGAGAATTGAAAAAAGGAAAGGGTTTCTTTTATTGCCCGTATCACTGTGGACCGCCCGTGGAGTGGTTCCACAAAGGGGTCTGGGTGAGCGTGCCGAGTGACCAAGGGGTCAGTTTTCGCATCAATACGGTCATGAAAGAGATGTCTTTTTCGTTTGTGGAGTCCATTTTTACGCCTCTGGGTCGTAAAAAAGGGCAGCGGGAGGATGGATTTTTTGGAAGATGGATGACCGGTGGGTTGACTGAAATCGATGCGCTTAAGCGAGGGCTTGATGATGGACACGTGTGGGCGTTAGGACTATTTGGCTCTGGAGGAGTTAAAAATAGCGGTGGAGTTCGTTTTAGTAATGTGATATCTTGGCTGGAATGAGCACAATTCGATTCATAAAAACCGGGAAATCCTTTTGTTGTCGAGCACTACTCTGTTTCTCAATCCCTTTTCACCCTTTAACGACAGTTTTTACCTGACGTTGTCTTGTGTTTGGCGCAGCTTGCCCAAATATGGTACTTTAACCATAAAATTCCAAAGAAACCAACCAGCTTTTTGTTGTCGATACTGTTTCCGTTGTGGGTCATTCCATGTGAAAACACCCATTTTGAGAAAAAGTTGTCGCACTATAGTCACGGATTTTTTTTCAAATTTTTACTACAGATAGACACGGCAGTGAAAACCATAGATCCAAATTATTTAAATATTCTGTCCAATGTTAGCTGAGATAATTTAAAAATTGGTCAATTTTGTAAAATGGCGGCCATCTTGGATTTGCTACACTGCCTATAAATGACCCTAACTTGAGAACTAATAATTCAAATTTAGTAATTTTGGTACCAAATGGTAGCCATTTATTTCAAGAGTGTATAAGCCACAAAACAATGGAAATTTTACATTTTAGTGGACTATTTTTCATGTAAAGTGAAAAAAAAATCACTTTTAAAACAGTCGACTTTAAAAGGCTTTAGAAAAAATGAACCATCTTATTTTTTTCGGAAACTGAGGAAGTATTAACTTCCTCCTAACTTCCTTAACTAACATTTGCACTTGAATCTGATAAAAATTTAGAGGTAAAATTCTTCGTCTCTGAATAAAAGCTATTCTAATGATAGCATATGTATTTCAAAACGGTGGTCATCTACAGTGCAAAAATGACCATATGTTAAAAAAAGTATGGTCAAATTTCAGTTTTTATGAAGTATTAATTCGAAGCAAGCTCACATTAAATGTAAAAATATCAATAGAACATCAAATTACACTCCTATACATTTTTTAATTTATTTTATCACATGGTGTCTTTTGAAAAGTATATTAGTAACATTGAAGAAAAATTGTTTTTATTTATTTAAATGATTTTTTAAAAATACTTTACAAAATTTTATGTGTTTTATAATATTTAATTACAATATTTTTGTTAAAAAATTTACATTTATTCTTAGGAACCACTTTTGTTAGTAAAATATCACATTTCCAATATTGCACTTTATCATTCATTGATAATTTGCTTGATAAACTCATTGCTTTATGTACACATCACTTTTTTCGCAAAATCTGAATGCCATTATTAAGGAAAAGGATGAATTGAATATGAATACTGCTATCATAGTGGCAGATTTTTCTGAAAATATTATACCTCCATTATACAAGAGGCTATTCAAAACATTCATTCAAATAACAAGCAGGCTTAAGGATCTTTTCCTTAAACCTGTTTGTTATTTGAATACTTTTTTGTGTGAAATCTGCTTCCATGTGTGTTATAAGTGACAATTCAGTGCATGACACTTCAACATTTTGGACTTTTCAAAAAATAATTATTAAACATTTAATCACACAAGTTCCACAAGTTAGAATACAAAGTTTCAGTGATGTAAACTCAGACCAATACAAATGTAAATTTTAAAACTATTATTTTTGCCATAAAAATTCATGGTGTAAAAGATGAGTGGTACTTTTTTGCCTCTTGGCATGGAATATGAGTCTGACGATATTGGTGAAACTATAAAGTGTATGGCCACTTTAAGAATCCTTAAGCGTCCGTGCAAGGATATTAAATACTTTTGGACAACTTTACAAGAGTTCTTTTTTTGTGCTTAATATGTCTTTTAAAAATTTCTCGACAATGCTATCAATGTATTGTTCACATATTTCTTTAATCTTTAAAGACTTGTATATGCTTAAAAAAATTCCAGTGCCCAGAAATTTTAATTTTATTTTATAAATGTAAGTAAAGTACATCTGTGCTTACATTTTCTGCAAAGTTTCTAAAAAAGTAGATCAGCTCAAAATATTTCAGTAATGTCAGCTGTAATATATTTTTTATTATATGGAGCCTATATTTATTTATGTATAATAATGAGCATTAGTATTATATATTTGGGTCTATTATAGGTGTACTTTTGTATTTATAATTAAGTTAAGAAACTGAGAGCATATAAATTTCCCTGTGTAATTTTGATACAATGTACCCTAAGCATAATGTAAATATATTTAACAAAAATATTGTAATCGAATGTTATAAAACAATTACATTTTGTAAAGTATTTTTTAAGTATAATTTAAATGAATAAAAACAATTTTTCTTCAATGGTACTGAATATACTTTTTCAGACACCATGTGATAAAATAAATTAAAAAACACATAGGACTATAGTTTGATGTTCTATTGATATTTTTTCATTTAATGTGAGCCTGCTTTGAATTTATACGTCATAAAAACTGATATTTGACCATATTTTTTAAAGCTGTGGTCATTTTTGCACTGTAGATGACCACTGTTTTGAAATACATATGCTACATTAGAATAGCTTTTATTCAGAGACGAAGAATTTTACCTCCCTGAATTTTTGTCAGATTCAAATACATATGTTAGTTAATACTTCCTCAAAGTTTCAGAAAAAAATAAGAGGGTTCATTTTTTTATAGCCCTCTAAGGTCGACTGTTTTTAAAAGTGATTTTTTCACTTTACATGAAAAAAAGTCCACTAAAATGTAAAATTTCCATTGTTTTTGGTGGCTTATATACTCTCCCAAAATAAATGGCTACCATTTGGTATCAAAATTACTAAATTTGAACTTTTAATTCTCAAGTTAGGGTCATTTATAGACAGTGTGGCAAACCCAAGGTGGCCGCCATTTTGTAAAATTGACCAATTTTTAAATTCCCGTATCTCGGCTAATATTGGACAAAATATTTAAATAATTTGGATCTATGGGTTTCACTGCCATGTCTATGGTAAAAATTTGAAATCATGACTATGATGCAACACCCATCAGGTGTCCCCATATGATGAGAGAATGGATATCTTCGTCTGTGACTTGGCGAGAGATTAGTAATTTTAAAAAATTTGACTGTGCATAAAAATAAAAATCAATTTCTTTAGGTGTGTACGGGCTTCACATACCCGAGGTACTCTAGTGATCTTTTCTTTTCATATGGGGCTTGCTGTCTTTAATAAACATTGGGGTCGCGTTCCCGGGTTACCCAAGCGATATTTTCTGCTTTCATCCCTCTACCCTATTTTCCCCAATGCCTCTTCTTTCCGTTCACATTTTTTACTTGTGTTTGGCGCAGTTTTTTAAAACACTGTCTGCCTTCGATGGAAGGGGTAAATAAGCAATTGCTCATTGAGAAAGACAAAATAAGCATTTATTTAGACTAATGATGTGAAAGAAGTGATTGTCCAACGACGAAATTTTTGTAAAGAACGATTTGTAGACGTGCCTAACGGCGCCCTCTAACGTCTACAAGCTGCAGTTGCAGACATACATTCTTTGACAAAAAAATGTTTTTTTTCGATGCATCCATATCACCCATTAAAGTTTGACCAGCGAATTTAGAATGTGGTCTTTGCGCCATAAAACGCCAGAACCAACCAATATAATCTGAAAAGAAGTCTCGAAATTACTTTATAAGTTAGATTTTTTTACATAAATTAAATTATTTATACAGGATGTTGAAATTTAGTTGATACAAAAAATTTTTTATTCGTAGTACGATCATAAACTTTAACCACATAATAGCTATTACTGTAGTTTTTATCGTTTAAATCAAACAATAGCTTTTCCCAGTATAAATACAATGGTAATCATAGCAAAAATATTTTCCTCTCAATAATTTCTAAAGGGAGTTAGTTGACTACTGTATGTGGATAGTATGTACAATACCCTCATAAATTTAAGTCCAGCCGGTTTCGGGGCTCGAGGGGACTGTAAATTTTTTGTAATGTGTTTGTAGTTGGTATATTTTCTAAATTTAATCGTTATAAATTGTTTCTAATTACTTTTAATAAACTAATTTTCTAACTCTGCTTTGCCCAAGAGTTTTTGTTGTTTCAGGCAAACATAAGTCGCGCCTGTTTCCTCTGCAGTTTCTTTGCTTCATCGAAAAGTTTTTTGAGCTTTGTCCACTTCACTTGCTTGTGTTCTTTCCTCTTACTATTGCTCGACTTGTGACAGCCTTTGACGCTTTGTGTTGATTCAAGTGTGATTAAAAATTAATCTGTGTTCTTTATATAATTTTACTCTTACGATCGACGTAGCAAATTAAAACTAGTTGCTGTGATCTATCTATAGAAATTCCAGACAGAATTAGCGTTACGAATTTCATGACGCTGGAACTCAACGTTTGAAAGTTCTTGCTACTTCAGACAAATATTTTTCTGCTTTGTAGTGGTGGAAAAAAAAGAACAACCCCTCTTTATTTCGACCAATATTCCTAGAACAAATTCAAAGATGCCATTTAATAGGGAATAACGCCCTCTATAAATTAAAATGCAAAAACATAGACGGGACCGTCTTCATATTCAATTTTGCATAAACAAAATTTCAATGGCAATGCTGTGTTTTGATACCTTAAAACAGATTCTACATCATCAAATTAGTCTAAATATTAAATTTCATGAATTTACTATTGTTATATCCGGAAATATTCAATATTAAAGCTGTTGTCCATTTCAGGGATCATCACCACATTGAAAGTCGCTGACCTAGATCGAAATTATATATAGTTAATCAGGAACTGTCCATTTGTTGTTTGACTAAAAGAAGTTTGTTACAAAGAAAATTAACCTTCCTGGTAGTTGTCTCGACGAGGTATTTCGTCATTAGCAAAATTGACCAGATCTTGATGGATGAGAAATTTGGAAATAATGATAATCAATATTTACTGTTTAATTTTACCGTCAATTTTTAACAGTTAATGATAACTGTTAAACATATTCAGTAATTATTAAATAAGCTTTCCATAATAACTGTTATAACAAGTTAGCAATAGCCATTAAGACTGCTATCGTGGAAACAGTTCTGCCCATCTCTACAAATAGATTGATCATTGTTCAGCTGTACCACACATGGCAAGTAAGACAATGTTCGTTAGATTACATAAATGATGTTTCCAAACATCTTTCAAAAATTTACTCATTACTCAGGTTTGTCATAATTTTTGTCAGCTTTTGGATGCCTCCTAAAATCACTGTAGTAACGAAAATGTAAGTGTAGCGCAAAATTACCCATAGGAAAGATTTTTTTACATGCTGCAAAATATCTCTCAATGCTGCAAGAATATTATTTAGGGAGATATCCATAAAAGTCTGGGAAACTGATTTAAAATTAGGAGCTCCAAACTTTCTGCATTCATGAAATGATATACAACTTGTTCTCTGAAGTTAAATTATGATACATATTCGAAATTTTGTGTCAAAATAGGGGTTGCTATTGGAAGTTGTGAAGTTGGTGCTCAATTTAATATGAAGACGATCCCTTAAGCAAATTTTATGTATATGAATTTAAAGACGTTATTCCCTGTCGAATACCATCTTTGAATTTGCTTTACTGTTAAAATTATTCGAATGAAGAGGGGCGGTACGTTTTTCCCCAACTTTTGTACCTAAGATAACGCTGTAAAAGGAATAGAGCAACTTTTTTTTACGCTGGAGAAAGATAAATATTGAGTACTTGAAATACATATTTGTATTTAATGAGGATCTCGTCAAAGTGTCATTAACCCTCCTGGCGGCGAGGCATCTCAAAGTTGTGTTCCCGAAAACGGCACCCCAAAAAAGCGAGTTCCCTTTAAAAGTGTCAGGGTTTGGACAAAGGGAGTGCTTTCCCCTTCTTCAGTCAATTGGTCTCAGCAGTGGTCTATTTAGACCGGACCATCAAAGAGAGCGATGACAGTGATAGATAGCAAAGCCACGGGCTACTTCCCAGAATACCCTAAGTATACCTTCTCGAGGGTGCTTCTCAAATGCTTGTACAACGACTTTCAAATAGTGAAATAATTCAGGGGCCCAAGATACATTCGACTGATCCATACAAATTTTCTTATACGTGTTTGAAAAAACAAATATTTACTGTAACAATGGGAAACTTTGAAATTATAAATTTATATATTTTTCTTTTAATGAGTAATTTTCTACTAATTGTAAATATCGTCATCTGACCGTGGTTCAAAATTACGTGGTGTTGTCCTCGGATCTTTCCCTTTGGGAGTGATCCCGGACCGTCACCAATAGCCCATTGTGTTGCTCCAGTGTGACGTTAATTGAAATTCCCCTCCCCTAATTGTAAATAAGTTAAATTCTAGCATTGATTTTCTTGCCCACAAAAGTTTGCCTCCATTACACAGATTTACAGCATAATTTTTGTATAAATGAAGCGATGAAATTATTTATCGCAGTTGAGTTAGACATGAGAGACTTAAAGCAAAGCTAAACAAAAAATATTCAATACTTGCTTTGTTAATGTAAAATATCCTAAAGAGTAACCACAACGGATATTACCCCAAAGGTTTTCAGATTTTGGGTGTTCACATATCCGTGAAGAAATGAGTAGAATCAAAACCGTACACATATGGTAAACTGAGTTATTTTGCACCAATAACTTTTTAAAGAAATGAAGTATGGGACGTTTGGAATCTTCTTGATCACAATTTTGAACGATTATTTTTATTAAATTTTAATGGTCTAGTTATTTCAGACAATCCCTGAGAACCCCAATAGACTAAAATGGCATCCGGATAATTAACGAACCGTTAATTATCCGGGTATATAGGCGCAAGATACAGAATACAAAAATGGAGGAATTAAGTAAATCCCGAAACATTTGCGATTTGTTTCATATAAATGGTTGAAAATAATTTTATAAATCCATACAAATTATTTGAGTGATAATGGTTTGACGTAGCCCTCAACAGTTTTACATAAAAAAAACCTAAATTTCAACCAGCATTTTCGAGGATCTGTGTCTCGTCATCTGACCGTGTTTCAAAATTACGTGGTGTTGTCCTTGGATCTTTCCCTTCGGGTTTGATCCTGGACCGTCGCTAATAGCCGTTGTCTTGCTCCAGTGCGACGTTAATTAAATACCTATCCACTGAAAATGAAGTGTTTCTCAACCGCCGGTCTCAGCCAATTACCTTGCCCTAGCATTAGTTATATCGGGTCGTAAGAGGTTATCCTGGGATTTGTCATTTTTGATATCTAAGGATTTTTTATGATGAAATATTTTATAGTGATAATATTCTGAGAATATTCGTGAATGGTGCCAAAATGTTCAGAATCAGAAAGCCTTAATAATATCTGTATAGATAACATCACTGACCAAGTAACAGTAAAGAAAATTTCTCCACTGAAAATGAAAATCAAAGGGGAAATGAATCATCTATCGGGGTCTCAAATCTGATAATACTAAATACTGTTTCTTCGCAAGTTCTCCTAGCAGTGTAAGTTTTCGTTTCGAAAATCGAGTGACGTGATTTTTTTTAAAGTAATAAGCCCTAAAGATTAAAATTTTAATATGAATAAGAGACAAGGGATTTCGTTTAACTTTGGTGTACAGAAGTCTCGTATGGAAGGTGTTTATAGCCCAACAAATATAAATATTTTGTGAACAGAATGAGATGAAAATCAGCGCAAATTATTTTAATTTTGGCCTGAAAAAATTTACAACGCGTTACAAGATTTCATTAGTTCAGTGATTGATAGCTAATTTCCTCCTCCATTTCCTTATAACCATGACATAATTAATAATTGTTTTTTAATGCATGCACTTTAAAAGAATTTTAAAGGTATTTACGAGTAAATTTGTTGAAACCGGACCCTCTTATAAAACACTATCTGAATTACCCGGCGTCGATCGAATTGTTTGTAACTCATCGTAATATTCAATAGTAGTCCTATGGGGATTTCGAATTGTTTTGAGATCTCTCTACTGACCCAGGACAAATCAAATGGAGTTAATATCTAGACTATGTTTCTCGCAGAGTTTTAAAGAATGAGTGTAGCAAATTCGATATGAGTTGATCAAACTGTCATAATAAGGATAATCAATGGTAATTTCTATGGGGATTTCGAGGGCAGCGGTAGCCCAGTTCGAAGAGCAACGGATTAGAAAACAGAGGGTTGCGAGTTCGAAACTCGGTCCAGCCAAAGACCGTCGGATACACGAAGGCTGGTGCACGTTAAATCTGTCGTGGCCTCAAGTGTCCTCACGTTGGCGAAGTGTGGAAGTTTGGAGTGGGGTGCCGGCTCAAGTATTGTTCTTGACCGTGGTTCAAAATTATGAGGCGTTGTTCTGGGATCTTTCACTTCAGGATTGATCCCGGAACATCCCCAATAGCCCGTTGTGTTGGGGGGACATTAATTAACATCCAGGGGGACATTAATTAACTACCTACCCATTTGGATTTCGAATTGTTTTTAGCCCCTTCTCCCGACCCAGGACAAATAGAACGGGATTAATATCCTGTATAACCTATGTTTCCCGCAGACATCCAAAAATTGAATGTACTAAATCTGGTGTGAATTCGTCTTCAAAATATTCAATGTTATTCCAATGGGGATTTTGAATTGTTTTTAGCCTTTCTCCAGACCTAAAGCAAAAGAACGTGTTAAATATGTAGTCTATATTTTCCACAGGATTCTAAGGAATGAATGTACCAAATTTGGTGTGAATTGGTATGACAGTGATCGTAAAATATTCAATGTTATTTCTAAGTGGATTTCAAATTTGTTTTGGCCCCTCTGCAGATCTAGGACCAATTGAACGGGGTTAATATATAGCCTACGTTGCCAGCAGGATTCTATAGAATGAATGTACCATATATTTGGTGTGAATTGTTCAGACAGTGATCGTAAAAATACTTAACGCTATTCCTATGGTGATTTCGAATTGTTTTACCTCTTCTCCACATCCAAGAAAAATAGAACGGGGGTTAATATGTAGCATACTTTACCCGTAGGGTTCTGAAGAATAAGTGTACCAAATTTGATGTGGATAGGTCAAACGGTGTAGATTTGTATAGAGGACAGAAAGACGCCAACTCAGCTTTGTATACAGATGTCTATCCCCTTGTTGCATTATGTGCGTTAAATATATTTTATTTCTTATCTGAAATGTTTATAATTAAATAGAATACTGCAGGTAAAATAAGAAAAGCTATGCAAATACGATGATTTGGGAAATTCAGATTAAAAAAAAATTTAGTCGCACCTGCTAGTAGCATGGCGGTGTTAAAGAATTTTAAAGACAAGTACGAAAGGAAGTACGAACAAGTACGAAGTACATTTGCCAAGACTGGCAAATGTTAAGAATTTTAGGGCGGTAGGACGTCTCATTACCTTCAAATGGTAAAAGTTCGATATAGGTATGTCCTAGGCATATTAAGACTATATTCTCTCGTTTGATAGTGATATCTAGGAGGTGTTCTAGAAGTGACATACAAGAACGCACCACCCCTTAAAAAACTAAATTATGTTTTGCGCAAATTACATTCATACGAGGCGAAAGGTCTTTACCCATAGTTTCCTTTTTTTGCAAAACATATTTTATTTAACATGATTTTCAAAGGGTTAATTATCCATTGTTAATTAATGTTTGTGAGAAAGAACCAAACTAGAGGTTTTGGAATTTTTTAATTCTTTATCGCATCGATGGCCCGCAGGTAGCCGGCTTCACCAAACCTATTAGAACTCCGTCAATTATCGCACTTCATTAAGTTTCCAATACGTAGAGAAATATTAAAATAAACAATTGTGCGTAATTTAAAATGTATGTCTTGTGATTTTGGCTGCAGCAAAAATCATACCTTTAATTTTTTTAATTTTCAATCTTTTTCCCTGAATTCATGTCCTTTCGCTTTTGTTTGGTAAATTTTAATCGTACTTCAAATGAAGCATTTAAAAATGTTTTCATCTCAAAAAGTAAAAGCAAAATAGCAGTGAGAATACATTTTCGAAAAGTGCGTGTCGGTTCCAAATTTCCAATTCAACTTCTTTTTCCCGAAGAACCCAAAAATAGACGCTTTCAAAGTGTAGCTTAACAAAGACAGGAATGCCGTCGTGATACTCAACGAACACGCCAAAGGCAATGACTTGAGGGAAGCATTTTAGGGATTGTCCGTTCCCATCAGGACCCCTCGCACAAAAGGTGTCCAGTCACGCCCTCTCGTTAGAGGACACGGGTGGTAGAGGGGAAGGAAAAGTGACCGTTCAAAGATTCTCGGGGTTGACACTTAAGCTTACATTTTGGTTTACGAGATATCTCGGGGTTGACACTTAAACTGGCATTTTGGTTTACGAAATATCTCGGGGTGGCCGCCTGAAGGGTTAATTCTGGCACCATTACTTTACACTCATACGTGTCCCCGCACCATTAATTTACACTCGATGCAGTCGAGTACAGTACGGTAATAGTCCGTAATCAAAAGGCGTGTAAGAAATACAGCAAACACATAGGGTCACCAATATATGGGTACTTAGATGTTAATTCCAATTGCCATATGAAGATGTCGACTGGTTCAATGAACAACGACAGGTAAAGAAAATAATTTTAATAACAAATTCATCAAAAATTAAATAAACATAAGCTGACCAGTCAACCAGCAAAGTGTCTTTTTTCAAAAGAGTCGCGGTAGCCCGGTTGCAAGAGTAACGGACTAGCAACCGGAGGGCTGCGAGTTCGAATCCAATCAAAGAACGTCGTGCACAAAGGGAGCTGGTGCACATTAAATCTGTCGTGGCCTCACGTTGGCGTGGAAGTTTGGAGACTTGAGTGACAGTTCAGGTGTGACCTCTTCATCTGACCGTGGTTCAAAATTACGTGATGTTGTCCTTGAATCCCTCCCTTCAGGTTTGATTCCGGACCGTCGCCAATAGCCCGTTGTGTTGCTCTAGTGCGACGTTAATTAAATATCTACCTACCTTTTCTCATAATCTCATAATGAAAGGGCTTAAAGTTAATTCTATGCCTCAATTTTCCTTTATCGCTGCATTCTAAATTCTATTTTAATTAGCCAGCACGCACAGCACGACTGAAAGAAAAACTAATTTAATCCATTGCCAGAGACACGCGACTTGTTTTCATACGTAGACTGATGCTACCACTTGATGACCTTCTTTGCATTGAATGGTGCTGCAGTGGCGGCTCACTAGGCGTTCCTGGTGTATTTTCTTGCAAAAATTTTGTATAGTGAAAATGTGTCCTATGGATACAAATTGTCCAAGCAACTCCACATTTTCTTCACACCCTCATGGCGTCTCCTTCGTAGAAGAAATAAAAGGTTGTTCCTTCTCTATGATCCATACGATTCGAATACTTATTTCCGATCGGAGAATGGAGTGTTTTTCCCACAAGAAAAACCAGACATCGCCAGAGGGAATGTCTTCTCTTGATAAAAGGAGATCATGTCCTGACAGTTGTGTCCTCCTTCGATTCGAACAATTGGTTCCGATCGGAGAATGAGGAGTTTTCCCACACAAGGAAAACCAGAAATCCCCAAAGGCGATGTCCACGGTTCTCTAGATAAAAGGCTGACCTTTGTCCTGTTGGGCCTACAGTCCATACAAGAGACAATTTTCTGGGAATTCTTCACTTGCCCTTACTTCAATGGGGAAGGTTCCAATGATCGAAAGATTCCTGCTGTATTGACAATCTCAGTTAAATCATCGCAGATGGACAGATATAGTCATTCTATTTTTCAGTAGTCCAGACACTCTTATTGTGTTCATGGTCATTACAATTTAAATGACAGGTGTTGTTACTCATTAGTAAAAATGTGCTTCGTAAGGAGAATACGATTTAACTAGTAATGACTGCTGCCCCCAAATTTCCCACGGTATGGAGCTGAAACAGCTGAAATGTCTTTCTTCTCAATGAGTCAGATGGTTGTAAAAAATGAAAAACCTTCAAAATAACGACTAATAAAGATAAAAAACTAATTTTTAAGAACATGTTTGTCTATAACTAGGTAATAATTGCTGTTTTTTGAAACTATAGTTCACAGGACAGTGATGTAAAAGAATTTTCGTGTTTAAACTATGAAAAAAGGTTTACACAATTGTTTCTTTTTTGAATTTGAGAAGATATTTATTTTAATGTTTCTTGTACACCCATTTTCAGTAACAATTCATGGTGTTAATGGGTACACGGATTTTGTTATAAGCACAAATGGGATAAGAGTGCAATCGGAAATTTGAAAAAAAATATTAAAATTTTTAAATAATTGTTAATATACACTGAATATTGTACCGCCAGAATTATTTCAAATGAAATGAAATTATCTTGTTACATATAGTGTTTGCTAATTTTGCTACTACTAACCAATATATTCGATAATGTATCGCCGGTTTAGAGCAGAAACTCATTATCCGACGAAAAAACAAGTTTTAAGTGCAACCATTTAAAGACTAAGTATTAATTTTCAAATAACAAATAAAAGTTCTAAGCATTTTGATAGCGTTTTATTAATTTTCAAATATTACAATATAACATTCTCATATTCATGAAAACAAACGTAATGTAAAAAAAAATGCATTTTCGAAAAAAGGCAGTTAGAGTTTTTGCTTAAGCCGACGATATAAGGAATTACAAAATCTTAATTAAAGGAAATTAATTCTAACGATTTTAAGAGAAAAGGCAGATGTGCATGTTTCTAAATTAAAATGAAATATAATTTGTATTTAATTATAACTCGATTATTCACATACGTATTATCTGTTGATTTTATTGTTTGAATAATTACAAAGTTTATTTTAATACTTCAAACCAAAAATATCTGCATGAATTTTAATCTAAATCCAAGAATATAAGCAAGGGGCGTCCAAGTTATCCATGCCTAGTCTCAAAAAGGTTTGCATATGTTACAACAAATGATTACTTACTTTTTCTTTTTTGTGTCTGCCAACAGATGTTTATTCACATTGATATGAAATAATAGCACTTTTAACAAAACTATGCATCAATGTTTAAAAAGATAAATAACAATTTATTTCCTTTCTGTTCGTAGCCCGGCTAGCTCAGTCGGTAGAGCACGAGACTCTTAATCTCGGGGTCGTGGGTTCGAGCCCCACGTCGGGCTTATTTTTTTGCACTCGGTAAATGTGACCTTGCAGAACGCTAATTCAATTATAATGCTTAGGTACACTGACTGATGGCTTTCGGAAAAGAGGAAGTATTTAAAAAATTATCTGGTAAAAAATGCTAGATTTTTTTTAGATATGATTAATATGCTTTTTATAATAAATATTTTATTAAAACCATACTGTAACTAATAGGCCTTTCAGATAATTTAATAATCGATAGATTAGTATGCTTTTAAATTAAAACGCTATTCAAATATTTTTAATAGCGTTTAAATTATAAGAAAAGCATATTAAAATGTATTCGAGTTGATAGACATTAACAGCAACTATGAAAAATATTTTAACTGATGTATTTATACTCAGTCAGAGGGCTATATAAAGTAAATTATATTTTAATATTTCGTCCCTGATCCTTCATATATCTTAACCCTTTTAAGCCCCTTTACTCGTTCATTAATTTCCAAAAGGAAGTTTAGGTCTTGCAAAAGTTTTCGTATACAGTTTACCTACTGATCGAAAATTTGTTTAATAAAAATCTTTTGAATCTTCAGGTTGTTTTTCGGCAAATATATTTTGTATAGTACTAGAAGAATTACCCGGCGTTACTCGTGTTGAACGGGTTAAACGTAGATTGAAAGTGATCCGAAAAGCTACTTTTCTCTATCATTGAAATTGAAATTTAGAAAAAATTAAGTGAGTTGAAAATAATTTTTAAACTCCATTTTGACATTTTTATAGATTCTACTATTTACTTTGGACGAAATACAATATAGATTGCTTAATCTATCCTTATCCATTTGACATATATCGTACTAAAGTATAAGTCAAAACTACTAAAGGTGATGGTGAGATGACTATTTCAGAAGTCGATTTTGAGTTTTGGAGTGATTGTGAATTCATTTCTTGTAAAAATGACAAACTTACAGCGTATTATTGCAGTCAGTTTTCCCAACAATATTTTTTGACTTGTAGCAGTCTTGTACCAGGAATGCGCTATTTCTGAATTCCACCATCATTATGAAAGACTGACAAATCATATTGATACGATATTCATGATCAATTTCTTATAAAGCAAATGCATTTATTTCTTGAAAATACCATTCAACATGTGAAATAACAGCTTGTTTTAAAATTAACTGCATTCAGTATAGATGAAATAAAGTTAATCGATTACAATTTTTTCAAAAAACGATGCTTCACATCTATCAAGAATTTTTGCGCTAAGTTTGTTGATAAAGTTTACGAAATCGAAAATGAGAGAAAATACCTTTCAAATGGCTCTAATTTGATAGAATTAAAATGACTGCATTAAAGCATTTTCTAAAATTCTCATATTTTATTCCGTGCTTCCATTCTCATTTGTTTCTTATACTACAGATAACAAAGGCTGTGACAATAAAGAGATGTATAATATAAATAATCCTTCTTAGTACCAGAAAAAAATGTCTGCAAATCGGACTCCCATCTAATTTACCCTCGTGTAGGCAAAACAAACCGAAAATATATATAAAAGCGCGTAACTCCACTATATTTTATTTGCAATATTGATATATAAATTGATATTATAAATATAACACTATATTTTTCTTGAGATCTTATCTTCAACTAATTTAAAAGTCAGATTCGAATTACTCAAGCCACCTATATTTTGAAACCTAAGAACCCATTGTCGTAGCTAAGAGAGAGCGACAGATAGGTAGGAACGTCGTACTTTAGCGTTACGAGTTATTGGCGACGCTCCGGGATCAGTCCCGAAGTGAAAGATCTAAGGACAACACCTCGTAATTTTGAACCACGGTCGGATGACGAGGTCAACACCTGAGCTGTCGCCCAACTCTCCAAACTTCCACACCACGCCAACGTGAGGACATTTGAGGTCACGACAGATTTAATGTGAACTAGCCCTCAGAGGCAATGTCGAAAAGGGTTGCATTTCAAAAATATGCATTTAAGAACTTTGTAGTTTTATTTGAAAATAATCTTTTATAATTTCAAGCACAATTTTGTCCGATACAGAAATATATTCAATTTTTGTGTTCGAAACGAATGTTTGTATGCACTGTCTTTGGGTACAACGTTTAAAAGTCAATCTTTCCTTTCATATAGCTCACTGTATGCTTACCAATTTTCATGTAACTCACTGTATTTATATTACTAATAGAGAAGAAACAAATCACTAAAACTTCCTTCTTACAAATGTCTAGTGAGCACAAAACAAAGATAGGACACCCTTTCTCGCTTCCGTCCTTGAAACCCATTAACAGGAGCCATTACCAAAGTTTATCCCCCTTTAATTGTTTTATGTATATGTAAGAAAAATTACAACCAAATTTATTTATTAAGGGAATAGTAATTTTTTGTAAAAATATGCTAATTATTATATTTTGCTCCCTAATTATTGCAATAATTTGCCTTCTCAGAGCACTTCTACCGCAGCACAAGCCTCATTTGCTTCAAGTCCCAAAAAGTCTAGATTAGTGAAACGTCCTAGCGCCCGACTGTCTATGATAACGGGCTAGTGTCTCGGAAGCTTTCTGTCTCCCAAGTGTCCTTGATGTTGGCGCCTGCGAATAAGTACTGTTAGCATCTAACTGTACTTGTTCCGAAAGCTATCTGAGACGTCTCCGTTGCAATATTTATTAAGCATTTTGTTTTACTTTTCACCCTTTCATTATCGAACCCATGCATAGTCTTGTGTAAAAATAAATATAATTTTTATTTCCAAAAAAGAAGTTTGGAATTTGGTACAGTTGTATTATACTCCTCGTTTGGTGGCAACGCTCTTGGCGCATTTTATGGCTCACTTTTAGTAGCGAGTTATGGCAGGTGAAGGTAGCCCATCATCCGTTTAAAAAATAGACATTTTAACCGCTATTGTCCAACTATTTCTGCTAATTATTTTAATATAAAAACATGTTTTTTTTCAGTTTTGTATTTTTTCCCGTTAATTACACTCATGTCCAAATTTATCTTTACATACCCAAAAATAATGATATTCCATGAAATATCCAATCGATGTAATCCATTTTTGCAGGGAATGTGTGAAAGACAAGCCTAATTAGCATTATCGAATCAAAAGTGATCAAACGGTTTCTGATATGCAAATCAAGGCGTTACGTCATCCGACGGTGAATCAAGCGCTTTGCGCAAAGTGCATATCTGAGTGAATTTCTACAATACAGCATTTGATTTTAGTGTAAGGACTCAAAACGGTTTGTTATGGCTCAGAAGTATCATTTGGAAGAATCTGCGAAGTGGCGAATTATCGGCCGTTTAGAAGCAGGGCAGACAATCATGGAAGCAGCGAGATGTGTGAATATTTCAAGACAGACAGTCTCTACGCTATGGAAACAATTTCAGAACTCTGTAACTGTTGTAAGGAGGCCTGGACAAGGTCGAAAAAGAATAACTGCTTCTCAAGATCGATATCTGGCAATAATTGCCCGTCGTAACAGTAAGTCTATTGCTCGGCACTTAAGTTCAGAGGTTGCAGCCGCCACTGGAACTTTTGTATCATGGTAAACTGTATGCAGAAGGCTTAATGAAAAAGGTCTTTATGCCAGAGAGCCAAGGGTATGTGTTTCACTGTCTTCACAACAAAAGAGGGATCACTTTAGTTGGTGCAAAGAACATCAAAACTGGGGTGAACACCAATGGTCCCATGTTCTCTTTACTCATGAGTCGAGGTTTAGTTTAGCATCTGATTCTAAACGTGTTTACATCTGGACGGAGTCAGGAACCCGAAATCTTCATTCGAACATTATGAAACGTGATCGTTTCGGTAGTGCAGGTGTGATGGTATGGGGAGGAATAATGATCGATGGACGTACGCCCCTACACGTTTTCAACAGCGGATCTGTCTACGGCCAGAGATATCGGGATGAGGTCTTAGAACCTTATGTAAGACTTTTCAGAGGTGCATAGGGATGTGACTTTTTATTTATGGACGATAATGCTCGTCCACATCGAGCAAACCTCGTTGACGAATTCTTTGAAAGTGAAGCCATTGAGCGAATACCGTGGTCAGCAAAATCTCTTGATCTGAACCCGATAGAGAACTTATGGAACTACCTTGGAAAAGCAGTTGCACGGAGACATCCTCCTCCTAGAAATACAAATGCCCTGAAGATCGCATTGCTGGAGGAGTGGAACTTAATTCCCCAAACTGTGGTTAACAACATTATTGCCAGCATTAAAACACGTTGTGATATGTGTGTACACGTCAGGGGAGATCACATTCCATATAAAATTCATAAGCCTTAATTTTTTTCTGAGTTATTCTTTTTTTTCTGAACTCTCCTTGTCACATATTATTGCCATTTTTATTGTTTCATGCTACAGTTTTATATCATATGCAGTGCTCTTAATTTTTTCCTTTGTATTTATGTGTTATGATGTTATGTATCATTTCACACAAATTCATGAAATTATAGTTCACAGTTTCTGAGGAATTCGTGATTTTATGCATGTAAAGATAATTTTGGACATGAGTGCACTTTCCGATAAAGCTCTCTCTCTCTCTCTCTCTCTCTCTCTCTCTCTCTCTTATTATTTTCCGTTTAAAAAAAAAATTTCTAGGAATTCTTTCCTTGGCGACATTAAAAGGGCGCCAAAACACGTGCCAAGAGTGTTGCCGCCAAACGTGGTGTATAATACAGCTGTACCTGGAATTCTTCACAGTAGCAAGTCAAAACATACTCTAGAACTAAATATAAAAATAGTTTTAGAACAAGATTTGAGTGTACTGAAGTATGCTTATAAAATGAATGTATGAAGTTATAAAATACTTGTGTCCGTCCCAAAAGAAATGTGACAAATCGCTTCTATTATCAGAAAATTAATAGTTAATGTGTACTTTTTATTCAATTAAAGTGTTTTTGTAACAATTAATGAGTACAGCTTTGATGTAGACTTTTTTATTGCAACGCTTTTAGCGTGCTTTTATAGCGAGTTATGACAGGCAAAGGCAACCCCGCTTTATCATAATTATCATGGCAAACTCGCGAAGTTAAAATTTTCATTTTCAGCCCTTTTTCGTTCATGAATACTTTGGAATATTCTTTTTATTTCCTAGTTCTTTGATTTCATTAGTCCTTAAAATTTTTTTCCGATATAACATCTTTGATTTCATTGGTCTTTTTGAATTTATTTTCCAATTCTTCGTTTCTTGTAAATTTGAAGAGGTAGTAGATAGGTATTTAATTAACATCGCACTGAGCACACATAACGGGCTATTGGCGACGGCCCGGATTCAAACCCAAAGGGAAAGATCCGAGTATTTCGAAGAATTGAAACTTTCGATTTTATATTTTAAACACAGCACAGTGCAGTCGTATCAGGTTGAATCGTTTCTTGCTTTTATTCCAATCTCCTATTAATTTTAGTAAATCATCTTTTTTGATTTTACCATGCCTTCTGTATTTAGTGTTGTAGATACGTTTTAGGTTGTTCCTTCGCGAAATTTGAAGTCTCACAACAGGCAAACCGAATATCATTTAGCTGGGCAGTTGTTTAAAAGTTCATAAGGGGAAAATAGATTGTTTCAATACATTTTTAGTTCAAAAGGACAATCAGTTGTGTGGATTTTTTTCTATTTTTAAAATTCTTTAACTCTTTTCCGTGAAGCCAAAGTGTTTTCTCTAAAAAATTCTTCCTTGGCGACAATAAAAAAACAAGCCAAAGTGTTACCACAGAAAGTCTCGAAATCAAAGCTGTACCTAAAAATTGTATAGAAGTTATTGGTTATAATAAAATTTGTACTCTCCGCACCATTAATTTCCCTACGATTCCAACTTTTGTCAATTCACTGCACACAATGGCGATAGATTTGATTTGAAAATGAGGGCAAATGTTGCAACAAATTGTTTTCTTTTTTGTGTGACAACAGATGTTGGCTCTCATTGCTATCAAATAAAAAAAAAACATCGCTTTTATGTTTAAAAAGGGAAATAACAATTTATTAACTTTACTTCTGTGGCCCGGCTAGCTCAGTCGGTAGAGCACGAGACTCTTAATCTCGGGGTCGTGGGTTCGAGCCCCACGTCGGGCTTATTCCTTTTTCACTCGATAAATGTACACAGAACACAAATTAAATTGTTATGCTACATATACATGGATAAATATTTTTATTCAAGAAACATTATTTTCTAATAGCGGTTAAATTATACAAAAAAGCATATTAATGTAAAATCGACTCGGATACAAAATTGTAATTGGAGTCGCTGTTATACAATAGAAAAAATGTTTCAATAAGAAATATTTTATCTGACTTATTTATACTAGAATAGTCAAATATATAAATTAAATTATGTGTTTTGTCCCTAGATACTTCATGATAAATCTTTCCCCTAAGTCCGCTTTGTCTGTTCATAAACTTGGGAAAAGATACTTAAAAGCTTTTCGTAAACTTTTTATTTACATTACAAACCATGATAAGTAGTTCCCATATTGTGATAAATCTTTTATTCGGAATTCTAAAAACTGAAAAACTTCGAAAATGTACCTTTTCCGGGTATGCATTTTTTCTGATTCTCAAATGAGTTGTAACGTGTTTTTATTGTGTGCATATTATGGGTGTTTCAGACGTTTAGCTGAAATTAGTTTCGTCGTATGCTGCATTTAAAATAAAAAGTAAATTTACAGTCTATCCTTTTCATCCCATTTTTTAACACTGAACCAATAAATAGTAATATCATTGTTTATCATTACCCTAACTCAATGTAAATATTTTAAACAAAAATGTGGTTTAATAAGCGGCAGGGGGGAGGTTCTTAAAGACTTCCAATTTATTTACCCATTATATTGTAAACTTAAAGCAGAAACGCATTTACTGAAATTTTTTTGGCTAAAAAAATTTCAGCTAAATGCTTATTTTCATGATGAGAAATCTGTATTCATATTTAATCTGTTTGAAATATATTTAACAATATCAAAATGCTTATAATTTTGAGTTAATTTTTTGTCAATTAACTAGTTTCTGCCCAAAGCCGACGATATATATGCGGTATATAAATAGTATTACCATTTCACAACACGAAAAGTATCTGTTTCTAAGAGATTGTACTATCAATAATGAATTTTTTTCAGGTTGTGTTCTTTCTCTCAATAATAGATTGAAGTAGAATATATGAAGTTGTTGCGCATATGGAAAAGAAATTAAACTAGTTTCTTAGATAATTCATACTATATTCGTTGTAGATCACATTTAAAACAATTGACTACTATATCAAAAGTAATTAAAATATAGACGAAATATAAGATAATTAAAATACAGACGAAATATAAGTATATAATTAAAATATAGACATTTTAATATCAGCTTTAATGGCTATCAGTAGTAGTATAACTTCAGTTTACACACACAATAGTGTTTCTAGACTTCATAACGAACATATACAAGCCCTCACATCTGCACTGTGAGCTCCGATACTTGTTGGATGAGCCTCTCATGAAATGCAAATATACAGTCTGATCAACTCAATATTAACTTTTCCTCTTATTTTACGTTTTCGCTACATAGCTCTGTTATTACGAACACAGTACAACCTTGATTATCCGAGCTCCGATTAAACGAGGGTCTGTGTTATCCGAGCCGAATTTGATACCGAATCTTTTTAAGCTTTAAATTAAGCTTAAAGCACTAGTGTGCGCACTTTGTCTTGGACTAGTCTGGTTTGTCAGGAAGAATGCTGCCTGTCAGAGCATGAGATCCTTGCTCTATGACTCCACAGTATCTGTAATAGTTATTTGTAATACAGTAATTTTTTTCTGTATTTCGTATAGGCTGTTTTGTATTACTACGTCTGTATTATCCGAGTTTCCGGTTATCCGAGGGGGCCTTTGTTCATATTACCTCTGATAATCAAGATTCAACTGCAGTATGGTTGGTCGATTTTGGGTCTTATGCTGAAAGGGAAATGTTTGGCCAAGTTGCGCCAAACACAAGACAATGTCAAGTAATTATGAAAAGAATGGATGGGGGAAAGTAGAGAAGGTCGCTTGGGCATCCTGGGGTAGCGACCCCCATGTTTACCAGAGACCGTAAACCCATGGGAAAAGAATAGATCACCAAGGTACCTGTAGTATGAAAATATTTGTAACTTATTAAATTTTAAACCTCACAAACGGATAGAACATTTTGAAACAAACTACTCTTTTAAAGTTTCCAAAAAGTCTACTGTTAACACTACATCGAGTAATGAGTCGCATAGATACAGACCGAAATGCAAAGGCAAAAGAGAACGAGTAAGCTCAGAGAGTGATATCCAGGAAAATTCTGAGGGTTCGGCAAGAAAATTTCCTCTGAATGAACTATCCTCTTTTCACAAACCATACAGGTTTCCACACACCTTTCATTAATCACAAGTTCCTTTCTTCATGCCATACCATTACGGGCTACCGAAGAGGCCAAACACACTTAGCAGCAGAAGCCTCCAGCGTTTAGGCGAATAAAAGCAAGGCGTGACGGCCAAAAGATCCACTAAAGCACCTCTCCACAATGGCGGAGACACCTTTGTACAGTAGGCAGATTCTCACCGCCCCTGGAATTAGTGGGCATTATCCCCGGGGCCGACCTTTCATCTGCGCCGACCCCCGCCGAGGGGGCCCGGGGATCTTCTTTCCACCCATTGTCGTCCCTGTCACCAACACCCTCCTGAAGCTGCCAGATGGGAATGTATTAAAGAGCTATAAATTTATTAGGTATCCTATATCACTGACGCCTGCTTCCTTTTGGGAATGCCGTCTCGTTATTCGGTTTGTGGAAGTGGAAAAGGTGGGAAGATGTGGACGGTCAAGGCACGGCTAACTGGATTGACGACAAGCATCTCGTAGCGACTGCCATGATTTGAAAATTTCTTGTGACAGCCTGCGTTTCACTTTTCTGCCACAAAGCGCTGAATGTCGACCCTATTTTATTATTTCCATTCATAGAAAAGTGGAATGCGGAGGCATTTATGTAATGCAATTGCGCCGTAAAAATATTTTTGCAATCTCTAAGGGGGCCACGGTAGCCCAGTTGATTTAGTCACCTGTCACAAAATCTGTCACAACCTCAAATGTCCTCACGTTGGCGTGGTGTAGTTTGGAGAGTGTGGTACCACAGCGCAGGTGTTGACCTCATCTGACCATGGTTAAAAATTACGAGATGTTGTCCTCGGATCTTTCTCTCTTCGGGATTGATCCCGGACCGTCGTCAATAATCTGTTATGTTGCCCCAGTCCGACATAAATTCGTCTATCTACCATATCTTTAAAACATTATTTTATTATTTTTAATAAAAAAATGACTTTATAATATAAGTTTTAAAAAATGAATCAAAGACTAATTTTTCTCTCATAAAACGAAATGTTGCAAATACAGGACTTTTAGGAAAAGATGGTCGAAATGTACCCGTTTTAAAAACCCATTCACACATCTGTAGAATGGAATTTTCAAATTTGAATTCATTATTTTTACATCTACTAGTTCGCTTTCAACGAGGGTAGGCAGACAGCGCGATAAGCAATCCGATTAGTTACGGCAGTCCGTAACATAGCTCCCATAGACATCGAAAATCCGAATAACAGCTATAAGCCCGTCTTTTATAGAACTAGCTAAGTGTTTAATCTAATTGAAGTTGACTAATCAACTCTCATGTATCAATTCGCATTTCCTACTCTGGAATTTTTATTGGCGAAGTGTTGAAATTGCTTTCGAAAAACAAGCACACTCAGAATACGTACTGGAAACACGTGTCGCCGCAAAAACACTAACGGTACCTACATTCTAGCTTGACAGAAAATGTTTCTCATATACTCACAAGCTGGACGTAAAGTGTTAAATTGCAACAAATGCCATAATGCTGAGTAAATAGATTGTTATCAATAAAAGATTTCTTAATCATTTCAAAGCGATATAAAATTCACAAGTATTTAATATGCAATTGGCGTAGTGCTTAATTTTATTTTCTAGTATTCAAAACTTGAACTCAACCGTCATCAAAAATATACATATTCATTGCTATTTAATCTGACAATGATGGATCACTCATCCATTCATTTAAAATGAGACTTTTCTTTCTAGAAATAGATCTTTTGCCTTGTTTCAATAGAATTATATAAAAAGCCACTGTGTATTTAACACGGTTCAAAAATATTTATCCATTTATAACTTATAAAAAGTATCAATGCCAGCCACAAACGACATAACATAGTTTTTCTGTTTCCGTGCTATAAGCAATAACTGTCTTAATAAGTTGACTATGATAGAGTGCAAATGGAAATGAGTATGGAATGAAAAAGGAGATGGTATTGTGCAGTTCACGGGAGAAGGCAGTCGAGTCAAGTGATTTTGCACGAGTCTTAATTAAATTAGGAGACTGGTGGTAACGTAAACAAATCCCTTCCACAATTGGCGTCTTTAGTAAGGAATTCTGGTTCTAAGTTTATTGTTCGGTGCCGAAAGCGATGCCATTGATAACGAGTTAGAAGGGGGAAACATACACGGTGATCACCACTCATGCTTTTGTGTATGGCAGCATTCTAATAACACGCTTTCACATCTATTCAGAAATTGATGGACCCAAGATCGGCACGACTGGTTATTTACTATATTTATGCTTTCAGAGGTGAAGCTAGAGCTTTTGGGTCCTGGGGCAAATGAGGATGATACCGCCCTTTGTCCAAAACAAATTTACATATTTAAAATGATAATTCTAGACATGTTGAGCCGACCCGGCCTCGGCCATACGGCATAATTTGGGTTGCGACAGCAACCCGCTCAACACAAGCGAAACCCGCATTTATTTCCAATAAAAAGTTTTACAGGTCGAAAGCAACAGCGCTTGAACTATATAACAATAATTTTTGTGTACAGAATAAATCTTAATTACAATCAAATATATCATGGTCAGACAAACAGCAGCAGCAGTTTTGTGTATAGAATATGTCTTGATTAGGTTCAATACCACTATTACACTATAGGTATCATGATAAGTTTTAGCACGAAGGCACAGAAGTAATTAAGTTCAATTTAATTCTTATTATTTAAACAGGCTCATAATAATTTTTATTTAAATTTACATATTTAAAATGATAAGTACATTTTTTTAAGTAATTAAGATAAAATATGCTATTTGTAACTTATTTAGTAATAAATTACTGTACACAACACTACTTTGGGTTGCAATTTTTATCGACTCCGCCTAAAATCTAGAGAAAGGCAGAGCTCTGATTATGACTCCTGTTAATGAATGTCTAGGATGGAAGTAAGAAAAGGCACCCCCTGTCTAGTTCTGCGCTCTCTAGACGTTTGAAAGGAAAACTTTTTATTGCTTTGTCTCTTCTCTTTTTCTGAATGAAACGTCTGCAGGGGGCTACTTGAAAGGAAATGTTAAACGTTTTAAAGCTATATTTCAACCCTCCAATTGGTTTCGACTGGATATCTTGTCCATCAAGTTCAGAGCAATTTTGCTAATGACGAGATATATTTTGCCATCAAGACATTGCCGATTGTTTGATGATGACGAGAGCAAGATCTGATCAGTTTTTTCCGATATCGAGATAACTTGTTCATTAAGATCTGATCAGTTTTTATCTAATAACGAGATAACTCGTCCATCAATATCTAGTCAGTTTTGCTAATGACGAGATATTTCGTCAAGAGAACCATCAACGAGGGTTAAAGATGTAGAGAATGAAACCATTCACTTCACGCGCACAGCCTCGGAATATGCGTCTGCGACAAGGACAAAATTGTGCTGAAAATTACAAAACTTTTAAAATATATTTAAAATGCCGCCCCATCAGGCATTGGCTATGTGTAATTAAGGGGCTTCACCACCCTTGTCAACTCCCTTAGCTACACCTCTGATGGTTTTCTTCTATATTCTGCATTCCCATTTCACTATAAGTTTTCAAATACGGTTTAAATAAAAAATGAGCTTTATCCGCGTATTATTATATATCAAAAGGGGTATTAAATGCGATCTCTTTCAGAGGGCACTTAAAAGTTTTTTAATACACAATCTCCAAGCACCAACTACTTCAATCTCGATCAACTATTACTGCCAAAAGCGCACACAACTTGAACTGAAAAAAAAACGACGTTAAATTCGATTTTTTTATTTTGTAGGGGCACCCTTTCCCAAAGGACCCGCAATGTCCAAGTGGACTCTTCAGAATTTCCATTGAAGAGTCGCAAAGGCTTCTCCCCAGCACGGCATATGGTCCCGGCTGCTCGCTTTAACGGGCTCTCTTCTCCTTCCCCGTCCCCATCGGAGCGTGTAATTATCCTCTCCTAATCTCAGGCTCCTATCCTCGTATTATCATCTCGTGCGCGCCTCCATTGTTATCGTGAGCGATGATGGAGCGGAGCGTGAGGCTCGAATCTAGCGCTAAAAAGCGAGCCGAGATCCTTAATTGGGCGAGTCGCATTACTGCGCTTGATGACGAGATAAAAGGGGAGAAAGGAAAGGAGAACGAGAGCGAGGATCTGTCGTGTCGTGGAGTGCTGTTTGTTTCGCCGGGTGTCAGTGCGTTAAAAGGGAATGAAATCTGTTTGGAGGGGGAGTAATATGGAGAGTTGGTGGGGTTTTATGGCGTGGGGTTTGATCATGCTGCGATAAACACAATACAGACAACATCAAGAGTAGACATACATACAAGAAAAGTTTTATTAACATCCAGGTAGTTTTAGAAACACCCAGGTAGGAATCGATACTGAGCCGCCTACAGGAATGCTAGCGCAGTGGGCATATCCACGATAGCTCGTATTTATGGAAAGAAACGTACTCAGACACGCACCGAGTATTTTTCTTTTGGAGAAGGGGCTGAGAAAATGGCTACCATCGTGGTATTTTTTGAGGGGAGGGGTAGATAGGTAAAGTTGAATTAACGTCGCACTGCATCAACACAACGGCTATTTGCGATGGTCCGGGATCAATCCCGAAGGGAAAGACCAGAAAAACCTCGTAATTTTGAACAGCCGTCAGATGACGAGGTCAACATCTGGGCTGGTACCCCACTCTCCAAACTTTTATACCACGCCGATCAGAAACAAAGTTTTAATATTTGCTTCACGCTATTTTTTTGTAATTTATATTGTTTTCCGAGTACTTAGATTGAACGAGATGAGTCACTCTTTATGCAGTTGCAGTAATCTTTTTGATGCTTAGTCTGGTAATAACGAAATTTTTTAAATGTGAAAAGGTCTTAATTTTCCATACGAAATTCCGTTTTAACATAGTCCTCTCCGAAATAAATTCAGGGGCCGTGGTAGCCGATTAGCAACCGAAGGTTCGAAACTCGATCCAACCAAAGACCGTCGTGTACGTGGGGGTTGGTGCACGTTTTATCTGTCGTGACCTCAAATGTTCTCACGTTGACGTAATGTAGAGTGTGATTTAATTCAACTATCCCCATAAATAAAAACCCGCCAATGCTACTGCATCCAAATATTTTAACCCATTAACGGCCAACGTCTCTTTTTTGGGACGCATATTTTTATGGCTTTAAAACCATGACCATTATAAATAAGTTATTATTCTTTTACTCAGCAGATTATTTATTATGTATTCTAACTATAATATAAAAATAAATGCAAAGCGTTAACAAATTTTGATTTTAGAGGACCTCAAATTTGGATAATTTTAGCGTGACTCACGTGATCGCTTTCAGTATCAATCTGGCAGCGAATATTGATGTGTGTTAGTGAATTATCTTCAATAAATCATCAGTAGATATAAAGAAAAGTTAAACTTTCCATTAAAATTTTATATGTAAGTATAGTATTAGAGTTTTGCGTCCCATTTATGGGATATTGGCGAAAAGTCACTAAATTAGTTGAATTTGCTTTTTCTTAAAAAAAACCACCGTAGATGCTATAAATTATGGTCTTTGTAGCGCAAATGGATATTTATAGTAGCGCAAATGGATAATACAAATTTTCACCTTATCTTGGTAAAGACGTCAAACCAGCAATGAACCACTTAGGATTATAGTGATACAGAACCTAACATCAGTCATTCCGCAAGAGGAATCCGTCAACCATAAAATTTTTCTGATAATTTTTTTTCCAGTACTGACGTCCTGCAAATATTAGGTGACAGAAATCTGAAAGCGACTGGCACAATTCGAGAAAATCGTACAAAAAAGGTGCCCTCTTATTCCATTCAACGTAATGAAGAAAACTACAGAAAGAGGGTTCATGGATAGATCATGGAAAGAGGGTTTGATAAGACAAACGAAGTTTTAATAACAAAGTGGAATGACAATACTCCTGTTTCTGTTGCGACAAATTACAGCTCGATTTTTCCAGTTGGTAATATTACACGCTATTAGTAAAAGTTGAAAAAGAATATCACCGTTCCAATTCCAGAAGTTTTATCTGATTATAACAAATCAATGGGAGGCGTTGATATACTTGATAAACAGGTATCTCTCTCTCTCTACAGAACAAGGATCCGGGAAAAGAAATGGTGGTTTCCCCTCTTTACTCAAATGCTGGATATAGCTGTTGTGAATTGCTGGAGAATAGACAACCTTGTAAATAAAAATGAAGATCTTACTCTGCTTGAAACCAGATGAATTGTTTTAGCCTTAATTTCTAAAATATCTCCTTCAAACCGCAAGCGACCTGATCCACAAAGGAGCAAGCTGCTAAAGGGAAGAGTTAGTGAAGATCTGAGGTACGACTGTGGGAATCATTTTGTAAAAATTATCGACTCAACGGCTTTGCTCACAGTGCGGGAAGAAAACAAAGAGAATTTGCTGTAGGTGTGATGTTCTTCATGACGCCTGTTTTGAAACTTTTCATATAAAATAAAATTCAAAGTTTCAAGATTTATTTTAAATTATTAATTTCAATAGGATTTCATTATAAAAGGAAATTATTGTTTTTATTATTTTTCATAAAATGTATGTCCTCTTTTTTTACAATAAAAGGATACTTCATTTTCTCTATTTTTAACCCAAAGATACTATTTTGTTTCTTCTGACTAGTGGCCAATGTGCTAGAAATGAGACGGCAATGTTACGAGCCGTTATTATGAATAATGACCAATGTCCCAAAATTGGGACGGTTGTTTTCAAGCAATAATAACGATTAAGCCTAAATTCATTCTAAAGACTAGAAGAGACTTAAGACCCTTCTAAAGACTAGAAGATGGGAACAATCAGCCCTTAATGGGTTAAGACACGAAAAAATGAGATATTTACACATGAAAACGAATTCATTTTCTTTTGAAATAGTTCATACCCATTACGCTTCTGTCACCTATTTGACCTTGAACGCGCAGATTTAAGCTTCAGAGAAACGAAGTCGCGAGCCCAAACTATGTATACAACCCCATTTTATCAACAACTGTAGGATCAGGTTTGGATTGTTCAACTAGTAACCCCGCAGTAAATGTAGAAAGCCGCTTATGAGAGTCTGAATGATTCTAACCCTTTTTTCGTACCCCAAGTGCCAATCGAATGCACTACTGAAGAAAATCTTCGCATGGGATTTATTCATACACCCTATACACCTGCATCATAACGGGAAGCCGGAAAGGGAGGTCGGCTAATCTACCCCTCCCCCTTCTTGCATCTTCTTCCTCCTGCAATGACCCCCGACCCCTGTGTGCGGGGGTAGGGAACAAATAAAAATCGAAGGGGGGGGGGTAGAAGCGAGTGGCAACATTTCGCTCGCCCCATTGCGTTTGCCCATTCCGCCTGGTAGCTCACCTTTGCAGAAGGATGATTTCGTTAGCTACAATTAGCTTTATCCCCCTGCTCTCTGCCCGTGGATCTTCACACGTGCAGAGATCGGGAAGTGGCATGCAGGAGAGAACCAAGTACTGAACACGAGGGCCATCGACGTTCATTTAACCCTCCTTGGACGAGGTATCTCGCCATTAGCAAAACTGATAAGATCTTGATGGACGAATTATCTCGCCATTAGAAGAAAAATTACCAGATCTTGATAGACGAGTTGTCATTAGAAGAAAACTGACCAGATTTTGATCGTCATCATCTAACAATCGGTAATATATATTGATGACGAGATATCTCGTCTAAACCACTCGGAGGGTTATATTAAACGTTACTTTTCAAAAAATATGTGAACAACTTTCGTAATACGTTTTGAGATATTAATTTAGGGGAATGTTTTGAATTTTAGAATAAAGTGGGGACATGGTTTGGTTTGATTTATCACTCTAGTCTATTTTTGCTTCACAAGGGCCAATTGGAATGGGACCTTACAGTGTATTCAGAACTACTACAAACATCCATGCCTAGTCCGAGATTCGAACTCAGAGACTGTTGAACCGAGGGCCAGGGCGCTAACCACTCACAAAAACGGCCATGAGTAAAAATTATCAAAGGAACGTGTTTCGTTTTCATGAATTGGACGAATTTCATAAATTTATTCTCAATTGTATTGTTTGAAATATTTGTTTATTGTTCTTTGTAAATCAAATTTTCTCTCTTGAGGAAAAAGATTACTTATGTTTTAATTGAAACTGGTTCGTTGTCTTACTTTTTCTATACTTTTTCCTTTACAATAGTTTCTTTTCGTAAGTTGTTTTATTATTACTCAATTGTTGACGAAACTGCTTGTCTAACATGTTTTGGTAAATTCCCTTTGCAGTGCATGTTGATACTCTGTAACCACCGCAAGATTCATGTTCAAAAGGCTCTGGGTCCGAATTCTAGTCTGGGTATAATGGTTCAGTAGGTTCGGATCCACGTTCATATCTCAAAATAAAATTGGTGACAATGTAGCATAAAAAAAGCGTAAAGACGTATTAACCTTGTCTCGAAGACACTTAAGACAAGGTTAAATATTTTCGAAAATTAACCATCCTGGTAGCTGTCGACGAGATAACTCGTCATTAACAAAACTTACCAGATCTTGATGGACAAGATATCTCGTCATTAGGAAGAAAACTGACCAAATTTGATCTCGTGATGAGAACAAATCTGGAATATCTTGAGGTGATCTCGTTATTAGCAAAATTGTTCAGGATCTTGATATCATCTTGAATCAAAATTGCTCAGACGGATATCAAGTCGAAAACACTTGAAAGGTTAAGGGATGAACAACAAAAGAATAAATATATTTCAAAATAAATAGTATCTGAATAGTCTTATTAGTCCTTGTGTATCAAAAAATGACTGTAGAGCGACAAACCAAATTCTATTCCTTTTCTCTGTGAAAGAAAACAATTTTCCATTCTTCAATTGAGTAGCTCTCGTGTAGCAATAAATTGACCATAGAGCGACAAACCAAACCACTTTGTAGTTGATGTACTAATTATAATATAACATAAAGTTTTTTCCTAATGCAGCATTAAAATTTACTAATCAACGCACCAGATTGCATCTTTCTGCTGAAACATCTCACATTTAAATACTGTTAAGGAATTCTGAGTATCAGGCAGATAGCTTTCAAGTTCAGGTATTTTGAAGAGATGAGACAAGTTTAAGTATGAAAACTACTTACCCTCGCCGATTTGTACTAGCCTCTAATACGAAATCAAGCTCGCTATTGCGCTGGATCTTTTCGTCGTATCCAATACTAATTCAAACTAGCATGACGTATTGAGTTTTGATTCTACTGCATGCGCGGGCACAGGGTGATTATTGATACACTGTTTCTGCTTCGAGAGATATTTCGGAGCGTAGTCTAGCCCTTGGCTCGGCGCACACATTTGCGCGCATCACTGATAGCCGGTGTTTGGGTAATTTACATGCATCAGTGCAAACATTGCTGTCACGTGGCTGATACGCGAATGAGGTTGAAGCGCTACTAAAAATTCGGGGGGGGGGGGTGTAAACTTATTTTTAAAGAATAAACTTATCCTGACCAATAAATTGCGAATTATTTGCACGTTCCTTAGATAAGATATTTGTTGGAAAGTTTTTTAGTTGGACTTGTTAATCATAAAAACAGCAAAAAATAAAAATAAATTATTTAATTTTTATATAAAAAGAAGGGGGGTATTTTTAGGGGGTATTTCAATTAACGTCACACTGGAGCAACGCAACGGGCTATTGGTGACGGTCCGGGATCAATCCTGAAGGGAAAGATCGAGGACACCTCTTAATTTTGGACAAATGACAACACTCGATTTTTAGACGAGCCTATTCATTAACATAGGGAGCTGGTTAAATGTAAGCAATGACCGAGGTTCGAAATTGCGTGGTGGCCTCGGATCTTTCCCTTAGGGTTTGATCCCGGACCGTCGCCAATATCCCGTTGTTTTGATCCAGTGCGATGTTAATTAAAATACCTACCTAGAATTGGCTTCTTAGCTCCGAGTTTATTATTCGACGTGGAAGCGATATCTCAGTAATTACGAATTAAATCACCTATGCGATCGCCATACACAATCTCAGTAGCTCTTTTCCCTGCGATAAACAAATGAGAGGAAAATAAATATGATCGAAAATATGTTATTTTTAAGCAGAATTCCTACCATTCGCTTTTTAATTAAATCTTTTTAGGCCACGAATACAGACGAGGAAACGCTCATATTATTCATTAAATATGTCTAATAAGCCTTTTTCTCTAATGTTTAATTATAGAATAGGATTCAGAGATTCGAATACTTTTGCATGTTTAAAATCATACTGATGAGAAAGTTCCTATCGGTGTTGAGCAATGACAGATTTGTTAATTTCCTTGTTTGTCTATTCCACATTTGAGGTGGAACTGGATCTTTCATTGACTAAAATTGGACCTTGTATGGTGAAAAAACAACTCATAAATCAAAGTATCTAAGGATTGTTTTGATATCATAACATGTGTGACAAACAGGAACTACTGTGAAATTCGATGCCATTTCTGATTTGATTGGTTGTTTTGGGTTGATTGGTTATAGCACAAGGGCCATATTTGGCCAAGTTGCGAGAAAAACAAGACAGACAACTTCAAGCAAAAAAATGTTGTGAAAAGCAAAAAAAGACTTAGGGAATAGAATAATAGGATGAAAGCAGATAAAGATCACTTCGTACACCGACCATTTCTGATTGAACTTGAGTTACATTGAGTCTTGATTGAAGAGTTGAACAACTTTTGGGTAACGATTGATTGAATTCATAGAAGGCCCATTCAATAAAGCAGGGATTAAACCCTTTGTCAAAAGTTATATCACGTAAAAAATTAAGCTCTTCCTGGAGAGATTGAAAAATTTATGACTCGGTAAACATTAAGCGGGGAAAGCTGCTATTTTTTGTTTCAGCGGGTGACCTGATTTGAAACGGCGAATTTGAATGGTTGCATTAGCTTTCAACCGATGTCTTGGACAGAAGATGAAGCAATACTTGTTATCTTGCGTTCTACCTGTGTTTTCAATGCTCGTGCCGCCATCTATATTCTTTGCTGACAACTAATAGTTCAAAAATGTCTCAATTCGTTACAAATTAGAAGAACCACCTACTGGACCGCAGAAAACATACCGTTTTTCGATGCATCGATTGACTCCGAACTCGATAGGTAGTGAAATATTATTCTTAGTTTTCTTAAAAAGCCCGATCACACACACACAAATACAATTTCGTCTTTCTCATACTATCCGGTATTAAGGCCTTGTTTTCCATACTTCGCGGAATATGCATGAGCGTGTTCGACTGAAGTATGACCAATGCACGGCTGGCTTAACAAGACTTTGGTATTAAATGAAAGACAAGCTCTTCCAAGCAATTAGGTGTTTAATAAAATGTCATTTGTTCAGTTGCATAAAGGGCCGTTGAAGCTCAGTGGGTTTTCCCACTGCGCTACAACCTGCGAGTTGGAGACAGCGCAGGTTCGATTCCTCCCTGGTGCATTTCTCTCTTTTGTGTCAGTAAAAATTGCCTTGTGTGTTGCTGTTATTGACATTGTCTTGTCGCTGCATTGCCAAATATGACCCTTGCGCTATAAAATTCAACCCAACAATTTGTATAAATTCTTGTATCCTTTCATAACTTTTTGTAATGCTTTCGATTACCATCCTGAAGAACAGCTTCACAGCGAGAAAATAATCGACACTGCCAAAGCTATGCAAAATGCACACGGCGACATCTGACTCAGAAATGGATACAACAATAATAATTTTCTGCCAGATTTCTATTTTGGGTTTATGAATAGCATACAAGCCCATGACATGTTTATCCACTACGAGACATTTTGGGTTGAATATTTAAAATGTTCAACTCAAGGACCCACCGAGGATTTCAATCCGGAGGGGTCATTACTTTGGTGTCGTTAGCTCTACAGTTTTTGGGAGGGGAAGTAGTAATTTGATTTGAAAACATCTAGAACAAGGAAACCATGAATGTAAAGAGAGAGAGAGAGAGAGAGAGAGAGTTTTTAAACTTTAGGATTATTTCTTTGAAGTATAGAGTAGCTTTATAGAGTTCTCTAAAGACACATTTTTTAGAGGCTGCACCGTTCCTGAGTGGTGTGCTGGACGTGTACTTGCACGTCTTCAGAAAAAATAGAGGCGGTTGGAAGACGACCGTAATAATGCTTCCAGCTTTAAGTAAAAATATACGAATATGCTTCCAGCTTTAAGTAAAAACTGCAAAACAATAAGTTTTTCGATATTTGTTAATTTTCACATTCTATTCTTCTATATGTTAGGTTCTTTAAGGCGATTGTGATAAAAGCATTTATGAATCTATAAATGCTTTGTTCTCAATATACATTAAAATACTCAAAAGGCACTGATCAAAGACGAATTTCTAGAGAAATCAAATGTTTTTGTGGAAAGGGGGTGACTTATTTAAGTTTGCATATGGGGAGGCTAATGACTCAAGAACTGTACTGCTCAAGGGGATTCTATTACAAGACGGATCAAAGCTGTATTTAACATGGAAGGACGCCCAAACTTTTATTAATAAAGCTTATAAAATATTTTCAGTGGTGATAATACCACTTTTGTAAATAAATGATAGGACACTTGAAAATGAGATAAAGAATAATGTAAATATCTATTGGTTGAAAGAAGGAGAAAGTGTCAAAAACAACTAGACACGATTTTTAACGACTTAATTTATTATATACAGGTATTGTTTTTTAAAGATTTCGATTGTTCTCAAGACCCCCGTAGGTGCACCCCTGGTTCAACTACTCCAGTGTTCCGATACAAATACCCACACTAAAAGTTGCAATTATAACGATCGATAACTTTATCGAATATTCAAACATGTTAAATCCCATGTGTCAGAATAGAGAATCACATCCTTTTCCCGCACACGTACTATTACTCCCAAACAATGATATTTCATGCAAATCAAAAGCGTATTGGTAGATTTCTCTGCAATCCATTGTCTTATTGATAACGATTGATTGGGAAGATAACGAATGAAGTAACTTTTGACAGTTAGTGCCGGAGGGATGGATTACTCTATACTATCGCCAAAATCAACACGGATTTTGACGTGTAACAATTTAAAATGTGATCTGCAGCTACAAATATCCTGGTAAGTGGATAAACATGCAGACATTGCTGTCACCGATGAAACACAGACCACTTCTGACAGCGTCGGGTCTTCTAAAAATTGTAATCTCGAACGAGTGAACGACATTGTCGCAAATTTAACGCTGGTTCAGAGCATTCGAACAGTATGAGTGCAGATTCAGCAGTATGCATAGCTTTTGGAGTGACGTAGGCAATGATAATTAACGTCGCACTGGAGCAACACAAGAGGCTATTAGTGACGTAGGTGAAATCAAATTGTAGGTAGACGCTGCATCCTTCTTTTGTTAAAGGCAAAGAGACGTGCAAAACGCAATACAATCTCTTTTGTTAAAAATAACTTTCCAGTCTAAGCAAGATAAAATCACGGTAGTTGGATAATTCTTATCGATAAGCCATCGGCATAAACGCGTCTTCGTTGGGGACATTATGTCAGATTAAAAATTCGTGACTTGAAAATTTGTTTTAGAATTCCTTTAATATTTATCATATGCTATTTAAAAATACGCAATTGCATTCACTACAAGGGAAATCAATGTCACTTAAGTAAGCGCAAAAGTTTCTTCATGTTATAATAGTTAAATTGACTCTAGAAACAGGAGGGGCCCGTGATAGTCCAGTTGATAGAGTAACAGATTAGCAACCGGAAGGTTGCGAGTTCAAAACTCGATCTAACCAAAAGATCGTCGTGTACTTGGGGCTGGTGCATGTTGAATCTGTCGTGGCCTCAAATGTCCTCACGTTGGCGGAGTGTGAAAGTTTAGAGAGTGTGCCAACACAGGTGTAACATCGTCATCTGACTGTGATTCAAAATTACGAGGCGTTGCCCTTCGATCTTTCCCTTCGAGATTGATCCAGGATCGTTGCTAATAGCCCATTGTGTTGCTGCAGTGCGATGTTAATTGAATTACCTACCTCACTACAAGAGAAATCAATGTCACTTAAACAAAAGCACAAAAGTTTCGTCAGGTTACAATAGTTAAATTGACTCCTGAAACAGGAGTCCATTTATTAGGTTGGGTTCCTTAGATTTTCTACAACACAAGTGTGGATAGCTCTAAATTTTTGAATCCAGTTTTGCATAAGCACATGGTCCTCTACCCGCAGGACAGCTGCACCGCCAACAGGGGGCTCTGATAAATTCACTTATCGCTCCGCCCTCACCATGTATCCCCTATCCACCCCCTCAAACAATGATAATCACCTGATCTCTCAATTCAACTTTCCATTAATAAAAATACACCGGCTCCTGAAAATGGGGGACACTGCTTTTCATGTGTGCACTAATAATAATAGTTTCATTACGGGCCAGCTGCGAGGGGACATCCCGCTGTTTCAGGCGACGGAATATGTTTTATTCTTTTTCGGAATAAAAAAAAGGGAATGAAAAATCTCGGCTGCTCGAGGGTGTTGGAGGGTGAAATGTGCTCGCAGCGGGACGGAAACGGCGACGCGTCCGAAATGATTAGGTGAAAATGATTCGAGAGGGTGCACTTTCTTTTCGTGCTTTGTACCGGGTTGATCGTTTGTTTGCGCGCCGCTAGCCTTTAATATCAGTTCTAGTTGAGAAATCGTAGATATTGCGCTCCTTAAATACAGATTTACCATGCTCTCCCCCATAGAAGAAATACAAAAGTGGAGTGAGCAATGGTAACTTTTTATGTGCCCAGATGATCAAAACTAGTAGTAATGCGACCTTTAGACTATTTAGACTTTTGACTGCCTGGTGGAAACATTCATCATCCGATTTTTCCATTGGACGGAAGAAGACGCCTATCCAATGATTCGTCATCTGATTAGTCCACACGACATAGTGGTAGACTTTGTGTATTTCATCATTTTTGTCACCATTCTATAGAAATGCGCATTCATACATTTTAGATTTGATGTCCTCAAGAACCACCTCGGGATGGTGAATAAACTTTCCTGTGGAACAACCGAAACAGGAGATGATGTGCTCGGGAGAGGTCTGAGCTGAATTGTATTTAGAGCGCAGAAGAAAATGCTAACCCCCTCTTTAACCTTCTCTTCCTTTGAAGTTGGCTTCAAGAGATGGGCAAAACTGTTATTTTATAACAGTGTTAAGTATTAATGCTAATTTGTAATAAGAGTTATTTATAGCTGTTTTTAAGAGTTTTGTTATCAGTAAGCAATTAACACTAACAGTTAGCAGCTGTTATAACTGTTAGTTAACGGTTATTAACTGTTAGAAAGTGGTGTGAACCGAAAATGTTAAAAATTTGTCACTAAATCAACAACAAATTGATTCCAAAATTTTAGGAAAAACAACTTTATTATTTTTTGAAATATTTTCACACATTTCAATTTTGAAATTTAATTTTTCAATTCAATAAATTAAATAATTTTTGGTAATTGTAAAAGTTACTTTTTTTCTTTGATGACTCTAGCTTTCTTTTAGACCAACCAACCCATTAAGCAGCTTTTAGGTAACGTATTTTTCTTTCAACTTAGTTGCATAATTTATTTGAGAATAATTCTAAACTCCCTTTTTTAACTTTCTTTCCATAAACTTCGATTGATTGCATACGTGGTTTGCGCACAAAAATAATTCGAGAATTTTAGTCATCGAAAAGCTGTTTATAAATTTGCAAAAGTAAACTGCTTGTTAGTTTCGATGGCCGTAAATCAGTAACACGGCCATAATGCATACCCGAATTTTTTAATTTTTCTAGAAAAATTATTTTTCAGTGAAGACGGTTTCACAGACATGCCTTTTCTAATGAATAGATCAAAAATAATTTAGTATTGTTCAGCAAGTAAAGGTTTAAGGCAATTTCCTAGTATATTTGCTAAAACATTTACTAAATATTCATTGAAATGGCACGGAAAATACACGAATTCTGAAAAGAGGACTTGTGAGATCACCAGAAAGTACGACGATTGAAAACTCAACCAAGGTCAGATGACGAAGACAACAGCTGAGCTGGCACCCCACTCTCCAAACTTCCACACCACGCCAACGTGAGGACATTTAAGGTCACGACAGATTTAACGTGCACCAGCCCCCTTTACGTACTCTGGTTGGACCGACTTTCGACCGTTGCTCTTCTAACTGGGCTACCGTGACCCACGAGGTAATTACATATCCACTAATTATGTAGCATTTATATTAGGAAATAAGATACTGTTAAAACTTAAATTAGACCTAATGATGCGAGACTAACTCTAATGAGACCATCTTTTGCTTTTAGGGTTTATTAACAGTAATTGATGAATATAAGTAATATATGAAAAAAAACCCGCACCCGGCATTTAACTAATGGACAGTTCTTCCTTTTCATGAATCAATTTAGTGATTTTTGTTTCAAACTTATAACTTAAACATCATCGTGGTATATAAATAATTAAAAAAAGCAACTGCCTCCTTCCGATTATGTATTCAGCGGCCAAGTGGGGCTTGAACCCACGTCCCCGAGATTAAGAGTCTGAGCTAGTCGGGCTACGGAGGAGAGAAAAAAGATATATTCAATAAAGAAAAAGTTTTCTTAGATTTTACCTGTCGATGGCAATGAGAACATGCATCTGCTGCCAGATGAAATGTCACATATTCATCGCAGTACCGTAGCTAAAGGGAGGGGGAGAAGATGTGACATTTCAAATTTTTGTTAAATATTGCTTTCTTAGAACAAATGTTTTATTAATTTAAGCGCAATTTTGGCCCTTGTCACAGAAATATTTTCTAGTGAAGTGGATATTTTTTGCACTTGATTTTTAGAATGCAAAACTTAGAATCAATTTTTGCTTTCAGATAGCCCCCTGCAATGGTATTACTATCCAGGAAAAACGCAGACGAGAAAGAATTAAAAATGTTTTCTCAGAAACGGCCGGAGAGCATAAAACAAGAGAAAGAGCGTTTTTTATTTTTTGTTTTGTTCTAGAAACCCATCAAGGCCATTAACAAAGCCCGTCTTTTCGCTAGTTTTTATGAATTTTCGATAATTAATTGCAATAAAAATAAATATTTCGAAATATTATTTAAAAAATATTCAAGAGGATCAAAAGGGTATCTGATTGTCTGAAATTGAGTGAATAATTTGAAAGTTTAAGATAACACGACCTCTAGGACAGGGGATACATCATTATAATTTTGGAATTTTTTTAAAACTTGAAAATTACTTTCCTGAAAAATTTGGGTTTTCATGTTGCTCTTCAAACAACTTGTGTACTTTTTACAAATTAGAAAAAAATGTCACAAGTGAAAATACATAAAATACAAAAAATAAATACATTAAATAGATGCATTTACAAAGGTTTATTGTTTAATTTGATATGCTGGTTTCCGCGGATATAACATGCTGCATATGTGGGTCAAATTCTTAGACCAATGGTTATAAAAAATATCAATCGTTGTAGAGAGGCTGGAGCACGTATTGAATGTCATTGATAGAAGCATTCAATAACACTGAGTCCCTACTATTTATAGCTGGTGAAATCCACCCAAAGATTTGGACGTTCCAAAATCACATAGTCCGACTCCGGCGAGTTGGGTGTGGCCGTGGTAGTTAGTAGCGTCCCGGATTAACAACCGGAGGGTTGCGAGTTCGATACTCAATCCAACCAAAGACAGTTGTGTACGGGAGGGGGGCGGTTCACGTTGAATCTGTCGTGGCCTCAACTGTAATCATGTTGGTGTGGTTTGGAAGTTTGCAGAGTGGGGTGCCAACTCAGGTGCTGACCTCGTCATCTGACTGAAATTTAGAATGCATCACAGCATTTGATTAATAGTTTTTATTTTCAATTTACTGTCCTAAAATTGATTTAATATTTTCAAATAATATGAGATTAAAGGCATTTCTACTAATTATATATCATTTATATTACGAAGTAAAATTTAGTGGTTTGATTTTACCGATACTTTTTGCTATACGTGGTCTAATTAGACCTAAATGGCGCGAGACTTACTTAAATAGGACGATATTCTGTTTTTAAGTTATTAACTGTAAGTAATGAATATAAGTAATACATTAAAGAAATTGCACTCGGCAGTTAACTAATGGATAGTTCTTCCTTTTCATGAATCAATTTATAGAATTTTTGTTTCAAACTTATAACATAAACATCATTGGGGTATATAAAATAATTAAAAAAAGAGACTACATCCTTCGGATTATTCAGTGTTCTATTATAACTTAATCAAATGATACACCATTTTCAATTTTTACTGGACTTAGAGAGCAAAATATTCAGCGCCCAACGTGGGGTTCGAACCCACGAGCCGGAGAGTCTCGTGCTCTACCTACTGAGCCAGCCGGTCTACGTGAGAGAGTCGAAGAAAGAAATATTTAATAACTAACCTTTTTAGTGGAAATGTTTTCTTATCAGATTCTATTCGATGGCGGTGGGAATATGCATCTGCTGTCAGATGAAAAGTCTCACTTTCAATGCAGAGACGTAGCTAAAGGGGGAACACGGGCTTCATTTCAAAAAATTATACCGAAAAGTTGTTTTCTTAGAACAATTATATTATAATTTTAAGCACAATTTTTTTTATAGCAGGGCCGTTCTTGAGGTATTAACTACCCACGTGCCTCAGCAACCCGCTCTCTCTGCTCAAAAAAAAAATATTCGAATTTCTAAAAGAACAACACCCTTCTCCAATCGCTCGTATTCAGAAAATAATTTCGGATGGACCACCCTTTTTTCTTTGTTTCCTAAATACCGTAATGTTAAATCAACATTGTGTTTTATGATTTTTTTCGACTGTTTCCAGACTATTGACCTACCCAGATTTATATTTTACCTATGAGATTTACGAAACTTCAATTATCTGTAATATAGCAGTATCCGATAGCTTTTTAATTCTAAAATCATTTCGGGAAAAATACGAGATCCGCAGTTAACTTCCCCTGGATACATCGTTGTCCTTGATGAGTGATTTTTGAAATTTTGAATGTAAATTAGGAACAAAGTATGCAGAATTCGAACGTATATACCTTTCATTACAATCGCAAAAAGGAATGGTAATTAATTACGTCGCACTGGAGCAACACAACGGGCTATTGGCGACGGTCCGGGATCATTCCCAAAGCGAAAGATCCGAGTCATTTTGAACCACCGTCAGATAACGAGGTCAACACCTGAGTTATCACCCCTCTCTCCAAACTTCCACACCACACCAAAGTGGACATTTGAGGCCACGAAAGATTTAACGAACACCAGCCTCCGTATATACGACGGTCTTTGGTTGGATCTAGTTTCGAACTCACAACCCATCGATTGCTAATCCTTTACTCTTCCAACTGGGTTACCGCTTCCCCAATCGCAAAAAGGACCTAGAAAGAACATAAAAGTATTTGGAGCTTGCGAGTTCGAACGCGCGATTAATGTTTCATTTTAATTTAATTTATTTCGTTAATATTTATTGCGCGTGCAACTTTTCCCGCTCATATTTCCGATAGTTTAATTTTCGCTTTAACCGTAATTTGAAATTCGGATTTTGGAAGAATTAAAAAAGGAGTTTTTTTAGTGGAATTCGATGAAAATGGTCGGCTTGTTTTAATCTTATGTGCGCCGAGTTGCTTCGTGATAAATTTATTTGATCTCGGCTCCTATAATGCTCACGCCATTCGCGATGCGGATTAAAAGATGTTGTTACTTTGAGTTTACCTATTTCCCACCCTCCACAAATATAAAATTACTAATATTGGTAAATTTATTGATGCACATGTTTTATTTAAAGTTGGAGGCATATTACGCCTACTTTTCGGTCGCCCACTATATTTTCTGACTACGTACAAGTGCACTCCTAGCACATCAATCAGGAAGGCACCAACGCTGACAAATAGTGAATGCAAGGAAGGTATATAAAGGGTCAGGATCCCTTCATTAATTATTTGTTCAGATTCAAGGTAAAGTGAACACCTCCTTTGCTCTTGGGCAAGGTAGGCGACGCAGACAACTACCTCTTCAACTGCGTCCACTCCAAATACCATCACATCACCAAGCCAACAAATGACACAATGGCTGATTGGCTTAAAAGTATTATTAAAAATAAATAATCAAGGTATAAAATCGAAATACGTCTGGATGTGGCTGGAGATATGGCAGATTGGCTATAATATATCTTTCTACAGGTTTACATGAGTTCAATTTGATCTACCCGCAACCCCTTGAAAAGGCTTTAACCCTCCAAGTGGTTTCGACGAGATATCTCGTCCATCAAAGTCAGACTAATTTTGCTAATGACGAGATATATTTTGTCAAGACATTGCCAATTTTTTTATGATGACGAGATCAAGATCTGATCAGTTTTCTTCTAAGGATGAGATCAGGATCTGATCAATTTTCTTCTAATATCTCGTCCATCAAGATCTGGTCCGTTTTGCTAATGGCGATATACCTCGTTGAGACAACCACTAGGCGGGTTAAACCACACGGTGAGTCGAGATGCAGAGGTCCATATGAAAAGGGATTCATTGTAAATATATCTCATGGAGCACTTGAAGACAATATTCTAACCACAATATCAACTAAAGAACGCACACATATATTGTTTAACAACTCAAACAAACGCCTTAAACGCCAACCTGATATACTTTTGCAAAGAAGCCGCACGTGGAAGCTGTTCCTCATTTTTAAAAAACCACCATGTTTGCGTTTCCGCTTATAGGTTTTCAGCTGCCCAAAATGACGCGCATAATTTCCACTAAATATAAAACCTACACACAGCCCCCCCGAATATATGCTTCATCAACACCACCTGTGCTTCAGGGAGAATCAACTCTCGAATTCCATATTTTGCCATTGTCGACTTCATTTCCTAAGCCCCTTCACCTGATCGTTTGCTTTCGAACCTGCGTCCAAACAGACACTCCAAAGTCACAAAGTGAGATCCTTCCCCGTTTATGAAACACTCGCATTTAGAAAGACTGGACCAGATTATAGCCCGGTATTGGCATAAAACTTCCGTATATATATATATATACAGTAGATCTCCCCTCTTCTTTCTATACCATTTTCCTCAAAGGGCTAAAAGTCAGAGGGCAAACAGTGGGTCCCAGTGACAGGTCCTCGTCAACATCTCTCAACGCGCTTTGTCCGAGGAGCACAAAAGGGGCGCTATTGTGCGAGCCCCTCATCCGATTTCAACACCTCCAGAAGCCCGAAACTATAAGGTCGGAGTATGCGTGCAAACAAGGCGGATTCTTGCCGTTCGAGGGGACGTGTTGAGGTTGTTCAGCCAAGTGGACGATCTTTCATCAAAGCGATGTCATCCTAAGCTCACATGACTTGAAGGACGGATATTCGAATTCCGGGAGTTCATATCGAAGGATTTATTCGAATTTCGAAAGCATAAATAGAAGGAATAAAAGGCATATTGATGACATTCACGTTTGGCGGGTGGGGAAAAGTAAACTTTGGGAAAGAATCCTCTCACTATACTTTAGAAACTTACACATTCAGAATTTGTTGAAGGGAAACTTAAAATAAAAAAAGTCAATGGACTACTGATTTAGTCGTAATGACAAGTTATATTACTAGTATATCTCTAATTGTTAAATTTAGCCAATCACCTGTTGATTTAAGAGAATAAAATTCTTCAAATTTCCCCTCTTCCAACATAAAAGAAAGACTTTATCGCTAAAGAATTTCTTCCATTGAAAAATAACGCCCAGGATTGTGCTCAAAACCAAGAACCCGAGATAGTCTCGAGATCTACCGACTGAGTCAGTGAGAATAGAAAGTGAGGTATTACATGTGATATTTCTAATTCATAGGGGTGAAAAAATCCTACGACCTGGGTTTTCAAGATATTAAGAAAGAATCATTAATTCATTATTTGAGGAAGATAGAAAAATCGTCATTTCTGAATATAGATTTGGTTTGGTTTTACGGGATGATGTCGATCATATATGAACGAACTGCAAAAACTACTACACAGAACATAAGTCAATTTAAATAATACGCGAAGCAAAAGGTTACTGTAGAACCGTGTGTGAACAACAACAATAAAAAAATTTCAGCATTGATAAATCTAATAACGTAAAGCGATCATGAACAAATTGATAAAAAACAACGCCAAAACAAGACACGATGTATTAACGCATTATTAGCAGTGCAAGGAATCAAAGGCAAGTAAATTAATTTATGAAGGTATCTTTCTCTGGAATATAAGGACCAAAGGGACACTCAATCCCACGATCTCGAAATTTAGACTATTGTGCAGTACCGACTGAGATAGCGTAGATGCAGTCGAAAAAAAGTGCATCGTAACACATGTATTTCAACTGAGCTGTTTAAGGAAATGTAATTAAAAGAACAAAAAGATTCAAAATTTTCTCTCCTCCAGCTGAAAACAGATATCTGCTTAGACCTTACTTAAGAATAACAGACCCCTACTTAAGAATAACGCCCAAGGTAGGGCTAAAACCCACGATCCCAAAGCTAAGTGTCTAATGCTCCAAAAACTGTTATAGACGAACCTAACAGTCCAATAAGAAAGCCAAGTTGCATATCACCTTTCAACATATTTATAATACTTATTGCTAAAAGAGAACATAATACATTCAATTGAATGAAAGCAAATAAGAAATTTCAAGCATCCTCTGCTCTAGCGAAGAAGAAAAATTTAGAATAAAAAATGGCTCCAAATAAAATTACAGTCAAAGTGGGGATCTAACAAAAATCCCCGGACATAAGCCTCGAGTTCTAACAAATGAGCTATACAGGAGGAAAAATAGAAAAAGAGTTCATAACAAAATATAATCACACAAATTCTCGACGAGAAGCTTTGGAATGATCTTTATATTTAAGACATGAAAAAATATAAAAACATTAACTTTTACAAAAATAAAAAGCGATTTGCTTCACTAAAAATAAGTGCCATTTAAAATTGACTCTAAAAGAATATATTCATAACTTTCCATCTTACACCAGTAAAGAGCAATTTCTATCACGGAAATATATGTGTTCTACTACAAATAATGCCCAACGCGTGGGGTTCAAGCCCACCACCCCCATTTTAAGAGTCTAGTGTTCTACCGACGGAGCTAGCCGGGCTGTAAAGAAGAGAAAAATAGGTGCATCAGGACAAAACATAACTATTAATAATGAATATGTAAATGTTACGAATTACATCTTATTCTTTGAACGAGAAAAAATATTCAAAAATTTCCCTCTTACAGTAGGAAAGATAGATTTCCATCACAAAAGTAAACTTGTTCCATTATAAAATAGCGCCAAAAGAGGGGCTCGAACCAACGACCACGAGATTAAGAACATCGTGCTCAAACGACGGAGTTACAAGGCGGGAAAAGGGAAAAGAAAATGCACATCACAAGATAATCCTACTAATTCTTAAAAAGATAATGGACTCGAATTACCAATATTCTTAAGACAATAAAATTATTGTTAAATATTTCACTTACCGATAGAAAGATACATTTCCATTAATAAAATAAATTTGTTCTAATTCAAACAAACGCCAAACGTGAGGCTCGAATCCACGATCCCGAGATTAAGATTCTCGTGCTCTATCGAAAGCCGGGCTGCAAGCGAAAAAGAAAGTGCATCAAGACAAAACATAATCCTACTATTTCTAGAATATTTAATCGTTTCGAGTTAACTCATAATTTAGACAAGAAAATCATTCTGAACTATCCCTCTTACAGCAGGAAGATATATTTCCATTACTAAAACAAAGTTGCTTTATTTCAAAATAAAACCCAACGTGGGGCTCGAACCCACGACTAAGAGATTAAGAGCCTCGTGCTCTTCCGACTGAGTTAGCCAGGATGGAACAGAAAAAAAGTGTATCATAGCAAAAAAATTCTACTATTTTTGGAATAGTAAGGGGTTTCGAATTACAGTTTATTCCTTAGAAAAGAAACACATTCAGAACTCTCTCTCTCTCTCTCTCTCTCTCTCTCTCTCTCTCTCTCTATCCCTCTTACAGCAATAAGACAAATTTCCATTACGAAAACGAAGTTGTTCTATTAAAAATAACATCCAACGTGGAGCTCAAACACACGACACCGAGATTAAGAGTCTCGTGCTATAACGACTGATCTAGCTGGGATGGAAACGAAAAAAAGTGTATCATAGCAAAAAATTCTACTATTTTTAGAATTGTAAGAGATTTCGAATTACAGCTTATTCTTTAGATAAGAAAAACATTCTGAAATATAGCTCTTACAGCAGGAAGATAAATTTCCATTACTAAAACAAAGTTGTTCTATTTGGAAATAACACCCAAATTAGGGTTGGAACCCACGACTTCGCAATTAAGAGTCACGTGTTCTACCGACTCAGCTAGCCGGGATGGATCCGAAAAAAAGTGCTTCATAACAAAAAAAAATAATGCTATTTCTAGAATAGTAAGATGTTTCGAATTACAGAGTATTCTTTAGAAAAGAAAAACGATCTGAACTATCATTCTTACAGCAGGAAGATAAATTTCCATTACTAAAACAAATTTCTTCTATTGAAAATAACATCCAACGTGGGGCTCAAGCACTCCAAGATTAAGAGTCTCGTTCTCTACCGAAAGAGCTAGCAGGGATGGAACCTCAAAAAGAACGTGTTTCATGAAAAAAGATAATAATGTTATTTCAAGAATAGTAAGAGGTTTCGAATTAAAGTATATTTTTTAGAAAAGTAAAATATTCTGAACTGTCCCTCTTAATAAGGAAAATAAATTTCCACTACTAAAACAAAGGTGTTCTATTTCAAAATAACACCCAAAATGGGGTTCTAACCCAAGACTTCGAAATTAAGAGTCTCGTGCTCTACTGACTGAGCCTGCAGCGATGGAACCGAAAAAAGAAATTGCTTTATGACATGACAAAAGATAATATTGCTATTTTTAGAATAATAAGAGGTTTCGAAATAGAGATTATTCTTTAGAAAAGAAAACATTGAACTTTCCCTCTTACAGCAGAAAGACAAATTTCTATTACTAAAACAAAGTAGTTTAATTTCAAAATAAATCCCATCGTGGGGCTCGAACCAACGACTTTCAGATTAAGAGTCTCGTACTCTAGCAACTGAGCTAGCCGTGATGGAACCGTAAAAAAAGTGTATCATAGCAAAATATTCTACTATTTTTAGAAAAGCTAGATGTTTCGATTTAAAATTTATTCTTTATGAAAAAAAACATTCTGCACTCTCCCTCTTACAGCAGGAAGACATATTTCCATTAGTAAAACAAAGTTGTTCTATTTCAAAATATCACCCAAAGTGGGGTTCAAACCCACGACTCCGTTATTAAGAGTCTCGTGTTCTACCGAATGAGCTTGACGTGATTGGACAGTAGAAGAAAGTGCGTCATGACAAAAGATTATAATGCTATTGCCAGAAATAAGAGTTTTGGAATTACAGTTTATTCTTTAGAAAAGGAAAATATTCTGAACTGTCCCTCTTACAGCAGGAAGGGAAATTTCCACTACTAAAACAAAGGTGTTCTATTTCAAATAACACCCAAAATGGGCTCTAACCCAAGATTCCGAAATTAAGAGTCTCGTGCTGTACTGACTGAGCCTGCAGCGATGGAACCGAAAAAAGAAATTGCTTCACGACAAATGAAAATAGAGCTATTTCTAGAATAATAATTGGTTACGAATTACAGTTTATTCTTTAACGAAAGACATTCAGAACCATCCCTGTTACTGCAGGAAGATAGAATTCCATAGCTAAAATGAAGTTGCATTGTTTGAAAGAAACGTCCAACGGGGGGGGGGGGGGTCGAACCCACGACCTCGAGATTAAGAGTCTCGTGCTCTACCGACTGAACTAGCCGGGCTGCAACTGCAAAAAGAAAGTGCTTCACGACAAAAGATAATAATGCTATTTCTAGAATAATTGGTTTGGAATTACAGTTTATTTTTTAAAGAAAAACATTCAGAACCATGCATCTTACTGCAGAAAGGTCGAATTGCATAACTAAAATGAAGTTGCATTGTTTGAAAAAACGCCCAACGTGGGACTCGAACCCACGACCCCGAGATTAAGAGTCTCGTGCTCTTCCGACTGAGCTAGCAGGGCTGCAACTGCAAAAAGAAAGTGCTTCATGAAAAAAGATAATAGTGGTGCTATTTCTAGAATAATAATTGTTTTCGAATTACAGTTTATTCTTTAAAGAAAAACTTTCAGAACCATGCCTCTTACTGCAGGAAGATAGATTTCCATCACTAAAATGAAGTTGCATAGTTTCAAAGAAACGCCCAACGTGCGCTCGAACCCACGACCCCGAAATTAAGAATGTCGTGCTCTACTGACTGAGTTATCCGGGCTGCAACTGCAAAAACAAAGTGCTTCACGACAAAATATAATAATGCTATTTCTAGAATGATAATTGGTTTCGAATTACAGTTTATTCTTCAAAGAAAACATTCAGAACCTTCCCTCTTATAGCAGGAGGATAGATTTCCATCACTGAAATGAAGTTGCATTGTTTCAAAGAAACGCCCAAGGTGGAGCTCGAACCCACGACACCGAGATTAAGAGTCTCGTGATCTTCCGACTGAGTTAGCGGGGCTGCAACTGCAAAAAGAAAGTTCTTCACGAAAAAATATAATAGTGCTATTTCTAGAATATAATATTTGGTTTCGAAGTTTAGCTAATTCTTTAAAGAAAAGTATTCAGAACCCCCCCCCCCATCCCTGTTACTGCAGGAATATAGAATTCCATAATTAAAAGAAGTTGAATTGTTTGAAAGAAACGCACAACGTGGGGGTCGAACCCACGACCCCGAGATTTAGAGTCTCGTGCTCTACCGACTGAGCTAGCCGGGATGGAACAGAAAAAAAGAAGTGATTCATGACAAGAGATAATAATGCTATTTCTAGAATAATAATTGGTTTCGAATTACAGTTGATTCATTAAAGAAAAATATTTAGAACCCCCCCCCCATCCCTGTTACTGTAGGAAGATAGAATTCCATAACTAAAATGAAGTTGCATTGTTTGAAAGAAACGCCCAACGTGGGGCTCGAACCCACGACCCCGAGATTAAGAGTCTCGCGCTCTACCGACTGAGCTAGCCGGGCTGCAACTGCAAAAGAAAGTGCTTCACGACAAAAGATAATAGTGGTGTTATTTCTAGAATAATAATTGTTTTCGAATTACAGTTTATTCTTTAAAGAAAAACATTCAGATCCATGCCTCTTACTGCAGTAAGATAGATTTCCATTAATAAAATGAAGTTGCATTGTTTCAAAGAAACGCCCAACGTGGGGCTCGAACCCACGAACCTGAGATTAAGATTCTCGTGCTGTACTGACTGAGCTAGGCGGGCTGCAACTCCAAAAGGAAAGTGCTTCACGACAAAAGATAATAATGATATTTCTAGAATAATAATTGGTTTCGAATTACAGTTTATTGATTAAAGAAAAACATTCAGAACCTTCCCTCTTACTGCAGGAAGACAGATTTCAATCACTAAAAGGAAGTTGCATTGTTTCAAAGAAAGGCCGAAAGTGGGGCTCGAACCCACGACCCCAAGATTAAGAGTCTCGAGCTCTACCGACTGAGCTAGCCGGGCTGCAACTGCAAAAGAAAGTGTTTCATGACAAAAGATAATAATGCTATTTCTAGAACAATAATTGGTTTGGGATTACAGTTTATTCTTTAAAGAAAACAATTCAGAACCATGGCTCTTACTGCAGGAAGATAGAATTCCATAACTAAAATGAGGTTGCATTGTTTGAAAGAAACGCCCAACGTGGGGCTCGAACCCACGACCCCGAGATTAAGAGTCTCGTGTCTACCGACTGAGATATCCGGGCTGCAACTGCAAAAAGAAAGTGCTTCACGACAAAAGATAATAGTGGTGTTATTTCTAGAATAATAATTGTTTTCGAATTACAGATTATTCTTTAAAGAAAAACATTCGGATCCATGCCTCTTACTGCAGGAAGATAGATTTCCATCATTAAAACGAAATTGCATTTTTTCAAAGAAACGCCCAACGTGCGGCTCGAACCCACGACCCCGAGATTAAGAGTCTCGTGCTCTACCGACTGAGCTAGCCGGGCTGCAACCACAAAAAGAAAGTGCTTCACGATAAAAGATAATAATGCTATTTCTAGAATAATAATTTGTTTCGAATTACAGATTATTCTTTAATGAAAAACATTCAGAACCCCCCCCATCCCTGTTACTGCAGAAAGAATGAATTCTATAACTAAAATGATTTTGCATTGTTTGAAAGAAACGCCCAACGTGGGGCTCGAACCCACGACCCCGAGATTAAGAGTCTCGTGCTCTACCGACTGAGCTAGCCGGGCTGCAACTGCAAAAAGAAAGTCCTTCACGACAAAAAATAATAATGATAATTCTAGAATAATAATTGGTTTCGAATTACAGTTTATTCTTTAAAGAAAAACATTAAGAACCATGCCTCTTACTGCAGGAAGATAGATTTCCATAACTAAAATGAAGTTGCATTGTTTGAAAGAAACGCCCAACGTGGGGCTCGAACCCACGACCCCGAGATTAAGAGTCTCGTCCTCTACCGACTGAGCTAGCCGAGCTGCTATTCCAAAAAGTAAGTGCTTCGCGATAAAAGATAACAATGCTATTTCTAGAATAATTGGTTTCGAATTACATTTTATTCTTTAAAGAAAAGTATTCAGAACCCCCCATACCTGTTACTGCAGGAAGATAGAATTCCATAACTAAAATGATGTTGCATTGTTTGAAAGAAACGCCCAACGTGGGGCTCGAACCCACGACCCCGAGATTAAGAGTCACGTGCTCTACCGACTGAGCTAGCCGGGCTGCAACTGCAAAAAGAAAGTCCTTCACGACAAAAAATAATAATGATAATTCTAGAATAATAAATGGTTTCGAATTACAGTTTATTCTTTAAAGAAAAACATTCAGAACCATGCCTCTTACTGCAAAAAGGTCGAATTGCATAACTAAAATGAAGTTGCATTGTTTGAAAGAAACGCCCAACGTGGGACTCGAACCCACGACACCGAGATTAAGAGTCTCGTGCTCTACCGACTGAGCTAGCCGGGCTGCAACCACAAAAGAAAGTGCTTCACGATAAAAGATAATAATGATAATTCTAGAATAATAATTGGTTTCGAATTACAGTTTATTCATTAAAGAAAAACATTTAGAACCATCCCTTTTACTGCAGGTAGATAGAATTCCATAACTAAAATGAAGTTGCATTGTTTGAAGGAAGCGGCCAACGTGGGGCTCGAACCCAGGATCCCGAGATTAAGAGTCTCGTGCTCTACCGACTGAGCTAGCCGGGCTGCAACCACAAAAAGAAAGTGCTTCACGATAAAAGATAATAATGCTATTTCTAGAATAATAATTTGTTTCGAATTACAGTTTATTCTTTAATGAAAAACATTCAGAACCATCCCTGTTACTGCAGGAAGAATGAATTCCATAACTAAAATGATGTTGCATTGTTTGAAAGAAACGCCCAACGTGGGGCTCGAACCCACGACCCCGAGATTAAGAGTCTCGTGCTCTACCGACTGAGCTAGCCGGGCTGCAAATGCAGAAAGAAAGTCCTTTACGACAAAAAATAATAATGATAATTCTAGAATAATAATTGGTTTCGAATTACAGTTTATTCTTTAAAGAAAAACATTAAGAACCATGCCTCTTACTGCAGGAAGATAGATTTCCATAAGTAAAATGAAGTTGCATTGTTTGAAAGAAACGCCCAACGTGGGGCTCGAACCCACGACCCCGAGATTAAGAGTCTCGTCCTCTACCGACTGAGCTAGCCGAGCTGCTATTCCAAAAAGTAAGTGCTTCGCGATAAAAGATAATAATGCTATTTCTAGAATAATTGGTTTCGAATTACATTTTATTCTTTAAAGAAAAGTATTCAGAACCATCCCTGTTACTGCAGGAAGATAGAATTCCATAACTAAAATGATGTTGCATTGTTTGAAAGAAGCGCCCAACGTGGGGCTCGAACCCAGGATCCCGAGATTAAGAGTCTCGTGCTCTACCGAGTAAGTTAGCCGGGCTTCAACTGCAAAAAGAAAGTGCTTCACGACAAAAGATAATAATGATAATTCTAGAATAATAATTGGTTTCGAATTACAGTTTATTCATTAAAGAAAAACATTTAGAACCCCATCCCTCTTACTGCAGGAAGATAGAATTCCATAACTAAAATGAAGTTGCATTGTTTGAAAGAAGCTCCCAACGTGGGGCTCGAACCCAGGATCCCGAGATTAAGAGTCTCGTGCTCTACCGACTGAGCTAGCCGGGCTGCAACCACAAAAAGAAAGTGCTTCACGATAAAAGATAATAGTGGTGCTATTTCTAGAATAATAATTGGTTTCGAATTACAGTTTATTCTTTAAAGAAAAACATTCAGAACCATGCCTCTTACTGCAAAAAGGTCGAATTGCATAACTAAAATGAAGTTGCATTGTTTGAAAGAAACGCCCAACGTGGGACTCGAACCCACGACACCGAGATTAAGAGTCTCGTGCTCTACCGACTGAGTTAGCCAAGCTGCAACTGCAAAAGGAAGTGCTTCACAACAAAAGATAATAGTGGTGCTATTTCTAGAATAATAATTGGTTTCGAATTACAGTTTATTCTTTAAAGAAAAACATTCAGAACCATGCCTCTTACTGCAAAAAGGTCGAATTGCATGACTAAAATGAAGTTGCATTGTTTGAAAGAAACGCCCAACGTGGGACTCGAACCCACGACACCGAGATTAAGAGTCTCGTGCTCTACCGACTGAGCTAGCCGGGCTGCAACCACAAAAAGAAAGTGCTTCACGATAAAAGATAATAATGCTATTTCTAGAATAATAATTTGTTTCGAATTACAGTTTATTCTTTAATGAAAAACATTCAGAACCATCCCTGTTACTGCAGGAAGAATGAATTCCATAACTAAAATAATGTTGCATTGTTTGAAAGAAACGCCCAATGTGGGGCTCGAACAAACGACCCCGAGATTAAGAGTCTCGTGCTCTACCGACTGAGCTAGCCGGGCTGCAACTGCAAAAAGAAAGTCCTTCACGACAAAAAATAATAATGATAATTCTAGAATAATAATTGGTTTCGAATTACAGTTTATTCTTTAAAGAAAAACATTAAGAACCATGCCTCTTACTGCAGGAAGATAGATTTCCATAACTAAAATGAAGTTGCATTGTTTGAAAGAAACGCCCAACGTGGGGCTCGAACCCACGACCCCGAGATTAAGATTCTCGTCCTCTACCGACTGAGCTAGCCGAGCTGCTATTCCGAAAAGTAAGTGCTTCGCGATAAAAGATAATAATGCTATGTCTAGAATAATAATTTGTTTCGAATTACAGTTTATTCTTTAATGAAAAACATTCAGAACCATCCCTGTTACTGCAGGAAGAATGAATTCCATAACTAAAATGATGTTGCATTGTTTGAAAGAAACGCCCAACGTGGGGCTCGAACCCAGGATCCCGAGATTAAGAGTCTCGTGCTCTACCGACAGAGTTAGCCAGGCTGCAACTGCAAAAGGAAGTGCTTCACAACAAAAGATAATAGTGGTGCTATTTCTAGAATAATAATTGGTTTCGAATTACAGTTTATTCTTTAAAGAAAAACATTCAGAACCATCCCTGTTACTGCAGGAAGAGAGAATTCCATAACTAAAATGATGTTGCATTGTTTGAAAGAAGCGCCCAACGTGTGGCTCGAACCCAGGATCCCGAGATTAAGAGTCTCGTGCTCTACCGACTGAGTTAGCCAGGCTGCAACTGCAAAAGGAAGTGCTTCACAACAAAAGATAATAGTGGTGCTATTTCTAGAATAATAATTGGTTTCGAATTACAGTTTATTCTTTAAAGAAAAACATTCAGAACCATGCCTCTTACTGCAAAAAGGTCGAATTGCATGACTAAAATGAAGTTGCATTGTTTGAAAGAAGCGGCCAACGTGGGGCTCGAACCCAGGATCCCGAGATTAAGAGGCTCGTGCTCTACCGACTGAGCTAGCCGGGCTGCAACCACAAAAAGAAAGTGCTTCAGGATAAAAGATAATAGTGGTGCTATTTCTAGAATAATAATTGGTTTCGAATTACAGTTTATTCTTTAAAGAAAAACATTCAGAACCATGCCTTTTACTGCAAAAAGGTCGAATTGCATAACTAAAATGAAGTTGCATTGTTTGAAAGAAACGCCCAACGTGGGACTCGAACCCACGACACCGAGATTAAGAGTCTCGTGCTCTACCGACTGAGCTAGCCGGGCTGCAACCACAAAAAGAAAGTGCTTCACGATAAAAGATAATAATGCTGTTTCTAGAATAATAATTTGTTTCGAATTACAGTTTATTCTTTAATGAAAAACATTCAGAACCATCCCTGTTACTGCAGGAAGAAAGAATTCCATAACTAAAATGATGTTGCATTGTTTGAAAGAAACGTACAACGTGGGGCTCGAACCCAGGATCCCGAGATTAAGAGTCTCGTGCTCTACCGACTGAGTTAGCCAGGCTGCAACTGCAAAAGGAAGTGCTTCACAACAAAAGATAATAGTGGTGCTATTTCTAGAATAATAATTGGTTTCGAATTACAGTTTATTCTTTAAAGAAAAACATTCAGAACCATGCCTCTTACTGCAAAAAGGTCGAATTGCATGACTAAAATGAAGTTGCATTGTTTGAAAGAAACGCCCAACGTGGGACTCGAACCCACGACACCGAGATTAAGAGTCTCGTGCTCTACCGACTGAGCTAGCCGGGCTGCAACCACAAAAAGAAAGTGCTTCACGATAAAAGATAATAATGCTATTTCTAGAATAATAATTTGTTTCGAATTACAGTTTATTCTTTAATGAAAAACATTAAGAACCCCCCATGCCTCTTACTGCAGGAAGATAGATTTCCATAACTAAAATGAGGTTGCATTGTTTGAAAGAAACGTCCAACGTGGGGCTCGAACCCACGACCCCGAGATTAAGAGTCTCGTGCTCTACCGACTGAGCTAGCCGGGCTGCAACTGCAAAAAGAAAGTCCTTCACGACAAAAAATAATAATGATAATTCTAGAATAATAATTGGTTTCGAATTACAGTTTATTCTTTAAAGAAAAACATTAAGAACCATGCCACTTACTGCAGGAAGATAGATTTCCATAACTAAAATGAAGTTGCATTGTTAGAAAGAAACGCCCAACGTGGGGCTCGAACCCACGACCCCGAGATTAAGAGTCTCGTCCTCTACCGACTGAACTAGCAGAGCTGCTATTCCAAAAAGTAAGTGCTTCGCGATAAAAAATAATAATGCTATTTCTAGAATAATTGGTTTCGAATTATATTTTATTCTTTAAGGAAAAGTATTCAGAACCATCCCTGTTACTGCAGGAAGATAGAATTCCATAACTAAAATGATGTTGCATTGTTTGAAAGAAGCGCCCAACGTGGGGCTCGAACCCAGGATCCCGAGATTAAGAGTCTCGTTCTGTACCGACTGAGTTAGCCTGGCTGCAACTGCAAAAAGAAAGTGCTTCACGAGAAAAGATAATAGTGGTGCTATTTCTAGAATAATAATTGGTTTCGAATTACAGTTTATTCTTTAAAGAAAAACATTCAGAACCATGCCTCTTACTGCAAAAAGGTCGAATTGCATAACTAAAATGAAGTTGCATTGTTTGAAAGAAACGCCCAACGTGGGACTCGAACCCACGACACCGAGATTAAGATTCTCGTGCTCTACCGACTGAGCTAGCCGAGCTGCAACCACAAACAGAAAGTGCTTCACGATAAAAGATAATAATGATAATTCTAGAATAATAATTGGTTTCGAATTACAGTTTATTCATTAAAGAAAAACATTTAGAACCTTCCCTTTTACTGCAGGAAGATAGAATTCCATAACTAAAATGAAGTTGCATTGTTTGAAAGAAGCGGCCAACGTGGGGCTCGAACCTAGGATCCCGAGATTAAGAGTCTCGTGCTCTACCGACTGAGCTAGCCGGGCTGCAACCACAAAAAGAAAGTGCTTCACGATAAAAGATAATAGTGGTGCTATTTCTAGAATAATAATTGGTTTCGAATTACAGTTTATTCTTTAAAGAAAAACATTCAGAACCCCCCATCCCTGTTACTGCAGGAAGAATGAATTCCATAACTAAAATGATGTTGCATTGTTTGAAAGAAACGCCCAAAGTGGGACTCGAACCCACGACACCGAGATTAAGAGTCTCGTGCTCTACCGACTGAGCTAGCCGGGCTGCAACCACAAAAAGAAAGTGCTTCACGATAAAAGATAATAATGCTATTTCTAGAATAATAATTTGTTTCGAATTACAGTTTATTCTTTAATGAAAAACATTAAGAACCCCCCATGCCTCTTACTGCAGGAAGATAGATTTCCATAACTAAAATGATGTTGCATTGTTTGAAAGAAACGTCCAACGTGGGGCTCGAACCCACGACCCCGAGATTAAGAGTCTCGTGCTCTACCGACTGAGCTAGCCGGGCTGCAACTGCAAAAAGAAAGTCCTTCACGACAAAAAATAATAATGATAATTCTAGAATAATAATTGGTTTCGAATTACAGTTTATTCTTTAAAGAAAAACATTAAGAACCATGCCTCTTACTGCAGGAAGATAGATTTCCATAACTAAAATGAAGTTGCATTGTTTGAAAGAAACGCCCAACGTGGGGCTCGAACCCACGACCCGGAGATTAAGAGTCTCGTCCTCTACCGACTGAACTAGCAGAGCTGCTATTCCAAAAAGTAAGTGCTTCGCGATAAAAGATAATAATGCTATTTCTAGAATAATTGGTTTCGAATTATATTTTATTCTTTAAAGAAAAGTATTCAGAACCATCCCTGTTACTGCAGGAAGATAGAATTCCATAACTAAAATGATGTTGCATTGTTTGAAAGAAGCGCCCAACGTGGGGCTCGAACCCAGGATCCCGAGATTAAGAGTCTCGTTCTGTACCAACTGAGTTAGCCTGGCTGCAACTGCAAAAAGAAAGTGCTTCACGAGAAAAGATAATAGTGGTGCTATTTCTAGAATAATAATTGGTTTCGAATTACAGTTTATTCTTTAAAGAAAAACATTCAGAACCATGCCTCTTACTGCAAAAAGGTCGATTTGCATAACTAAAATGAAGTTGCATTGTTTGAAAGAAACGCCCAACGTGGGACTCGAACACACGACACCGAGATTAAGAGTCTCGTCCTCTACCGACAGAACTAGCAGAGCTGCTATTCCAAAAAGTAAGTGCTTCGCGATAAAAGATAATAATGATATTTCTAGAATAATTGGTTTCGAATTATATTTTATTCTTTAAAGAAAAGTATTCAGAACCATCCCTGTTACTGCAGGAAGATAGAATTCCATAACTAAAATGATGTTGCATTGTTTGAAAGAAGCGCCCAACGTGGGACTCGAACCCAGGATCCCGAGATTAAGAGTCTCGTTCTGTACCGACTGAGTTAGCCTGGCTGCAACTGCAAAAAGAAAGTGCTTCACGAGAAAAGATAATAGTGGTGCTATTTCTAGAATAATAATTGGTTTCGAATTACAGTTTATTCTTTAAAGAAAAACATTCAGAACCATGCCTCTTACTGCAAAAAGGTCGAATTGCATAACTAAAATGAAGTTGCATTGTTTGAAAGAAACGCCCAACGTGGGACTCGAACCCACGACACCGAGATTAAGAGTCTCGTGCTCTACCGACTGAGCTAGCCGAGCTGCAACCACAAACAGAAAGTGCTTCACGATAAAAGATAATAATGATAATTCTAGAATAATAATTGGTTTCGAATTACAGTTTATTCATTAAAGAAAAACATTTAGAACCTTCCCTTTTACTGCAGGAAGATAGAATTCCATAACTAAAATGAAGTTGCATTGTTTGAAAGAAGCGGCCAACGTGGGGCTCGAACCTAGGATCCCGAGATTAAGAGTCTCGTGCTCTACCGACTGAGCTAGCCGGGCTGCAACCACACAAAGAAAGTGCTTCACGATAAAAGATAATAGTGGTGCTATATCTAGAATAATAATTGGTTTCGAATTACAGTTTATTCTTTAAGGAAAAACATTCAGAACCCCATCCCTGTTACTGCAGGAAGAATGAATTCCATAACTAAAATGATGTTGCATTGTTTGAAAGAAACGCCCAACGTGGGACTCGAACCCACGACACCGAGATTAAGAGTCTCGTGCTCTACCGACTGAGCTAGCCGGGCTGCAACCACAAAAAGAAAGTGCTTCACGATAAAAGATAATAATGCTATTTCTAGAATAATAATTTGTTTCGAATTACAGTTTATTCTTTAATGAAAAACATTAAGAACCCCATGCCTCTTACTGCAGGAAGATAGATTTCCATAACTAAAATGATGTTGCATTGTTTGAAAGAAACGTCCAACGTGGGGCTCGAACCCACGACCCCGAAATTAAGAGTCTCGTGCTCTACCGACTGAGCTAGCCGGGCTGCAACTGCAAAAAGAAAGTCCTTCACGACAAAAAATAATAATGATAATTCTAGAATAATAATTGGTTTCGAATTACAGTTTATTCTTTAAAGAAAAACATTAAGAACCATGCCTCTTACTGCAGGAAGATAGATTTCCATAACTAAAATGAAGTTGCATTGTTTGAAAGAAACGCCCAACGTGGGGCTCGAACCCACGACCCCGAGATTAAGAGTCTCGTCCTCTACCGACTGAACTAGCAGAGCTGCTATTCCAAAAAGTAAGTGCTTCGCGATAAAAGATAATAATGCTATTTCTAGAATAATTGGTTTCGAATTATATTTTATTCTTTAAAGAAAAGTATTCAGAACCATCCCTGTTACTGCAGGAAGATAGAATTCCATAACTATAATGATGTTGCATTGTTTGAAAGAAGCGCCCAACGTGGGGCTCGAACCCAGGATCCCGAGATAAGAGTCTCGTGCTCTACCGACTGAGTTAGCCGGGCTGCAACTGCAAAAAGAAAGTGCTTCACGACAAAAGATAATAGTGGTGCTATTTCTAGAATAATAATTGGTTTCGAATTACAGTTTATTCTTTAAAGAAAAACATTCAGAACCATGCCTCTTACTGCAAAAAGGTCGAATTGCATAACTAAAATGAAGTTGCATTGTTTGAAAGAAACGCCCAACGTGGGACTCGAACCCACGACACCGAGATTAAGAGTCTCGTGCTCTACCGACTGAGCTAGCCGGGCTGCAACCACAAAAAGAAAGTGCTTCACGATAAAAGATAATAATGATAATTCTAGAATAATAATTGGTTTCGAATTACAGTTTATTCATTAAAGAAAAACATTTAGAACCATCCCTGTTACTGCAGGAAGATAGAATTCCATAACTAAAATGATGTTGCATTGTTTGAAAGAAGCGCCCAACGTGGGGCTCGAACCCAGGATCCCGAGATTAAGAGTCTCGTTCTGTACCAACTGAGTTAGCCTGGCTGCAACTGCAAAAAGAAAGTGCTTCACGAGAAAAGATAATAGTGGTGCTATTTCTAGAATAATAATTGGTTTCGAATTACAGTTTATTCTTTAAAGAAAAACATTCAGAACCATGCCTCTTACTGCAAAAAGGTCGATTTGCATAACTAAAATGAAGTTGCATTGTTTGAAAGAAACGCCCAACGTGGGACTCGAACACACGACACCGAGATTAAGAGTCTCGTCCTCTACCGACAGAACTAGCAGAGCTGCTATTCCAAAAAGTAAGTGCTTCGCGATAAAAGATAATAATGATATTTCTAGAATAATTGGTTTCGAATTATATTTTATTCTTTAAAGAAAAGTATTCAGAACCATCCCTGTTACTGCAGGAAGATAGAATTCCATAACTAAAATGATGTTGCATTGTTTGAAAGAAGCGCCCAAAGTGGGACTCGAACCCAGGATCCCGAGATTAAGAGTCTCGTTCTGTACCGACTGAGTTAGCCTGGCTGCAACTGCAAAAAGAAAGTGCTTCACGAGAAAAGATAATAGTGGTGCTATTTCTAGAATAATAATTGGTTTCGAATTACAGTTTATTCTTTAAAGAAAAACATTCAGAACCATGCCTCTTACTGCAAAAAGGTCGAATTGCATAACTAAAATGAAGTTGCATTGTTTGAAAGAAACGCCCAACGTGGGACTCGAACCCACGACACCGAGATTAAGAGTCTCGTGCTCTACCGACTGAGCTAGCCGAGCTGCAACCACAAACAGAAAGTGCTTCACGATAAAAGATAATAATGATAATTCTAGAATAATAATTGGTTTCGAATTACAGTTTATTCATTAAAGAAAAACATTTAGAACCTTCCCTTTTACTGCAGGAAGATAGAATTCCATAACTAAAATGAAGTTGCATTGTTTGAAAGAAGCGGCCAACGTGGGGCTCGAACCTAGGATCCCGAGATTAAGAGTCTCGTGCTCTACCGACTGAGCTAGCCGGGCTGCAACCACACAAAGAAAGTGCTTCACGATAAAAGATAATAGTGGTGCTATATCTAGAATAATAATTGGTTTCGAATTACAGTTTATTCTTTAAGGAAAAACATTCAGAACCCCCCATCCCTGTTACTGCAGGAAGAATGAATTCCATAACTAAAATGATGTTGCATTGTTTGAAAGAAACGCCCAACGTGGGACTCGAACCCACGACACCGAGATTAAGAGTCTCGTGCTCTACCGACTGAGCTAGCCGGGCTGCAACCACAAAAAGAAAGTGCTTCACGATAAAAGATAATAATGCTATTTCTAGAATAATAATTTGTTTCGAATTACAGTTTATTCTTTAATGAAAAACATTAAGAACCCCATGCCTCTTACTGCAGGAAGATAGATTTCCATAACTAAAATGATGTTGCATTGTTTGAAAGAAACGTCCAACGTGGGGCTCGAACCCACGACCCCGAGATTAAAAGTCTCGTGCTCTACCGACTGAGCTAGCCGGGCTGCAACTGCAGAAAGAAAGTCCTTTACGACAAAAAATAATAATGATAATTCTAGAATAATAATTGGTTTCGAATTACAGTTTATTCTTTAAAGAAAAACATTAAGAACCATGCCTCTTACTGCAGGAAGATAGATTTCCATAACTAAAATGAAGTTGCATTGTTTGAAAGAAACGCCCAACGTGGGGCTCGAACCCACGACCCCGAGATTAAGAGTCTCGTCCTCTACCGACTGAGCTAGCCCAGCTGCTATTCCAAAAAGTAAGTGCTTCGCGATAAAAGATAATAATGCTATTTCTAGAATAATTGGTTTCGAATTACATTTTATTCTTTAAAGAAAAGTATTCAGAACCATCCCTGTTACTGCAGGAAGATAGAATTCCATAACTAAAATGATGTTGTATTGTTTGAAAGAAGCGCCCAACGTGGGGCTCGAACCCAGGATCCCGAGATTAAGAGTATCGTGCTCTAGAGACTAAGTTAGCCGGGCTTCAACTGCAAAAAGAAAGTGCTTCACGACAAAAGATAATAATGATAATTCTAGAATAATAATTGGTTTCGAATTACAGTTTATTCATTAAAGAAAAACATTTAGAACCATCCCTCTTACAGCAGGAAGATAGAATTCCATAAATAAAATGAAGTTGCATTGTTTGAAAGAAGCTCCCAACGTGGGGTTCGAACCCAGGATCCCGAGATTAAGAGTCTCGTGCTCTACCGACTAAGTTAGCCGGGCTTCAACTGCAAAAAGAAAGTGCTTCACGACAAAAGATAATAATGATAATTCTAGAATAATAATTGGTTTCGAATTACAGTTTATTCATTAAAGAAAAACATTTAGAACCATCCCTCTTACTGCAGGAAGATAGAATTCCATAACTAAAATGATGTTGCATTGTTTGAAAGAAGCGCCCAACGTGGGGCTCGAACCCAGGATCCCGAGATTAAGAGTCTCGTTCTGTACCGACTTAGTTAGCCTGGCTGCAACTGCAAAAAGAAAGTGCTTCACGAGAAAAGATAATAGTGATAATTCTAGAATAATAATTGGTTTCGAATTACAGTTTATTCATTAAAGAAAAACATTTAGAACCATCCCTCTTACTGCAAAAAGGTCGAATTGCATAACTAAAATGAAGTTGCATTGTTTGAAAGAAACGCCCAACGTGGGACTCGAACCCACGACACCGAGATTAAGAGTCTCGTGCTCTACCGACTGAGCTAGCCGAGCTGCAACCACAAACAGAAAGTGCTTCACGATAAAAGAAAATAATGATAATTCTAGAATAATAATTGGTTTCGAATTACAGTTTATTCATTAAAGAAAAACATTTAGAACCATCCCTCTTACTGCAGGAAGATAGAATTCCATAACTAAAATGAAGTTGCATTGTTTGAAAGAAGCGGCCAACGTGGGGCTCGTAGCTAGGATCCCGAGATTAAGAGTCTCGTGCTCTACCGACTGAGCTAGCCGAGCTGCTATTCCAAAAAGTAAGTGCTTCGCGATAAAAGATATTAATGCTATTTCTAGAATAATAATTTGTTTCGAATTACAGTTTATTCTTTAATGAAAAACATTCAGAACTCTCTCTCTCTCTATCCCTGTTACTGCAGGAAGAATGAATTCCATAACTAAAATGATGTTGCATTGTTAGAAAGAAACGCCCAACGTGGGGCTCGAACCCACGACCCCGAGATTAAGAGTCTCGTGCTCTACCGACTGAGCTAGCCGGGCTGCAACCACAAAAAGAAAGTGCTTCACGATAAAAGATAATAATGCTATTTCTAGAATAATAATTTCTTTCGAATTACAGTTTATTCTTTAATGAAAAACATTCAGAACCATCCCTATTACTGCAGGAATAATGAATTCCATAACTAAAATGATGTTGTATTGTTTGAAAGAAACGCCCAACGTGGGGTTCGAACCCACGACCCCGAGATTAAGAGTCTCGTCCTCTACCGACTGAGCTAGCCGAGCTGCTATTCCAAAAAGTAAGTGCTTCGCGATAAAAGATATTAATGCTATTTCTAGAATAATAATTTGTTTCGAATTACAGTTTATTCTTTAATGAAAAACATTCAGAACTCTATCCCTGTTACTGCAGGAAGAATGAATTCCATAACTAAAATGATGTTGCATTGTTAGAAAGAAACGCCCAACGTGGGGCTCGAACCCACGACCCCGAGATTAAGAGTCTCGTGCTCTACCGACTGAGCTAGCCGGGCTGCAACTGCAAAAAGAAAGTCCTTCACGACAAAAAATAATAATGATAATTCTAGAATAATAATTGGTTTCGAATTACAGTTTATTCTTTAAAGAAAAACATTAAGAACCATGCCTCTTACTGCAGGAAGAATGATTTCCATGACTAAAATGAAGTTGCATTGTTTGAAAGAAACGCCCAACGTGGGGCTCGAACCCAGGATCCCGAGATAAGAGTCTCGTGCTCTACCGACTGAGTTAGCCGGGCTGCAACTGTAAAAAGAAAGTGCTTCACGACAAAAGATAATAGTGGTGCTATTTCTAGAATAATAATTGGTTTCGAATTACAGTTTATTCTTTAAAGAAAAACATTCAGAACCATGCCTCTTACTGCAAAAAGTCGAATTGCATAACTAAAATGAAGTTGCATTGTTTGAAAGAAACGCCCAACGTGGGACTCGAACCCACGACACCGAGATTAAGAGTCTCGTGCTCTACCGACTGAGCTAGCCGGGCTGCAACCACAAAAAGAAAGTGCTTCACGATAAAAGATAATAATGATAATTCTAGAATAATAATTGGTTTCGAATTACAGTTTATTCATTAAAGAAAAACATTTAGAACCCCACATCCCTTTCACTGCAGGAAGATAGAATTCCATAACTAAAATGAAGTTGCATTGTTTGAAAGAAGCGCCCAACGTGGGGCTCGAACCCAGGATCCCGAGATAAGAGTCTCGTGCTCTACCGACTGAGTTAGCCGGGCTGCAACTGCAAAAAGAAAGTGCTTCACGACAAAAGATAATAGTGGTGCTATTTCTAGAATAATAATTGGTTTCGAATTACAGTTTATTCTTTAAAGAAAAACATTCAGAACCATGCCTCTTACTGCAAAAAGGTCGAATTGCATAACTAAAATGAAGTTGCATTGTTTGAAAGAAACGCCCAACGTGGGACTCGAACCCACGACACCGAGATTAAGAGTCTCGTGCTCTACCGACTGAGCTAGCCGGGCTGCAACCACAAAAAGAAAGTGCTTCACGATAAAAGATAATAATGATAATTCTAGAATAATAATTGGTTTCGAATTACAGTTTATTCATTAAAGAAAAACATTTAGAACCCCACATCCCTTTCACTGCAGGAAGATAGAATTCCATAACTAAAATGAAGTTGCATTGTTGGAGAGAAGCGGCCAACGTGGGGCTCGAACCCAGGATCCCGAAATTAAGAGTCTCGTGCTCTACCGACTGAGCTAGCCGGGCTGCAACCACAAAAAGAAAGTGCTTCACGATAAAAGATAATAGTGGTGCTATTTCTAGAATAATAATTGGTTTCGAATTACAGTTTATTCTTTAAAGAAAAACATTCAGAACCCTGCCTTTTACTGCAAAAAGGTCGAATTGCATAACTAAAATGAAGTTGCATTGTTTGAAAGAAACGCCCAACGTGGGACTCGAACCCACGACACCGAGATTAAGAGTCTCGTGCTCTACCGACTGAGCTAGCCGGGCTGCAACCACAAAGAGAAAGTGCTTCACGATAAAAGATAATAATGCTATTTCTAGAATAATAATTTGTTTCGAATTAAAGTTTATTCTTTAATGAAAAACATTCAGAACCATCCCTGTTACTGCAGGAAGAATGAATTCCATAACTAAAATGATGTTGCATTGTTTGAAAGAAACGCCCAACGTGGGGCTCGAAGCCAGGATCCCGAGATTAAGAGTCTCGTCCTCTACCGACTGAGCTAGCCCAGCTGCTATTCCAAAAAGTAAGTGCTTCGCGATAAAAGATAATAATGCTATTTCTAGAATAATTGGTTTCGAATTACATTTTATTCTTTAAAGAAAAGTATTCAGAACCATCCCTGTTACTGCAGGAAGATAGAATTCCATAACTAAAATGATGTTGCATTGTTTGAAAGAAGCGCCCAACGTGGGGCTCGAACCCAGGATCCCGAGATAAGAGTCTCGTGCTCTACCGACTGAGTTAGCCGGGCTGCAACTGCAAAAAGAAAGTGCTTCACGACAAAAGATAATAGTGGTGCTATTTCTAGAATAATAATTGGTTTCGAATTACAGTTTATTCTTTAAAGAAAAACATTCAGAACCATGCCTCTTACTGCAAAAAGGTCGAATTGCATAACTAAAATGAAGTTGCATTGTTTGAAAGAAACGCCCAACGTGGGACTCGAACCCACGACACCGAGATTAAGAGTCTCGTGCTCTACCGACTGAGCTAGCCGGGCTGCAACCACAAAAAGAAAGTGCTTCACGATAAAAGATAATAATGATAATTCTAGAATAATAATTGGTTTCGAATTACAGTTTATTCATTAAAGAAAAACATTTAGAACCCCACATCCCTTTCACTGCAGGAAGATAGAATTCCATAACTAAAATGAAGTTGCATTGTTGGAGAGAAGCGGCCAACGTGGGGCTCGAACCCAGGATCCCGAAATTAAGAGTCTCGTGCTCTACCGACTGAGCTAGCCGGGCTGCAACCACAAAAAGAAAGTGCTTCACGATAAAAGATAATAGTGGTGCTATTTCTAGAATAATAATTGGTTTCGAATTACAGTTTATTCTTTAAAGAAAAACATTCAGAACCCTGCCTTTTACTGCAAAAAGGTCGAATTGCATAACTAAAATGAAGTTGCATTGTTTGAAAGAAACGCCCAACGTGGGACTCGAACCCACGACACCGAGATTAAGAGTCTCGTGCTCTACCGACTGAGCTAGCCGGGCTGCAACCACAAAGAGAAAGTGCTTCACGATAAAAGATAATAATGCTATTTCTAGAATAATAATTTGTTTCGAATTAAAGTTTATTCTTTAATGAAAAACATTCAGAACCATCCCTGTTACTGCAGGAAGAATGAATTCCATAACTAAAATGATGTTGCATTGTTTGAAAGAAACGCCCAACGTGGGGCTCGAAGCCAGGATCCCGAGATTAAGAGTCTCGTCCTCTACCGACTGAGCTAGCCCAGCTGCTATTCCAAAAAGTAAGTGCTTCGCGATAAAAGATAATAATGCTATTTCTAGAATAATTGGTTTCGAATTACATTTTATTCTTTAAAGAAAAGTATTCAGAACCATCCCTGTTACTGCAGGAAGATAGAATTCCATGACTAAAATGAAGTTGCATTGTTTGAAAGAAACGCCCAACGTGGGACTCGAACCCACGACACCGAGATTAAGAGTCTCGTGCTCTACCGACTGAGCTAGCCGGGCTGCAACCACAAAAAGAAAGTGCTTCACGATAAAAGATAATAATGCTATTTCTAGAATAATAATTTGTTTCGAATTACAGTTTATTCTTTAATGAAAAACATTCAGAACCATCCCTGTTACTGCAGGAAGAATGAATTCCATAACTAAAATGATGTTGCATTGTTTGAAAGAAACGCCCAACGTGGGGCTCGAACCCACGACCCCGAGATTAAAAGTCTCGTGCTCTACCGACTGAGCTAGCCGGGCTGCAACTGCAGAAAGAAAGTCCTTTACGAAAAAAAATAATAATGATAATTCTAGAATAATAATTGGTTTCGAATTACAGTTTATTCTTTAAAGAAAAACATTAAGAACCATGCCTCTTACTGCAGGAAGATAGATTTCCATAACTAAAATGAAGTTGCATTGTTTGAAAGAAACGCCCAACGTGGGGCTCGAACCCACGACCCCGAGATTAAGAGTCTCGTCCTCTACCGACTGAGCTAGCCCAGCTGCTATTCCAAAAAGTAAGTGCTTCGCGATAAAAGATAATAATGCTATTTCTAGAATAATTGGTTTCGAATTACATTTTATTCTTTAAAGAAAAGTATTCAGAACCATCCCTGTTACTGCAGGAAGATAGAATTCCATAACTAAAATGATGTTGTATTGTTTGAAAGAAGCGCCCAACGTGGGGCTCGAACCCAGGATCCCGAGATTAAGAGTATCGTGCTCTACCGACTAAGTTAGCCGGGCTTCAACTGCAAAAAGAAAGTGCTTCACGACAAAAGATAATAATGATAATTCTAGAATAATAATTGGTTTCGAATTACAGTTTATTCATTAAAGAAAAACATTTAGAACCATCCCTCTTACAGCAGGAAGATAGAATTCCATAAATAAAATGAAGTTGCATTGTTTGAAAGAAGCTCCCAACGTGGGGTTCGAACCCAGGATCCCGAGATTAAGAGTCTCGTGCTCTACCGACTAAGTTAGCCGGGCTTCAACTGCAAAAAGAAAGTGCTTCACGACAAAAGATAATAATGATAATTCTAGAATAATAATTGGTTTCGAATTACAGTTAATTCATTAAAGAAAAACATTTAGAACCATCCCTCTTACTGCAGGAAGATAGAATTCCATAACTAAAATGATGTTGCATTGTTTGAAAGAAGCGCCCAACGTGGGGCTCGAACCCAGGATCCCGAGATTAAGAGTCTCGTTCTGTACCGACTTAGTTAGCCTGGCTGCAACTGCAAAAAGAAAGTGCTTCACGAGAAAAGATAATAGTGATAATTCTAGAATAATAATTGGTTTCGAATTACAGTTTATTCATTAAAGAAAAACATTTAGAACCATCCCTCTTACTGCAAAAAGGTCGAATTGCATAACTAAAATGAAGTTGCATTGTTTGAAAGAAACGCCCAACGTGGGACTCGAACCCACGACACCGAGATTAAGAGTCTCGTGCTCTACCGACTGAGCTAGCCGAGCTGCAACCACAAACAGAAAGTGCTTCACGATAAAAGAAAATAATGATAATTCTAGAATAATAATTGGTTTCGAATTACAGTTTATTCATTAAAGAAAAACATTTAGAACCATCCCTCTTACTGCAGGAAGATAGAATTCCATAACTAAAATGAAGTTGCATTGTTTGAAAGAAGCGGCCAACGTGGGGCTCGTAGCTAGGATCCCGAGATTAAGAGTCTCGTGCTCTACCGACTGAGCTAGCCGAGCTGCTATTCCAAAAAGTAAGTGCTTCGCGATAAAAGATATTAATGCTATTTCTAGAATAATAATTTGTTTCGAATTACAGTTTATTCTTTAATGAAAAACATTCAGAACTCTATCCCTGTTACTGCAGGAAGAATGAATTCCATAACTAAAATGATGTTGCATTGTTAGAAAGAAACGCCCAACGTGGGGCTCGAACCCACGACCCCGAGATTAAGAGTCTCGTGCTCTACCGACTGAGCTAGCCGGGCTGCAACCACAAAAAGAAAGTGCTTCACGATAAAAGATAATAATGCTATTTCTAGAATAATAATTTCTTTCGAATTACAGTTTATTCTTTAATGAAAAACATTCAGAACCATCCCTATTACTGCAGGAATAATGAATTCCATAACTAAAATGATGTTGTATTGTTTGAAAGAAACGCCCAACGTGGGGTTCGAACCCACGACCCCGAGATTAAGAGTCTCGTCCTCTACCGACTGAGCTAGCCGAGCTGCTATTCCAAAAAGTAAGTGCTTCGCGATAAAAGATATTAATGCTATTTCTAGAATAATAATTTGTTTCGAATTACAGTTTATTCTTTAATGAAAAACATTCAGAACTCTCTCTCTCTCTATCCCTGTTACTGCAGGAAGAATGAATTCCATAACTAAAATGATGTTGCATTGTTAGAAAGAAACGCCCAACGTGGGGCTCGAACCCACGACCCCGAGATTAAGAGTCTCGTGCTCTACCGACTGAGCTAGCCGGGCTGCAACTGCAAAAAGAAAGTCCTTCACGACAAAAAATAATAATGATAATTCTAGAATAATAATTGGTTTCGAATTACAGTTTATTCTTTAAAGAAAAACATTAAGAACCATGCCTCTTACTGCAGGAAGAATGATTTCCATGACTAAAATGAAGTTGCATTGTTTGAAAGAAACGCCCAACGTGGGGCTCGAACCCACGACCCCGAGATTAAGAGTCTCGTCCTCTACCGACTGAACTAGCCGAGCTGCTATTCCAAAAAGGAAGTGCTTCGCGATAAAAGATAATAATGCTATTTCTAGAATAATTGGTTTCGAATTACATTTTATTCTTTAAAGAAAAGTATTCAGAACCATCCCTGTTACTGCAGGAAGATAGAATTCCATAACTAAAATGATGTTGCATTGTTTGAAAGAAGCGCTCAACGTGGGGCTCGAACTCAGGATCCCGAGATAAGAGTCTCGTGCTCTACCGACTGAGTTAGCCGGGCTGCAACTGCAAAAAGAAAGTGCTTCACGACAAAAGATAATAGTGGTGCTATTTCTAGAATAATAATTGGTTTCGAATTACAGTTTATTCTTTAAAGAAAAACATTGAGAACCATGCCTCTTACTGCAAAAAGGTCGAATTGCATAACTAAAATGAAGTTGCATTGTTTGAAAGAAACGCCCAACGTGGGACTCGAAGCCACGACACCGAGATTAAGAGTCTCGTGCTCTACCGACTGAGCTAGCCGGGCTGCAACCACAAAAAGAAAGTGCTTCACGATAAAAGATAATAATGATAATTCTAGAATAATAATTGGTTTCGAATTACAGTTTATTCATTAAAGAAAAACATTTAGAACCCCCCCCCCCCATCCCTTTCACTGCATGAAGATAGAATTCCATAACTAAAATGAAGTTGCATTGTTGGAGAGAAGCGGCCAACGTGGGGCTCGAACCCAGGATCCCGAAATTAAGAGTCTCGTGCTCTACCGACTGAGCTAGCCGGGCTGCAACCACAAAGAGAAAGTGCTTCACGATAAAAGATAATAATGCTATTTCTAGAATAATAATTTGTTTCGAATTAAAGTTTATTCTTTAATGAAAAACATTCAGAACCATCCCTGTTACTGCAGGAAGAATGAATTCCATAACTAAAATGATATTGCATTGTTTGAAAGAAACGCCCAACGTGGGGCTCGAAGCCAGGATCCCGAGATTAAGAGTCTCGTGCTCTACCGACTGAGTTAGCCAGGCTGCAACTGCAAAAGGAAGTGCTTCACAACAAAAGATAATAGTGGTGCTATTTCTAGAATAATAATTGGTTTCGAATTACAGTTTATTCTATAAAGAAAAACATTCAGAACCATGCCTTTTACTGCAAAAAGTTCGAATTGCATAACTAAAATGAAGTTGCATTGTTTGAAAGAAACGCCCAACGTGGGACTCGAACCCACGACACCGAGATTAAGAGTCTCGTGCTCTACCGACTGAGCTAGCCGGGCTGCAACCACAAAGAGAAAGTGCTTCACGATAAAAGATAATAATGCTATTTCTAGAATAATAATTTGTTTCGAATTAAAGTTTATTCTTTAATGAAAAACATTCAGAACCATCCCTGTTACTGCAGGAAGAATGAATTCCATAACTAAAATGATTTTGCATTGTTTGAAAGAAACGCCCAACGTGGGGCTCGAAGCCAGGATCCCGAGATTAAGAGTCTCGTGCTCTACCGACTGAGTTAGCCAGGCTGCAACTGCAAAAGGAAGTGCTTCACAACAAAAGATAATAGTGGTGCTATTTCTAGAATAATAATTGGTTTCGAATTACAGTTTATTCTTTAAAGAAAAACATTCAGAACCATGCCTCTTACTGCAAAAAGGTCGAATTGCATGACTAAAATGAAGTTGCATTGTTTGAAAGAAACGCCCAACGTGGGACTCGAACCCACGACACCGAGATTAAGAGTCTCGTGCTCTACCGACTGAGCTAGCCGGGCTGCAACCACAAAAAGAAAGTGCTTCACGATAAAAGATAATAATGCTATTTCTAGAATAATAATTTGTTTCGAATTACAGTTTATTCTTTAATGAAAAACATTCAGAACCCCATCCCTGTTACTGCAGGAAGAATGAATTCCATAACTAAAATGATGTTGCATTGTTTGAAAGAAACGCCCAACGTGGGGCTCGAACCCACGACCCCGAGATTAAAAGTCTCGTGCTATACCGACTGAGCTAGCCGGGCTGCAACTGCAGAAAGAAAGTCCTTTACGACAAAAAATAATAATGATAATTCTAGAATAATAATTTTTTTCGAATTACAGTTTATTCTTTAAAGAAAAACATTAAGAACCACGCCTCTTACTGCAGGAAGATAGATTTCCATAACTAAAATGAAGTTGCATTGTTTGAAAGAAACGCCCAACGTGGTTCTCGAACCCACGACCCCGAGATTAAGAGTCTCGTCCTCTACCGACTGAGCTAGCCCAGCTGCTATTCCAAAAAGTAAGTGCTTCGCGATAAAAGATAATAATGCTATTTCTAGAATAATTGGTTTCGAATTACATTTTATTCTTTAAAGAAAAGTATTCAGAACCATCCCTGTTACTGCAGGAAGATAGAATTCCATAACTAAAATGATGTTGTATTGTTTGAAAGAAGCGCCCAACGTGGGGCTCGAACCCAGGATCCCGAGATTAAGAGTATCGTGCTCTACCGACTAAGTTAGCCGGGCTTCAACTGCAAAAAGAAAGTGCTTCACGACAAAACATAATAATGATAATTCTAGAATAATAATTGGTTTCGAATTACAGTTTATTCATTAAAGAAAAACATTCAGAACCATCCCTCTTACTGCAGGAAGATAGAATTCCATAAATAAAATGAAGTTGCATTGTTTGAAAGAAGCTCCCAACGTGGGGTTCGAACCCAGGATCCCGAGATTAAGAGTCTCGTGCTCTACCGACTGAGTTAGCCGGGCTGCAACTGCAAAAAGAAAGTGCTTCACGACAAAAGATAATAGTGGTGCTATTTCTAGAATAATAATTGGTTTCGAATTACAGTTTATTCTTTAAAGAAAAACATTCAGAACCATGCCTCTTACTGCAAAAAGGTCGAATTGCATAACTAAAATGAAGTTGCATTGTTTGAAAGAAACGCCCAACGTGGGGCTCGAACCCACGACCCCGAGATTAAGAGTCTCGTGCTCTACCGACTGAGCTAGCCGGGCTGCAACTGCAAAAAGAAAGTCCTTCACGACAAAAAATAATAATGATAATTCTAGAATAATAATTGGTTTCGAATTACAGTTTATTCTTTAAAGAAAAACATTAAGAACCATGCCTCTTACTGCAGGCAGAATGATTTCCATGACTAAAATGAAGTTGCATTGTTTGAAAGAAACGCCCAACGTGGGGCTCGAACCCACGACCCCGAGATTAAGAGTCTCGTCCTCTACCGACTGAACTAGCCGAGCTGCTATTCCAAAAAGGAAGTGCTTCGCGATAAAAGATAATAATGCTATTTCTAGAATAATTGGTTTCGAATTACATTTTATTCTTTAAAGAAAAGTATTCAGAACCATCCCTGTTACTGCAGGAAGATAGAATTCCATAACTAAAATGATGTTGCATTGTTTGAAAGAAGCGCTCAACGTGGGGCTCGAACCCAGGATCCCGAGATAAGAGTCTCGTGCTCTACCGACTGAGTTAGCCGGGCTGCAACTGCAAAAAGAAAGTGCTTCACGACAAAAGATAATAGTGGTGCTATTTCTAGAATAATAATTGGTTTCGAATTACAGTTTATTCTTTAAAGAAAAACATTGAGAACCATGCCTCTTACTGCAAAAAGGTCGAATTGCATAACTAAAATGAAGTTGCATTGTTTGAAAGAAACGCCCAACGTGGGACTCGAAGCCACGACACCGAGATTAAGAGTCTCGTGCTCTACCGACTGAGCTAGCCGGGCTGCAACCACAAAAAGAAAGTGCTTCACGATAAAAGATAATAATGATAATTCTAGAATAATAATTGGTTTCGAATTACAGTTTATTCATTAAAGAAAAACATTTAGAACCCCCCCCCCCATCCCTTTCACTGCATGAAGATAGAATTCCATAACTAAAATGAAGTTGCATTGTTGGAGAGAAGCGGCCAACGTGGGGCTCGAACCCAGGATCCCGAAATTAAGAGTCTCGTGCTCTACCGACTGAGCTAGCCGGGCTGCAACCACAAAGAGAAAGTGCTTCACGATAAAAGATAATAATGCTATTTCTAGAATAATAATTTGTTTCGAATTAAAGTTTATTCTTTAATGAAAAACATTCAGAACCATCCCTGTTACTGCAGGAAGAATGAATTCCATAACTAAAATGATATTGCATTGTTTGAAAGAAACGCCCAACGTGGGGCTCGAAGCCAGGATCCCGAGATTAAGAGTCTCGTGCTCTACCGACTGAGTTAGCCAGGCTGCAACTGCAAAAGGAAGTGCTTCACAACAAAAGATAATAGTGGTGCTATTTCTAGAATAATAATTGGTTTCGAATTACAGTTTATTCTATAAAGAAAAACATTCAGAACCATGCCTTTTACTGCAAAAAGGTCGAATTGCATAACTAAAATGAAGTTGCATTGTTTGAAAGAAACGCCCAACGTGGGACTCGAACCCACGACACCGAGATTAAGAGTCTCGTGCTCTACCGACTGAGCTAGCCGGGCTGCAACCACAAAGAGAAAGTGCTTCACGATAAAAGATAATAATGCTATTTCTAGAATAATAATTTGTTTCGAATTAAAGTTTATTCTTTAATGAAAAACATTCAGAACCATCCCTGTTACTGCAGGAAGAATGAATTCCATAACTAAAATGATATTGCATTGTTTGAAAGAAACGCCCAACGTGGGGCTCGAAGCCAGGATCCCGAGATTAAGAGTCTCGTGCTCTACCGACTGAGTTAGCCAGGCTGCAACTGCAAAAGGAAGTGCTTCACAACAAAAGATAATAGTGGTGCTATTTCTAGAATAATAATTGGTTTCGAATTACAGTTTATTCTTTAAAGAAAAACATTCAGAACCATGCCTCTTACTGCAAAAAGGTCGAATTGCATGACTAAAATGAAGTTGCATTGTTTGAAAGAAACGCCCAACGTGGGACTCGAACCCACGACACCGAGATTAAGAGTCTCGTGCTCTACCGACTGAGCTAGCCGGGCTGCAACCACAAAAAGAAAGTGCTTCACGATAAAAGATAATAATGCTATTTCTAGAATAATAATTTGTTTCGAATTACAGTTTATTCTTTAATGAAAAACATTCAGAACCCCATCCCTGTTACTGCAGGAAGAATGAATTCCATAACTAAAATGATGTTGCATTGTTTGAAAGAAACGCCCAACGTGGGGCTCGAACCCACGACCCCGAGATTAAAAGTCTCGTGCTATACCGACTGAGCTAGCCGGGCTGCAACTGCAGAAAGAAAGTCCTTTACGACAAAAAATAATAATGATAATTCTAGAATAATAATTTTTTTCGAATTACAGTTTATTCTTTAAAGAAAAACATTAAGAACCACGCCTCTTACTGCAGGAAGATAGATTTCCATAACTAAAATGAAGTTGCATTGTTTGAAAGAAACGCCCAACGTGGGGCTCGAACCCACGACCCCGAGATTAAGAGTCTCGTCCTCTACCGACTGAGCTAGCCCAGCTGCTATTCCAAAAAGTAAGTGCTTCGCGATAAAAGATAATAATGCTATTTCTAGAATAATTGGTTTCGAATTACATTTTATTCTTTAAAGAAAAGTATTCAGAACCATCCCTGTTACTGCAGGAAGATAGAATTCCATAACTAAAATGATGTTGTATTGTTTGAAAGAAGCGCCCAACGTGGGGCTCGAACCCAGGATCCCGAGATTAAGAGTATCGTGCTCTACCGACTAAGTTAGCCGGGCTTCAACTGCAAAAAGAAAGTGCTTCACGACAAAAGATAATAATGATAATTCTAGAATAATAATTGGTTTCGAATTACAGTTTATTCATTAAAGAAAAACATTCAGAACCCCATCCCTCTTACTGCAGGAAGATAGAATTCCATAAATAAAATGAAGTTGCATTGTTTGAAAGAAACGCCCAACGTGGGACTCGAAGCCACGACACCGAGATTAAGAGTCTCGTGCTCTACCGACTGAGCTAGCCGGGCTGCAACCGCAAAAAGAAAGTGCTTCACGATAAAAGATAATAATGCTATTTCTAGAATAATAATTTGTTTCGAATTACAGTATATTCTTTAATGAAAAACATTCAGAACCCCCCCCATCTCTGTTACTGCAGGAAGAATGAATTCCATAACTAAAATGATGTTGCATTGTTTGAAAGAAACGCCCAACGTGGGGCTCGAACCCACGACCCCGAGATTAAGAGTCTCGTGCTCTACCGACTGAGCTAGCCGGGCTGCAACTGCAAAAAGAAAGTGCTTCACGACAAAAAATAATAATGATAATTCTAGAATAATAATTGGTTTCGAATTACAGTTTATTCTTTAAAGAAAAACATTAAGAACCATGCCTCTTACTGCAGGAAGATAGATTTCCATAACTAAAATGAAGTTGCATTGTTTGAAAGAAACGCCCAACGTGGGGCTCGAACCCACGACCCCGAGATTAAGAGTCTCGTCCTCTACCGACTGAACTAGCCGAGCTGCTATTCCAAAAATAAGTGCTTCGCGATAAAAGATAAAAATGCTATTTCTAGAATAATTGGTTTCGAATTACATTTTATTCTTTAAAGAAAATTATTCAGAACCATCCCTGTTACTGCAGGAAGATAGAATTCCATAACTAAAATGATGTTGCATTGTTTGAAAGAAGCGCCCAACGTGGGGCTCGAACCCAGGATCCCGAGATTAAGAGTCTCGTGCTCTACCGACTGAGTTAGCCAGGCTGCAACTGCAAAAGGAAGTGCTTCACAGCAAAAGATAATAGTGGTGCTATTTCTAGAATAATAATTGGTTTCGAATTACAGTTTATTCTTTAAAGAAAAACATTCAGAACCATGCCTCTTACTGCAAAAAGGTCGAATTGCATGACTAAAATGAAGTTGCATTGTTTGAAAGAAGCGGCCAACGTGGGGCTCGAACCCAGGATCCCGAGATTAAGAGTCTCGTGCTCTACCGACTGAGCTAGCCGGGCTGCAACCACAAAAAGAAAGTGCTTCAGGATAAAAGATAATAGTGGTCCTATTTCTAGAATAATAATTGGTTTCGAATTACAGTTTATTCTTTAAAGAAAAACATTCAGAACCATGCCTTTTACTGCAAAAAGGTCGAATTGCATAACTAAAATGAAGTTGCATTGTTTGAAAGAAACGCCCAACGTGGGACTCGAACCCACGACACCGAGATTAAGAGTCTCGTGCTCTACCGACTGAGCTAGCCGGGCTGCAACCACACAAAGAAAGTGCTTCACGATAAAAGATAATAATGCTGTTTCTAGAATAATAATTTGTTTCGAATTACAGTTTATTCTTTAATGAAAAACATTCAGAACCATCCCTGTTACTGCAGGAAGAACGAATTCCATAACTAAAATGATGTTGCATTGTTTGAAAGAAACGCCCAACGTGGGGCTCGAACCCAGGATCCCGAGATTAAGAGTCTCGTGCTCTACCGACTGAGTTAGCCAGGCTGCAACTGCAAAAGGAAGTGCTTCACAACAAAAGATAATAGTGGTGCTATTTCTATAATAATAATTGGTTTCGAATTACAGTTTATTCTTTAAAGAAAAACATTCAGAACCATGCCTCTTACTGCAAAAAGGTCGAATTGCATGACTAAAATGAAGTTGCATTGTTTGAAAGAAACGCCCAACGTGGGACTCGAACCCACGACAACGAGATTAAGAGTCTCGTGCTCTACCGACTGAGCTAGCCGGGCTGCAACCACAAAAAGAAAGTGCTTCACGATAAAAGATAATAATGCTATTTCTAGAATAATAATTTGTTTCGAATTACAGTTTATTCTTTAATGAAAAACATTAAGAACCCCCCATGCCTCTTACTGCAGGAAGATAGATTTCCATAACTAAAATGATGTTGCATTGTTTGAAAGAAACGTCCAACGTGGGGCTCGAACCCACGACCCCGAGATTAAGAGTCTCGTGCTCTACCGACTGAGCTAGTCGGGCTGCAACTGCAAAAAGAAAGTCCTTCACGACAAAAAATAATAATGATAATTCTAGAATAATAATTGGTTTCGAATTACAGTTCATTCTTTAAAGAAAAACATTCAGAACCATGCCTCTTACTGCAAAAAGGTCGAATTGCATTACTAAAATGAAGTTGCATTGTTTGAAAGAAACGCCCAACGTGGGACTCGAACCCACGACCCCAAGATTAAGAGTCTCGTGCTCTACCGACTGAGTTAGTCGGGCTGTAACTGCAAAAGGAAGTGCTTCACAACAAAAGATAATAGTGGTGCTATTTCTAGAATAATAATTGGTTTCGAATTACAGTTTATTCTTTAAAGAAAAACATTAAGAACCATGCCTCTTACTGCAGGAAGATAGATTTCCATAACTAAAATGAAGTTGCATTGTTTGAAAGAAACGCCCAACGTGGGGCTCGAACCCACGACCCCGAGATTAAGATTCTCGTCCTCTACCGACTGAGCTAGCCGAGCTGCTATTCCAAAAAGTAAGTGCTTCGCGATAAAAGATAATAATGCTATTTCTAGAATAATAATTTGTTTCGAATTACAGTTTATTCTTTAATGAAAAACATTCAGAACCATCCCTGTTACTGCAGGAAGAATGAATTCCATACCTAAAATGATGTTGCATTGTTTGAAAGAAACGCCCAACGTGGGGCTCGAACCCAGGATCCCGAGATTAAGAGTCTCGTGCTCTACCGACAGAGTTAGCCAGGCTGCAACTGCAAAAGGAAGTGCTTCACAACAAAAGATAATAGTGGTGCTATTTCTAGAATAATAATTGGTTTCGAATTACAGTTTATTCTTTAAAGAAAAACATTCAGAACCATGCCTCTTACTGCAAAAAGGTCGAATTGCATGACTAAAATGAAGTTGCATTGTTTGAAAGAAACGCCCAACGTGGGACTCGAACCCACGACACCGAGATTAAGAGTCTCGTGCTCTACCGACTGAGCTAGCCGGGCTGCAACCACAAAAAGAAAGTGCTTCACGATAAAAGATAATAATGCTATTTCTAGAATAATAATTTGTTTCGAATTACAGTTTATTCTTTAATGAAAAACATTCAGAACCATCCCTGTTACTGCAGGAAGAATGAATTCCATAACTAAAATGATGTTGCATTGTTTGAAAGAAACGCCCAACGTGGGGCTCGAACCCAAGACCCCAAGATTAAGAGTCTCGTGCTCTACCGACTGAGCTAGCCGGGCTGCAACTGCAAAAAGAAAGTCCTTCACGACAAAAAATAATAATGATAATTCTAGAATAATAATTGGTTTCGAATTACAGTTTATTCTTTAAAGAAAAACATTAAGAACCATGTATCTTACTGCAGTAAGATAGATTTCCATAACTAAAATGAAGTTGCATTGTTTGAAAGAAACGCCCAACGTGGGGCTCAAACCCACGACCCCGAGATTAAGAGTCTCGTCCTCTACCGACTGAACTAGCCGAGCTGCTATTCCAAAAAGTAAGTGCTTCGTGATAAAAGATAATAATGCTATTTCTAGAATAATTGGTTTCGAATTACATTTTATTCTTTAAAGAAAAGTATTCAGACCCATCCCTGTTACTGCAGGAAGATAGAATTCCATAACTAAAATGATGTTGCATTGTTTGAAAGAAGCGCCCAACGTGGGGCTCGAACCCAGGATCCCGAGATTAAGAGTCTCGTGCTCTACCGACTGAGTTAGCCGGGCTGCAACTGCAAAAAGAAAGTGCTTCACGACAAAAGATAATAGTGGTGCTATTTCTAGAATAATAATTGGTTTCGAATTACAGTTTATTCTTTAAAGAAAAACATTCAGAACCATGCCTCTTACTGCAAAAAGGTCGAATTGCATAACTAAAATGAAGTTGCATTGTTTGAAAGAAACGCCCAACGTGGGACTCGAACCCACGACACCGAGATTAAGAGTCTCGTGCGCTACCGACTGAGCTAGCCGGGCTGCAACCACAAAAAGAAAGTGCTTCACGATAAAAGATAATAATGCTATTTCTAGAATAATAATTTGTTTCGAATTACAGTTTATTCTTTAATGAAAAACATTCAGAACCATGCGTCTTACTGCAAAAAGGTCGAATTGCATGACTAAAATGAAGTTGCATTGTTTGAAAGAAACGCCCAACGTGGGACTCGAACCCACGACACCGAGATTAAGAGTCTCGTCCTCTACCGACTGAGCTAGCCGGGCTGCAACCACAAAAAGAAAGTGCTTCACGATAAAAGATAATAATGCTATTTCTAGAATAATAATTTGTTTCGAATTACAGTTGATTCTTTAATGAAAAACATTCAGAACCATCCCTGTTACTGCAGGAAGAATGAATTCCATAACTAAAATGGTGTTGCATTGTTTGAAAGAAACGCCCAACGTGGGGCTCGAACCCACGACCCCAAGATTAAGAGTCTCGTGCTCTACCGACTGAGCTAGCCGGGCTGCAACCACAAAAAGAAAGTGCTTCACGATAAAAGATAATAATGCTATTTCTAGAATAATAATTTGTTTCGAATTACAGTTTATTCTTTAATGAAAAACATTCAGAACCCCATCCCTGTTACTGCAGGAAGATAGAATTCCATAACTAAAATGATGTTGCATTGTTTGAAAGAAGCGCCCAACGTGGGGCTCGAACCCACGACCCCAAGATTAAGAGTCTCGTGCTCTACCGACTGAGCTAGCCGGGCTGCAACTGCAAAAAGAAAGTCCTTCACGACAAAAAATAATAATGATAATTCTAGAATAATAATTTGTTTCGAATTACAGTTTATTCTTTAAAGAAAAACATTCAGAACCATGCCTCTTACTGCAAAAAGGTCGAATTGCATGACTAAAATGAAGTTGCATTGTTTGAAAGAAACGCCCAACGTGGGACTCGAACCCACGACACCGAGATTAAGAGTCTCGTCCTCTACCGACTGAGCTAGCCGGGCTGCAACCACAAAAAGAAAGTGCTTCACGATAAAAGATAATAATGCTATTTTTAGAATAATAATTTGTTTCGAATTACAGTTTATTCTTTAATGAAAAACATTCAGAACCATCCCTGTTACTGCAGGAAGAATGAATTCCATAACTAAAATGGTGTTGCATTGTTTGGAAGAAACGCCCAACGTGGGGCTCGAACCCACGACCCCAAGATTAAGAGTCTCGTGCTCTACCGACTGAGCTAGCCGGGCTGCAACTGCAAAAAGAAAGTCCTTCACGACAAAAAATAATAATGATAATTCTAGATTAATAATTGGTTTCGAATTACAGTTTATTCTTTAAAGAAAAGTATTCAGAACCATCCCTGTTACTGCAGGAAGATAGAATTCCATAACTAAAATGATGTTGCATTGTTTGAAAGAAGCGCCCAACGTGGGGCTCGAACCCAGGATCCCGAGATTAAGAGTCTCGGGCTCTACCGACTGAGCTAGCCGGGCTGCAACCACAAAAAGAAAGTGCTTCACGATAAAAGATAATAATGCTATTTCTAGAATAATAATTTGTTTCGAATTACAGTTTATTCTTTAATGAAAAACATTCAGAACCATCCCTGTTACTGCAGGAAGAATGAATTCCATAACTAAAATGAAGTTGCATTGTTTGAAAGAAACGCCCAACGTGGGACTCGAACCCACGACACCGAGATTTAGAGTCTCGTGCGCTACCGACTGAGCTAGCCGGGCTGCAACCACAAAAAGAAAGTGCTTCACGATAAAAGATAATAATGCTATTTCTAGAATAATAATTTGTTTCGAATTACAGTTTATTCTTTAATGAAAAACATTCAGAACCATCCCTGTTACTGCAGGAAGAATGAATCCCATAACTAAAATGATGTTGCATTGTTTGAAAGAAACGCCCAACGTGGGGCTCGAACCCAGGATCCCGAGATTAAGAGTCTTGTGCTCTACCGACTGAGTTAGCCAGGCTGCAACTGCAAAAGGGAGTGCTTCACAACAAAAGATAATAGTGGTGCTATTTCTAGAATAATAATTGGTTTCGAATTACAGTTTATTCTTTAAAGAAAAACATTAAGAACCATGCCTCTTACTGCAGGAAGATAGATTTCCATAACTAAAATGAAGTTGCATTGTTTGAAAGAAACGCCCAACGTGGGGCTCGAACCCACGACCCCGAGATTAAGATTCTTGTCCTCTACCGACTGAGCTAGCCGAGCTGCTATTCCAAAAAGTAAGTGCTTCGCGATAAAAAATAATAATGCTATTTCTAGAATAATAATTTGTTTCGAATTACAGTTTATTCTTTAATGAAAAACATTCAGAACCATCCCTGTTACTGCAGGAAGAATGAAATCCATAACTAAAATGATGTTGCATTGTTTGAAAGAAACGCCCAACGTGGGGCTCGAACCCAGGATCCCGAGATTAAGAGTCTCGTGCTCTACCGACTGAGTTAGCCAGGCTGCAACTTCAAAAGGAAGTGCTTCACAACAAAAGATAATAGTGGTGCTATTTCTAGAATAATAATTGGTTTCGAATTACAGTTTATTCTTTAAAGAAAAACATTCAGAACCATGCCTCTTACTGCAAAAAGGTCGAATTGCATGACTAAAATGAAGTTGCATTGTTTGAAAGAAACGCCCAACGTGGGACTCGAACCCACGACACCGAGATTAAGAGTCTCGTCCTCTACCGACTGAGCTAGCCGGGCTGCAACCACAAAAAGAAAGTGCTTCACGATAAAAGATAATAATGCTATTTCTAGAATAATAATTTGTTTCGAATTACAGTTTATTCTTTAATGAAAAACATTCAGAACCCCCCCCCATCCCTGTTACTGCAGGAAGAATGAATTCCATAACTAAAATGGTGTTGCATTGTTTGAAAGAAACGCCCAACGTGGGGCTCGAACCCACGACCCCAAGATTAAGAGTCTCGTGCTCTACCGACTGAGCTAGCCGGGCTGCAACTGCAAAAAGAAAGTCCTTCACGACAAAAAATAATAATGATAATTCTAGAATAATAATTGGTTTCGAATTACAGTTTATTCTTTAAAGAAAAACATTCAGAACCATGCCTCTTACTGCAAAAAGGTCGAATTGCATGACTAAAATGAAGTTGCATTGTTTGAAAGAAACGCCCAACGTGGGACTCGAACCCACGACACCGAGATTAAGAGTCTCGTCCTCTACCGACTGAGCTAGCCGGGCTGCAACCACAAAAAGAAAGTGCTTCACGATAAAAGATAATAATGCTATTTCTAGAATAATAATTTGTTTCGAATTACAGTTTATTCTTTAATGAAAAACATTCAGAACCATCCCTGTTACTGCAGGAAGAATGAATTCCATAACTAAAATGATGTTGCATTGTTTGAAAGAAACGCCCAACGTGGGGCTCGAACCCAGGATCCCGAGATTAAGAGTCTCGTGCTCTACCGACTGAGTTAACCAGGCTGCAACTTCAAAAGGAAGTGCTTCACAACAAAAGATAATAGTGGTGCTATTTCTAGAATAATAATTGGTTTCGAATTACAGTTTATTCTTTAAAGAAAAACATTAAGAACCATGCCTCTTACTGCAGGAAGATAGATTTCCATAACTAAAATGAAGTTGCATTGTTTGAAAGAAACGCCCAACGTGGGGCTCGAACCCACGACCCCGAGATTAAGAGTCTCGTCCTCAACCGACTGAGCTAGCCGAGCTGCTATTCCAAAAAGTAAGTGCTTCGCGATAAAAGATAATAATGCTATTTCTAGAATAATAATTGGTTTCGAATTACAGTTTATTCTTTAAAGAAAAACATTAAGAACCATGCCTTTTACTGCAAAAAGGTCGAATTGCATAACTAAAATGAAGTTGCATTGTTTGAAAGAAACGCCCAACGTGGGACTCGAACCCACGACACCGAGATTAAGAGTCTCGTGCTCTACCGACTGAGCAAGCCATGCTGCAACCACAAAAAGAAAGTGCTTCACGATAAAAGATAATAATGCTATTTCTAGAATAATAATTTGTTTCGAATTACAGTTTATTCTTCAATGAAAAACATTCAGAACCCCATCCCTGTTACTGCAGGAAGAATGAATTCCATAACTAAAATGATGTTGCATTGTTTGAAAGAAACGCCCAACGTGGGGCTCGAACCCAGGATCCCGAGATTAAGAGTCTCGTGCTCTACCGAATGAGTTAGCCAGGCTGCAACTTCAAAAGGAAGTGCTTCACAACAAAAGATAATAGTGGTGCTATTTCTAGAATAATAATTGGTTTCGAATTACAGTTTATTCTTTAAAGAAAAACATTCAGAACCATGCCTCTTACTGCAAAAAGGTCGAATTGCATGACTAAAATGAAGTTGCATTGTTTGAAAGAAACGCCCAACGTGGGACTCGAACCCACGACACCGAGATTAAGAGTCTCGTGCTCTACCGACTGAGCTAGCCGGGCTGAAACTGCAAAAAGAAAGTCCTTCACGACAAAAAATAATAATGATAATTCTAGAATAATAATTGGTTTCGAATTACAGTTTATTCTTTAAAGAAAAACATTAAGAACCATGACTCTTACTGCAGGAAGATAGATTTCCATGACTAAAATGAAGTTGCATTGTTTGAAAGAAACGCTCAACGTGGGGCTCGAACCCACGACCCCGAGATTAAGAGTCTCGTCCTCTACCGACTGAACTAGCCGAGCTGCTATTCCAAAAAGGAAGTGCTTCGCGATAAAAGACAATAATGCTATTTCTAGAATAATTGGTTTCGAATTACATTTTGTTCTTTAAAGAAAAACATTCAGAACCATGCCTCTTACTGCAAAAAGGTCGAATTGCATAACTAAAATGAAGTTTCATTGTTTGAAAGAAACGCCCAACGTGGGACTCGAACCCACGACACCGAGATTAAGAGTCTCGTGCTCTACCGACTGAGCTAGTCGGGCTGCAACCACAAACAGAAAGTGCTTCACGATAAAAGATAATAATGATAATTCTAGAATAATAATTGGTTTCGAATTACAGTTTATTCATTAAAGAAAAACATTTAGAACCCCCCCCATCCCTTTTACTGCAGGAAGATAGAATTCCATAACTAAAATGAAGTTGCATTGTTTGAAAGAAGCGGCCAACGTGGGGCTCGAACCCAGGATCCCGAGATTAAGAGTCTCGTGCTCTACCGACTGAGCTAGCCGGGCTGCAACCACAAAAAGAAAGTGCTTCACGATAAAAGATAATAGTGGTGCTATTTCTAGAAAAATAATTGGTTTCGAATTACAGTTTATTCTTTAAAGAAAAACATTCAGAACCATGCCTTTTACTGCAAAAAGGTCGAATTGCATAACTAAAATGAAGTTGCATTGTTTGAAAGAAGCGGCCAACGTGGGGTTCGAACCCAGGATCCCGAGATTAAGAGTCTCGTGCTCTACCGACTGAGCTAGCCGGTCTGCAACCACAAAAAGAAAGTGCTTCACGATAAAAGATAATAGTGGTGCTATTTCTAGAATAATAATTTGTTTCGAATTACAGTTTATTCTTTAATGAAAAACATTCAGAACCATCCCTGTTACTGCAGGAAGAATGAATTCAATAACTAAAATGATGTTGCATTGTTTGAAAGAAACGCCCAACGTGGGGCTCGAACCCAGGATCCCGAGATTAAGAGTCTCGTGCTCTACCGACTGAGTTAGCCAGGCTGCAACTTCAAAAGGAAGTGCTTCACAACAAAAGATAATAGTGGTGCTATTTCTAGAATAATAATTGGTTTCGAATTACAGTTTATTCTTTAAAGAAAAACATTAAGAACCATGCCTCTTACTGCAGGAAGATAGATTTCCATAACTAAAATGAAGTTGCATTGTTTGAAAGAAACGCCCAACGTGGGGCTCGAACCCACGACCCCGAGATTAAGAGTCTCGTCCTCTACCGACTGAGCTAGCCGAGCTGCTATTCCAAAAAGTAAGTGCTTCGCGATAAAAGATAATAATGCTATTTCTAGAATAATAATTGGTTTCGAATTACAGTTTATTCTTTAAAGAAAAACATTAAGAACCCCCCATGCCTCTTACTGCAGGAAGATAGATTTCCATAACTAAAATGAAGTTGCATTGTTTGAAAGAAGCGGCCAACGTGGGGCTTGAACCCAGGATCCCGAGATTAAGAGTCTCGTGCTCTACCGACTGAGCTAGCCGGGCTGCAACCACAAAAAGAAAGTGCTTCACGATAAAAGATAATAGTGGTGCTATTTCTAGAATAATAATTGGTTTCGAATTACAGTTTATTCTTTAAAGAAAAACATTCAGAACCATGCCTTTTACTGCAAAAAGGTCGAATTGCATAAATAAAATGAAGTTGCATTGTTTGAAAGAAACGCCCAACGTGGGACTCGAACCCACGACACCGAGATTAAGAGTCTCGTGCTCTACCGACTGAGCTAGCCATGCTGCAACCACAAAAAGAAAGTGCTTCACGATAAAAGATAATAATGCTATTTCTAGAATAATAATTTGTTTCGAATTACAGTTTATTCTTTAATGAAAAACATTCAGAACCCCATCCCTGTTACTGCAGGAAGAATGAATTCCATAACTAAAATGATGTTGCATTGTTTGAAAGAAACGCCCAACGTGGGGCTCGAACCCACGACCCCAAGATTAAGAGTCTCGTGCTCTACCGACTGAGCTAGCCGGGCTGCAACTGCAAAAAGAAAGTCCTTCAGGACAAAAAATAATAATGATAATTCTAGAATAATAATTGGTTTCGAATTACAGTTTATTCTTTAAAGAAAAACATTCAGAACCATGCCTCTTACTGCAAAAAGGTCGAATTGCATGACTAAAATGAAGTTGCATTGTTTGAAAGAAACGTCCAACGTGGGACTCGAACCCACGACACCGAGATTAAGAGTCTCGTCCTCTACCGACTGAGCTAGCCGGGCTGCAACCACAAAAAGAAAGTGCTTCACGATAAAAGATAATAATGCTATTTCTAGAATAATAATTTGTTTCGAATTACAGTTTATTCTTTAATGAAAAACATTCAGAACCATCCCTGTTACTGCAGGAAGAATGAATTCCATAACTAAAATGATGTTGCATTGTTTGGAAGAAACGCCCAACGTGGGGCTCGAACCCAGGATCCCGAGATTAAGAGTCTCGTGCTCTACCGACTGAGTTAGCCAGGCTGCAACTTCAAAAGGAAGTGCTTCACAACAAAAGATAATAGTGGTGCTATTTCTAGAATAATAATTGGTTTCGAATTACAGTTTATTCTTTAAAGAAAAACATTCAGAACCATGCCTCTTACTGCAAAAAGGTCGAATTGCATGACTAAAATGAAGTTGCATTGTTTGAAAGAAACGCCCAACGTGGGACTCGAACCCACGACACCGAGATTAAGAGTCTCGTGCTCTACCGACTGAGCTAGCCGGGCTGCAACCACAAAAAGAAAGTGCTTCACGATAAAAGATAATAATGCTATTTCTAGAATAATAATTTGTTTCGAATTACAGTTTATTTTTTAATGAAAAACATTCAGAACCATCCCTGTTACTGCAGGAAGAATGAATTCCATAACTAAAATGATGTTGCATTGTTTGAAAGAAACGCCCAACGTGGGGCTCGAACCCAGGATCCCGAGATTAAGAGTCTCGTTCTCTACCGACTGAGCTAGCCGGGCTGAAACTGCAAAAAGAAAGTCCTTCACGACAAAAAATAAAAATGATAATTCTAGAATAATAATTGGTTTCGAATTACAGTTTATTCTTTAAAGAAAAACATTAAGAACCATGACTCTTACTGCAGGAAGATAGATTTCCATGACAAAAATGAAGTTGCATTGTTTGAAAGAAACGCTCAAAGTGGGGCTCGAACCCACGACCCCGAGATTAAGAGTCTCGTCCTCTACCGACTGAACTAGCCGAGCTGCTATTCCAAAAAGGAAGTGCTTCGCGATAAAAGATAATAATGCTATTTCTAGAATAATTGGTTTCGAATTACATTTTATTCTTTAAAGAAAAGTATTCAGAACCATCCCTGTTACTGCAGGAAGATAGAATTCCATAACTAAAATGAAGTTGCATTGTTTGAAAGAAACGCCCAACGTGGGACTCGAACCCACGACACCGAGATTAAGAGTCTCGTGCTCTACCGACTGATCTAGCCATGCTGCAACCACAAAAAGAAAGTGCTTCACGATAAAAGATAATAATGCTATTTCTAGAATAATAATTTGTTTCGAATTACAGTTTATTCTTTAATGAAAAACATTCAGAACCATCCCTGTTACTGCAGGAAGAATGAATTCCATAACTAAAATGATGTTGCATTGTTTGAAAGAAACGCCCAACGTGGGGCTCGAACCCACGACCACGAGATTAAGAGTCTCGTGCTCTACCGACTGAGCTAGCCGGGCTGAAACTGCAAAAAGAAAGACCTTCACGACAAAAAATAATAATGATAATTCCAGAATAATAATTGGTTTCGAATTACAGTTTATTCTTTAAAGAAAAACATTAAGAACCATGCCTCTTACTGCAGGAAGATAGATTTCCATGACTAAAATGAAGTTGCATTGTTTGAAAGAAACGCCCAACGTGGGGCTCGAACCCACGACCCCGAGATTAAGAGTCTCGTCCTCTACCGACTGAACTAGCCGAGCTGCTATTCCAAAAAGGAAGTGCTTCGCGATAAGAGATAATAATGCTATTTCTAGAATAATTGGCTTCGAATTACATTTTATTCTTTAAAGAAAAATATTCAGAACCATCCCTGTTACTGCAGGAAGATAGAATTCCATAACTAAAATGATGTTGCTTTGTTTGAAAGAAGCGCCCAACGTGGGGCTCGAACCCAGGATCCTGAGATTAAGAGTCTCGTGCTCTACCGACTGAGTTAGCCGAGCTGCAACTGCAAAAAGAAAGTGCTTCACGACAAAAGATAATAGTGGTGCTATTTCTAGAATAATAATTGGTTTCGAATTACAGTTTATTCTTTAAAGAAAAACATTCAGAACCATGCCTCTTACTGCAAAAAGGTCGAATTGCATAACTAAAATGAAGTTACATTGTTTGAAAGAAACGCCCAACGTGGGACTCGAACCCACGACACCGAGATTAAGACTCTCGTGCTCTATCGACTGAGCTAGCCGGGCTGCAACCACAAAAAGAAAGTGCTTCACGATAAAAGATAATAATGATAATTCTAGAATAATAATTGGTTTCGAATTACAGTTTATTCATTAAAGAAAAACATTTAGAACCATCCCTTTAACTGCAGGAAGATAGAATTCCATAAATAAAATGAAGTTGCATTGTTTGAAAGAAGCGGCCAACGTGGGGCTCGAACCCAGGATCCCGAGATTAAGAGTCTCGTGCTCTACCGACTGAGCTAGCCGGGCTTCAACCACAAAAAGAAAGTGCTTCACGATAAAAGATAATAGTGGTGCTATTTCTAGAATAATAATTGGTTTCGAATTACAGTTTATTCTTTAAAGAAAAACATTCAGAACCATGCCTTTTACTGCAAAAAGGTCGAATTGCATAACTAAAATGAAGTTGCATTGTTTGAAAGAAACGCCCAACGTGGGACTCGAACCCACGAAACCGAGATTAAGAGTCTCGTCCTCTACCGACTGAGCTAGCCGGGCTGCAACCACAAAAAGAAAGTGCTTCACGATAAAAGATAATAATGCTATTTCTAGAATAATAATTTGTTTCGAATTACAGTTTATTCTTTAATGAAAAACATTCAGAACCATCCCTGTTACTGCAGGAAGAATGAATTCCATAACTAAAATGATGTTGCATTGTTTGAAAGAAACGCCCAACGTGGGGCTCGAACCCAGGATCCCGAGATTAAGAGTCTCGTGCTCTACCGACTGAGTTAGCCGGGCTGCAACTTCAAAAGGAAGTGCTTCACAACAAAAGATAATAGTGGTGCTATTTCTAGAATAATAATTGGTTTCGAATTACAGTTTATTCTTTAAAGAAAAACATTAAGAACCCCATGCCTCTTACTGCAGGAAGATTGATTTCCATAACTAAAATGAAGTTGCATTGTTTGAAAGAAACGCCCAACGTGGGGCTCGAACCCACGACCCCGAGATTAAGAGTCTCGTCCTCTACCGACTGAGCTAGCCGAGCTGCTATTCCAAAAAGTAAGTGCTTCGCGATAAAAGATAATAATGCTATTTCTAGAATAATAATTTTTTTCGAAATACAGTTTATTCTTTAAAGAAAAACATTAAGAACCATGCCTCTTACTGCAGGAAGATAGATTTCCATGACTAAAATGAAGTTGCATTGTTTGAAAGAAACGCCCAACGTGGGACTCGAACCCACGACCCCGAGATTAAGAGTCTCGTCCTCTACCGACTGAACTAGCCGAGCTGCTATTCCAAAAAGGAAGTGCTTCGCGATAAAAGATAATAATGCTATTTCTAGAATAATTGGTTTCGAATTACATTTTATTCTTTAAAGAAAAGTATTCAGAACCATCCCTGTTACTGCAGGAAGATAGAATTCCATAACTAAAATGATGTTGCATTGTTTGAAAGAAGCGCCCAACGTGGGGCTCGAACCCAGGATCCCGAGATTAAGAGTCTCGTGCTCTACCAACTGAGTTAGCCGGGCTGCAACTGCAAAAAGAAAGTGCTTCACGACAAAAGATAATAGTGGTGCTATTTCTAGAATAATAATTGGTTTCGAATTACAGTTTATTCTTTAAAGAAAAACATTCAGAACCATGCCTCTTACTGCAAAAAGGTCGAATTGCATAACTAAAATGAAGTTGCATTGTTTGAAAGAAACGCCCAACGTGGGACTCGAACCCACGACACCGAGATTAAGAGTCTCGTGCTCTACCGACTGAGCTAGCCGGGCTGCAACCACAAAAGGAAAGTGCTTCACGATAAAAGATAATAATGATAATTCTAGAATAATAATTGGTTTCGAATTACAGTTTATTCATTAAAGAAAAAAATTTAGAACCCCATCCCTTTTACTGCAGGAAGATAGTATTCCATAACTAAAATGAAGTTGCATTGTTTGATAAAAGCGGCCAACGTGGGGCTCGAACCCAGGATCCCGAGATTAAGAGTTTCGTGCTCTACCGACTGAGCTAGCCGGGCTGCAACCACAAAAAGAAAGTGCTTCACGATAAAAGATAATAGTGGTGCTATTTCTAGAATAATAATTGGTTTCGAATTACAGTTTATTCTTTAAAGAAAAACATTCAGAACCATGCCTTTTACTGCAAAAAGGTCAAATTGCATAACTAAAATGAAGTTCCATTGTTTGAAAGAAACGCCCAACGTGGGACTCGAACCCACGACACCGAGATTAAGAGTCTCGTGCTCTACCGACTGAGCTAGCCGGGCTGCAACCACAAAAAGAAAGTGCTTCACGATAAAAGATAATAATGCTATTTCTAGAATAATAATTTGTTTCGAATTACAGTTTATTCTTTAATGAAAAACATTCAGAACCCCATCCCTGTTACTGCAGGAAGAATGAATTCCATAACTAAAATGATGTTGCATTGTTTGAAAGAAACGCCCAACGTGGGGCTCGAACCCACGACCCCAAGATTAAGATTCTCGTGCTCTACCGACTGAGCTAGCCGGGCTGCAACTGCAAAAAGATAGTCCTTCACGACAAAAAATAATAATGATAATTCTAGAATAATAATTGGTTTCGAAATACAGTTTATTCTTTAAAGAAAAACATTAAGAACCATGCCTCTTACTGCAGGAAGATAGATTTCCATGACTAAAATGAAGTTGCATTGTTTGAAAGAAACGCCCAACGTGGGACTCGAACCCACGACCCCGAGATTAAGAGTCTCGTCCTCTACCGACTGAACTAGCCGAGCTGCTATTCCAAAAAGGAAGTGCTTCGCGATAAAAGATAATAATGCTATTTCTAGAATAATTGGTTTCGAATTACATTTTATTCTTTAAAGAAAAGTATTCAGAACCATCCCTGTTACTGCAGGAAGATAGAATTCCATAACTAAAATGATGTTGCATTGTTTGAAAGAAGCGCCCAACGTGGGGCTCGAACCCAGGATCCCGAGATTAAGAGTCTCGTGCTCTACCGACTGAGTTAGCCGGGCTGCAACTGCAAAAAGAAAGTGCTTCACGACAAAAGATAATAGTGGTGCTATTTCTAGAATAATAATTGGTTTCGAATTACAGTTTATTCTTTAAAGAAAAACATTCAGAACCATGCCTCTTACTGCAAAAAGGTCGAATTGCATAACTAAAATGAAGTTCCATTGTTTGAAAGAAACGCCCAACGTGGGACTCGAACCCACGACACCGAGATTAAGAGTCTCGTGCTCTACCGACTGAGCTAGCCGGGCTGCAACCACAAAAAGAAAGTGCTTCACGATAAAAGATAATAATGCTATTTCTAGAATAATAATTTGTTTCGAATTACAGTTTATTCTTTAATGAAAAACATTCAGAACCATCCCTGTTACTGCAGTAAGAATGAATTCCATAACTAAAATGATGTTGCATTGTTTGAAAGAAACGCCCAACGTGGGGCTCGAACCCACGACCCCAAGATTAAGAGTCTCGTGCTCTACCGACTGAGCTAGCCGGGCTGCAACTGCAAAAAGAAAGTCCTTCACGACAAAAAATAATAATGATAATTCTAGAATAATAATTGGTTTCGAAATACAGTTTATTCTTTAAAGAAAAACATTAAGAACCATGCCTCTTACTGCAGGAAGATAGATTTCCATGACTAAAATGAAGTTGCATTGTTTGAAAGAAACGCCCAACGTGGGACTCGAACCCACGACCCCGAGATTAAGAGTCTCGTCCTCTACCGACTGAACTAGCCGAGCTGCTATTCCAAAAAGGAAGTGCTTCGCGATAAAAGATAATAATGCTATTTCTAGAATAATTGGTTTCGAATTACATTTTATTCTTTAAAGAAAAGTATTCAGAACCATCCCTGTTACTGCAGGAAGATAGAATTCCATAACTAAAATGATGTTGCATTGTTTGAAAGAAGCGCCCAACGTGGGGCTCGAACCCAGGATCCCGAGATTAAGAGTCTCGTGCTCTACCGACTGAGTTAGCCGGGCTGCAACTGCAAAAAGAAAGTGCTTCACGACAAAAGATAATAGTGGTGCTATTTCTAGAATAATAATTGGTTTCGAATTACAGTTTATTCTTTAAAGAAAAACAGTCAAAACCATGCCTCTTACTGCAAAAAGGTCGAATTGCATAACTAAAATGAAGTTGCATTGTTTGAAAGAAACGCCCAACGTGGGACTCGAACCCACGACACCGAGATTAAGAGTCTCGTGCTCTACCGACTGAGCTAGCCGGGCTGCAACCACAAAAGGAAAGTGCTTCACGATAAAAGATAATAATGATAATTCTAGAATAATAATTGGTTTCGAATTACAGTTTATTCATTAAAGAAAAACATTTAGAACCATCCCTTTTACTGCAGGAAGATAGAATTCCATAACTAAAATGAAGTTGCATTGTTTGATAGAAGCGGCCAACGTGGGGCTCGAACCCAGGATCCCGAGATTAAGAGTTTCGTGCTCTACCGACTGAGCTAGCCGGGCTGCAACCACAAAAAGAAAGTGCTTCACGATAAAAGATAATAGTGGTGCTATTTCTAGAATAATAATTGGTTTCGAATTACAGTTTATTCTTTAAAGAAAAACATTCAGAACCATGCCTTTTACTGCAAAAAGGTCAAATTGCATAACTAAAATGAAGTTCCATTGTTTGAAAGAAACGCCCAACGTGGGACTCGAACCCACGACACCGAGATTAAGAGTCTCGTGTTCTACCGACTGAGCTAGCCGGGCTGCAACCACAAAAAGAAAGTGCTTCACGATAAAAGATAATAATGCTATTTCTAGAATAATAATTTGTTTCGAATTACAGTTTATTCTTTAATGAAAAACATTCAGAACCATCCCTGTTACTGCAGGAAGAATGAATTCCATAACTAAAATGAAGTTGCATTGTTTGAAAGAAACGCCCAACGTGGGACTCGAACCCACGACACCGAGATTAAGAGTCTCGTCCTCTACCGACTGAGCTAGCCGAGCTGCTATTCCAAAAAGTAAGTGCTTCGCGATAAAAGATAATAGTGGTGCTATTTCTAGAATAATAATTTGTTTCGAATTACAGTTTATTCTTTAATGAAAAACATTCAGAACCATCCCTGTTACTGCAGGAAGAATGAATTCCATAACTAAAATGATGTTGCATTGTTTGAAAGAAACGCCCAACGTGGGACTCGAACCCAGGATCCCGAGATTAAGAGTCTCGTGCTCTACCGACTGAGTTAGCCAGGCTGTAACTTCAAAAGGAAGTGCTTCACAACAAAAGATAATATTGGTGCTATTTCTAGAATAATAATTGGTTTCGAATTACAGTTTATTCTTTAAAGAAAAACATTAAGAACCATGCCTCTTACTGCAGGAAGATAGATTTCCATAACTAAAATGAAGTTGCATTGTTTGAAAGAAACGCCCAACGTGGGGCTCGAACCCACGACCCCGAGATTAAGAGTCTCGTCCTCTACCGACTGAGCTAGCCGAGCTGCTATTCCAAAAAGTAAGTGCTTCGCGATAAAAGATAATAATACTATTTCTAGAATAATAATTTGTTTCGAATTACAGTTTATTTTTTAATGAAAAACATTCAGAACCATGCCTCTTACTGCAAAAAGGTCGAATTGCATGACTAAAATGAAGTTGCATTGTTTGACAGAAACGCCCAACGTGGGGCTCGAACCCACGACCCCGAGATTAAGAGTCTCGTCCTCTACCGACTGAACTAGCAGAGCTGCTATTCCAAAAAGTAAGTGCTTCGCGATAAAAGATAATAATACTATTTCTAGAATAATTGGTTTCGAATTATATTTTATTCTTTAAAGAAAAGTATTCAGAACCATCCCTGTTACTGCAGGAAGATAGAATTCCATAACTAAAATGATGTTGCATTGTTTGAAAGAACGCCCAACGTGGGGCTCGAACCCAGGATCCCGAGATTAAGAGTCTCGTGCTGTACCGACTGAGTTAGCCGGGCTGCAACTGCAAAAAGAAAGTGCTTCACGAGAAAAGATAATAGTGGTGCTATTTCTAGAATAATAATTGGTTTCGAATTACAGTTTATTCTTTAAAGAAAAACATTCAGAACCATGCCTCTTACTGCAAAAAGGTCGAATTGCATAACTAAAATGAAGTTGCATTGTTTGAAAGAAACGCCCAACGTGGGACTCGAACCCACGACACCGAGATTAAGAGTCTCGTGCTCTACCGACTGAGCTAGCCGAGCTGCAACCACGAAAAGAAAGTGCTTCACGATAAAAGATAATAATGATAATTCTAGAATAATAATTGGTTTCGAATTACAGTTTATTCATTAAAGAAAAACATTTAGAACCATCCCTTTTACTGCAGGAAGATAGAATTCCATAACTAAAATGAAGTTGCATTGTTTGAAAGAAGCGGCCAACGTGGGGCTCGAACCCAGGATCCCGAGATTAAGAGTCTCGTGCTCTACCGACAGAGCTAGCCGGGCTGCAACCACAAAAAGAAAGTGCTTCACGATAAAAGATAATAATGCTATTTCTAGAATAATAATTTGTTTCGAATTACAGTTTATTCTTTAATGAAAAACATTCAGAACCATCCCTGTTACTGCAGGAAGAATGAATTCCATAACTAAAATGATGTTGTATTGTTTGAAAGAAACGCCCAACGTGGGACTCGAACCCACGACACCGAGATTAAGAGTCTCGTCCTCTACCGACTGAGCTAGCCGGACTGCAACCACAAAAAGAAAGTGCTTCACGATAAAAGATAATAATGCTATTTCTAGAATAATAATTTGTTTCGAATTACAGTTTATTCTTTAATGAAAAACATTCAGAACCATCCCTGTTACTGCAGGAAGAATGAATTCCATAACTAAAATGATGTTGCATTGTTTGAAAGAAACGCTCAAAGTGGGGCTCGAACCCACGACCCCGAGATTAAGAGTCTCGTGCTCTACCGACTTAGCTAGCCGGGCTGAAACTGCAAAAAGAAAGTCCTTCACGACAAAAAATAATAATGATAATTCTAGAATAATAATTGGTTTCGAATTACAGTTTATTCTTTAAAGAAAAACATTAAGAACCATGCCTCTTACTGCAGGAAGATAGATTTCCATAACTAAAATGAAGTTGCATTGTTTGAAAGAAACGCCCAACGTGGGGCTCGAACCCACGACCCCGAGATTAAGAGTCTCGTCCTCTACCGACTGAACTAGCAGAGCTGCTATTCCAAAAAGTAAGTGCTTCGCGATAAAAGATAATAATGCTATTTCTAGAATAATAATTTTTTTCGAATTACAGTTTATTTTTTAATGAAAAACATTCAGAATCTCTCATCCCTGTTACTGCAGGAAGAATGAATTCCATAACTAAAATGATGTTGCATTGTTTGAAAGAAACGCCCAACGTGGGGCTCGAACCCAGGATCCCGAGATTAAGAGTCTCGTTCTCTACCGACTGAGCTAGCCGGGCTGAAACTGCAAAAAGAAAGTCCTTCACGACAAAAAATAATAATGATAATTCTAGAATAATAATTTGTTTCGAATTACAGTTTATTCTTTAAAGAAAAACATTAAGAACCATGACTCTTACTGCAGGAAGATAGATTTCCATGACTAAAATGAAGTTGCATTGTTTGAAAGGAACGCTCAAAGTGGGGCTCGAACCCACGACCCCGAGATTAAGAGTCTCGTCCTCTACCGACTGAACTAGCCGAGCTGCTATTCCAAAAAGGAAGTGCTTCGCGATAAAAGATAATAATGCTATTTCTAGAATAATTGGTTTCGAATTACATTTTATTCTTTAAAGAAAAGTATTCAGAACCATCCCTGTTACTGCAGGAAGATAGAATTCCATAACTAAAATGATGTTGCATTGTTTGAAAGAAGCGCCCAACGTGGGGCTCGAACCCAGGATCCCGAGATTAAGAGTCTCGTGCTCTACCGACTGAGTTAGCCGGGCTGCAACTGCAAAAAGAAAGTGCTTCACGACAAAAGATAATAGTGGTGCTATTTCTAGAATAATAACTGGTTTCGAATTACAGTTTATTCTTTAAAGAAAAACATTCAGAACCATGCCTCTTACTGCAAAAAGGTCGAATTGCATAACTAAAATGAAGTTGCATTGTTTGAAAGAAACGCCCAACGTGGGACTCGAACCCACGACACCGAGATTAAGAGTCTCGTGCTCTACCGACTGAGCTAGCCGGGCTGCAACCACAAAAAGAAAGTGCTTCACGATAAAAGATAATAATGCTATTTCTAGAATAATAATTTGTTTCGAATTACAGTTTATTCTTTAATGAAAAACCTTCAGAACCATCCCTGTTACTGCAGGAAGAATGAATTCCATAACTAAAATGATGTTGCATTGTTTGAAAGAAACGCCCAACGTGGGGCTCGAACCCACGACCACGAGATTAAGAGTCTCGTGCTCTACCGACTGAGCTAGCCGGGCTGAAACTGCAAAAAGAAAGACCTTCACGACAAAAAATAATAATGATAATTCCAGAATAATAATTGGTTTCGAATTACAGTTTATTCTTTAAAGAAAAACATTAAGAACCATGCCTCTTACTGCAGGAAGATAGATTTCCATGACTAAAATGAAGTTGCATTGTTTGAAAGAAACGCCCAACGTGGGGCTCGAACCCACGACCCCGAGATTAAGAGTCTCGTCCTCTACCGACTGAACTAGCCGAGCTGCTATTCCAAAAAGGAAGTGCTTCGCGATAAGAGATAATAATGCTATTTCTAGAATAATTGGTTTCGAATTACATTTTATTCTTTAAAGAAAAATATTCAGAACCATCCCTGTTACTGCAGGAAGATAGAATTCCATAACTAAAATGATGTTGCTTTGTTTGAAAGAAGCGCCCAACGTGGGGCTCGAACCCAGGATCCTGAGATTAAGAGTCTCGTGCTCTACCGACTGAGTTAGCCGAGCTGCAACTGCAAAAAGAAAGTGCTTCACGACAAAAGATAATAGTGGTGCTATTTCTAGAATAATAATTGGTTTCGAATTACAGTTTATTCTTTAAAGAAAAACATTCAGAACCATGCCTCTTACTGCAAAAAGGTCGAATTGCATAACTAAAATGAAGTTACATTGTTTGAAAGAAACGCCCAACGTGGGACTCGAACCCACGACACCGAGATTAAGAGTCTCGTGCTCTATCGACTGAGCTAGCCGGGCTGCAACCACAAAAAGAAAGTGCTTCACGATAAAAGATAATAATGATAATTCTAGAATAATAATTGGTTTCGAATTACAGTTTATTCATTAAAGAAAAACATTTAGAACCATCCCTTTAACTGCAGGAAGATAGAATTCCATAAATAAAATGAAGTTGCATTGTTTGAAAGAAGCGGCCAACGTGGGGCTCGAACCCAGGATCCCGAGATTAAGAGTCTCGTGCTCTACCAACTGAGCTAGCCGGGCTGCAACCACAAAAAGAAAGTGCTTCACGATAAAAGATAATAGTGGTGCTATTTCTAGAATAATAATTGGTTTCGAATTACAGTTTATTCTTTAAAGAAAAACATTCAGAACCATGCCTTTTACTGCAAAAAGGTCGAATTGCATAACTAAAATGAAGTTGCATTGTTTGAAAGAAACGCCCAACGTGGGACTCGAACCCACGACACCGAGATTAAGAGTCTCGTCCTCTACCGACTGAGCTAGCCGGGCTGCAACCACAAAAAGAAAGTGCTTCACGATAAAAGATAATAATGCTATTTCTAGAATAATAATTTGTTTCGAATTACAGTTTATTCTTTAATGAAAAACATTCAGAACCATCCCTGTTACTGCAGGAAGAATGAATTCCATAACTAAAATGATGTTGCATTGTTTGAAAGAAACGCCCAACGTGGGGCTCGAACCCACGATCCCAAGATTAAGAGTCTCGTGCTCTACCGACTGAGCTAGCCGGGCTGCAACTGCAAAAAGAAAGTCCTTCACGACAAAAAATAATAATGATAATTCTAGAATAATAATTGGTTTCGAAATACAGTTTATTCTTTAAAGAAAAACATTAAGAACCATGCCTCTTACTGCAGGAAGATAGATTTCCATGACGAAAATGAAGTTGCATTGTTTGAAAGAAACGCCCAACGTGGGACTCGAACCCACGACCCCGAGATTAAGAGTCTCGTCCTCTACCGACTGAACTAGCCGAGCTGCTATTCCAAAAAGGAAGTGCTTCGCGATAAAAGATAATAATGCTATATCTAGAATAATTGGTTTCGAATTACATTTTATTCTTTAAAGAAAAGTATTCAGAACCATCCCTGTTACTGCAGGAAGATAGAATTCCATAACTAAAATGATGTTGCATTGTTTGAAAGAAGCGCCCAACGTGGGGCTCGAACCCAGGATCCCGAGATTAAGAGTCTCGTTCTCTACCGACTGAGCTAGCCGGGCTGAAACTGCAAAAAGAAAGTCCTTCACGACAAAAAATAATAATGATAATTCTAGAATAATAATTGGTTTCGAAATACAGTTTATTCTTTAAAGAAAAACATTAAGAACCATGCCTCTTACTGCAGGAAGATAGATTTCCATGACTAAAATGAAGTTGCATTGTTTGAAAGAAACGCCCAACGTGGGACTCGAACCCACGACCCCGAGATTAAGAGTCTCGTTCTCTACCGACTGAACTAGCCGAGCTGCTATTCCAAAAAGGAAGTGCTTCGCGATAAAAGATAATAATGCTATTTCTAGAATAATTGGTTTCGAATTACATTTTATTCTTTAAAGAAAAGTATTCAGAACCCCCCATCCCTGTTACTGCAGGAAGATAGAATTCCATAACTAAAATGATGTTACATTGTTTGAAAGAAACGCCCAACGTGGGACTCGAACCCACGACACCGAGATTAAGAGTCTCGTGCTCTATCGACTGAGCTAGCCGGGCTGCAACCACAAAAAGAAAGTGCTTCACGATAAAAGATAATAATGATAATTCTAGAATAATAATTGGTTTCGAATTACAGTTTATTCATTAAAGAAAAACATTTAGAACCATCCCTTTAACTGCAGGAAGATAGAATTCCATAAATAAAATGAAGTTGCATTGTTTGAAAGAAGCGGCCAACGTGGGGCTCGAACCCAGGATCCCGAGATTAAGAGTCTCGTGCTCTACCAACTGAGCTAGCCGGGCTGCAACCACAAAAAGAAAGTGCTTCACGATAAAAGATAATAGTGGTGCTATTTCTAGAATAATAATTGGTTTCGAATTACAGTTTATTCTTTAAAGAAAAACATTCAGAACCATGCCTTTTACTGCAAAAAGGTCGAATTGCATAACTAAAATGAAGTTGCATTGTTTGAAAGAAACGCCCAACGTGGGACTCGAACCCACGACACCGAGATTAAGAGTCTCGTCCTCTACCGACTGAGCTAGCCGGGCTGCAACCACAAAAAGAAAGTGCTTCACGATAAAAGATAATAATGCTATTTCTAGAATAATAATTTGTTTCGAATTACAGTTTATTCTTTAATGAAAAACATTCAGAACCATCCCTGTTACTGCAGGAAGAATGAATTCCATAACTAAAATGATGTTGCATTGTTTGAAAGAAACGCCCAACTTGGGGCTCGAACCCACGACCCCGAGATTAAGAGTCTCGTCCTCTACCGACTGAGCTAGCCGAGCTGCTATTCCAAAAAGTAAGTGCTTCGCGATAAAAGATAATAATGCTATTTCTAGAATAATAATTTTTTTCGAATTACAGTTTATTTTTTAATGAAAAACATTCAGAATCATCCCTGTTACTGCAGGAAGAATGAATTCCATAACTAAAATGATGTTGCATTGTTTGAAAGAAACGCCCAACGTGGGGCTCGAATCCAGGATCCCGAGATTAAGAGTCTCGTTCTCTACCGACTGAGCTAGCCGGGCTGAAACTGCAAAAAGAAAGTCCTTCACGACAAAAAATAATAATGATAATTCTAGAATAATAATTGGTTTCGAAATACAGTTTATTCTTTAAAGAAAAACATTAAGAACCATGCCTCTTACTGCAGGAAGATTGATTTCCATGACTAAAATGATGTTGCATTGTTTGAAAGAAACGCCCAACGTGGGACTCGAACCCACGACCCCGAGATTAAGAGTCTCGTTCTCTACCGACTGAACTAGCCGAGCTGCTATTCCAAAAAGGAAGTGCTTCGCGATAAAAGATAATAATGATAATTCTAGAATAATAATTGGTTTCGAATTACAGTTTATTCATTAAAGAAAAACATTTAGAACCCCCCCCATCCCTTTTACTGCAGGAAGATAGAATTCCATAACTAAAATGAAGTTGCATTGTTTGATAGAAGCGCCCAACGTGGGGCTCGAACCCAGGATCCCGAGATTAAGAGTTTCGTGCTCTACCGACTGAGCTAGCCGGGCTGCAACCACAAAAAGAATGTGCTTCACGATAAAAGATAATAGTGGTGCTATTTCTAGAATAATAATTGGTTTCGAATTACAGTTTATTCTTTAAAGAAAAACATTCAGAACCATGCCTCTTACTGCAAAAAGGTCAAATTGCATAACTAAAATGAAGTTCCATTGTTTGAAAGAAACGCCCAACGTGGGACTCGAACCCACGACACCGAGATTAAGAGTCTCGTGCTCTACCGACTGAGCTAGCCGGGCTGCAACCACAAAAAGAAAGTGCTTCACGATAAAAGATAATAATGCTATTTCTAGAATAATAATTTGTTTCGAATTACAGTTTATTCTTTAATGAAAAACATTCAGAACCATCCCTGTTACTGCAGGAAGAATGAATTCCATAACTAAAATGATGTTGCATTGTTTGAAAGAAACGCCCAACGTGGGGCTCGAACCCACGATCCCAAGATTAAGAGTCTCGTGCTCTACCGACTGAGCTAGCCGGGCTGCAACTGCAAAAAGAAAGTCCTTCACGACAAAAAATAATAATGATAATTCTAGAATAATAATTGGTTTCGAAATACAGTTTATTCTTTAAAGAAAAACATTAAGAACCATGCCTCTTACTGCAGGAAGATAGATTTCCATGACGAAAATGAAGTTGCATTGTTTGAAAGAAACGCCCAACGTGGGACTCGAACCCACGACCCCGAGATTAAGAGTCTCGTCCTCTACCGACTGAACTAGCCGAGCTGCTATTCCAAAAAGGAAGTGCTTCGCGATAAAAGATAATAATGCTATATCTAGAATAATTGGTTTCGAATTACATTTTATTCTTTAAAGAAAAGTATTCAGAACCATCCCTGTTACTGCAGGAAGATAGAATTCCATAACTAAAATGATGTTGCATTGTTTGAAAGAAGCGCCCAACGTGGGGCTCGAACCCAGGATCCCGAGATTAAGAGTCTCGTGCTCTACCGACTGAGTTAGCCGGGCTGCAACTGCAAAAAGAAAGTGCTTCACGACAAAAGATAATAGTGGTGCTATTTCTAGAATAATAATTGGTTTCGAAATACAGTTTATTCTTTAAAGAAAAACATTCAGAACCATGCCTCTTACTGCAAAAAGGTCGAATTGCATAACTAAAATGAAGTTGCATTGTTTGAAAGAAACGCCCAACGTGGGACTCGAACCCACGACACCGAGATTAAGAGTCTCGTGCTCTACCGACTGAGCTAGCCGGGCTGCAACCACAAAAGGAAAGTGCTTCACGATAAAAGATAATAATGATAATTCTAGAATAATAATTGGTTTCGAATTACAGTTTATTCATTAAAGAAAAACATTTAGAACCCCATCCCTTTTACTGCAGGAAGATAGAATTCCATAACTAAAATGAAGTTGCATTGTTTGAAAGAAGCGGCCAACGTGGGGCTCGAACCCAGGATCCCGAGATTAAGAGTCTCGTGCTCTACCGACTGAGCTAGCCGGGCTGCAACTGCAAAAAGAAAGTCCTTCACGACAAAAAATAATCATGATAATTCTAGAATAATAATTGGTTTCGAATTACAGTTTATTCTTTAAAGAAAAACATTCAGAACCATGCCTCTTACTGCAAAAAGGTCGAATTGCATGACTAAAATGAAGTTGCATTGTTTGAAAGAAACGCCCAACGTGGGACTCGAACCCACGACACCGAGATTAAGAGTCTCGTCCTCTACCGACTGAGCTAGCCGGTCTGCAACCACAAAAAGAAAGTGCTTCACGATAAAAGATAATAGTGGTGCTATTTCTAGAATAATAATTTGTTTCGAATTACAGTTTATTCTTTAATGAAAAACATTCAGAACCATCCCTGTTACTGCAGGAAGAATGAATTCCATAACTAAAATGATGTTGCATTGTTTGAAAGAAACGCCCAACTTGGGGCTCGAACCCAGGATCCCGAGATTAAGAGTCTCGTGCTCTACCGACTGAGTTAGCCGGGCTGCAACTTCAAAAGGAAGTGCTTCACAACAAAAGATAATAGTGGTGCTATTTCTAGAATAATAATTGGTTTCGAATTACAGTTTATTCTTTAAAGAAAAACATTAAGAACCATGCCTCTTACTGCAGGAAGATAGATTTCCATAACTAAAATGAAGTTGCATTGTTTGAAAGAAACGCCCAACGTGGGGCTCGAACCCACGACCCCGAGATTAAGAGTCTCGTCCTCTACCGACTGAGCTAGCCGAGCTGCTATTCCAAAAAGTAAGTGCTTCGCGATAAAAGATAATAATGCTATTTCTAGAATAATAATTTTTTTCGAATTACAGTTTATTTTTTAATGAAAAACATTCAGAATCATCCCTGTTACTGCAGGAAGAATGAATTCCATAACTAAAATGATGTTGCATTGTTTGAAAGAAACGCCCAACGTGGGGCTCGAATCCAGGATCCCGAGATTAAGAGTCTCGTTCTCTACCGACTGAGCTAGCCGGGCTGAAACTGCAAAAAGAAAGTCCTTCACGACAAAAAATAATAATGATAATTCTAGAATAATAATTGGTTTCGAAATACAGTTTATTCTTTAAAGAAAAACATTAAGAACCATGCCTCTTACTGCAGGAAGATAGATTTCCATGACTAAAATGAAGTTGCATTGTTTGAAAGAAACGCCCAACGTGGGACTCGAACCCACGACCCCGAGATTAAGAGTCTCGTTCTCTACCGACTGAACTAGCCGAGCTGCTATTCCAAAAAGGAAGTGCTTCGCGATAAAAGATAATAATGATAATTCTAGAATAATAATTGGTTTCGAATTACAGTTTATTCATTAAAGAAAAACATTTAGAACCCCCCCCATCCCTTTTACTGCAGGAAGATAGAATTCCATAACTAAAATGAAGTTGCATTGTTTGATAGAAGCGCCCAACGTGGGGCTCGAACCCAGGATCCCGAGATTAAGAGTTTCGTGCTCTACCGACTGAGCTAGCCGGGCTGCAACCACAAAAAGAATGTGCTTCACGATAAAAGATAATAGTGGTGCTATTTCTAGAATAATAATTGGTTTCGAATTACAGTTTATTCTTTAAAGAAAAACATTCAGAACCATGCCTCTTACTGCAAAAAGGTCAAATTGCATAACTAAAATGAAGTTCCATTGTTTGAAAGAAACGCCCAACGTGGGACTCGAACCCACGACACCGAGATTAAGAGTCTCGTGCTCTACCGACTGAGCTAGCCGGGCTGCAACCACAAAAAGAAAGTGCTTCACGATAAAAGATAATAATGCTATTTCTAGAATAATAATTTGTTTCGAATTACAGTTTATTCTTTAATGAAAAACATTCAGAACCATCCCTGTTACTGCAGGAAGAATGAATTCCATAACTAAAATGATGTTGCATTGTTTGAAAGAAACGCCCAACGTGGGGCTCGAACCCACGATCCCAAGATTAAGAGTCTCGTGCTCTACCGACTGAGCTAGCCGGGCTGCAACTGCAAAAAGAAAGTCCTTCACGACAAAAAATAATAATGATAATTCTAGAATAATAATTGGTTTCGAAATACAGTTTATTCTTTAAAGAAAAACATTAAGAACCATGCCTCTTACTGCAGGAAGATAGATTTCCATGACGAAAATGAAGTTGCATTGTTTGAAAGAAACGCCCAACGTGGGACTCGAACCCACGACCCCGAGATTAAGAGTCTCGTCCTCTACCGACTGAACTAGCCGAGCTGCTATTCCAAAAAGGAAGTGCTTCGCGATAAAAGATAATAATGCTATATCTAGAATAATTGGTTTCGAATTACATTTTATTCTTTAAAGAAAAGTATTCAGAACCATCCCTGTTACTGCAGGAAGATAGAATTCCATAACTAAAATGATGTTGCATTGTTTGAAAGAAGCGCCCAACGTGGGGCTCGAACCCAGGATCCCGAGATTAAGAGTCTCGTGCTCTACCGACTGAGCTAGCCGGGCTGCAACTGCAAAAAGAAAGTCCTTCACGACAAAAAATAATCATGATAATTCTAGAATAATAATTGGTTTCGAATTACAGTTTATTCTTTAAAGAAAAACATTCAGAACCATGCCTCTTACTGCAAAAAGGTCGAATTGCATGACTAAAATGAAGTTGCATTGTTTGAAAGAAACGCCCAACGTGGGACTCGAACCCACGACACCGAGATTAAGAGTCTCGTCCTCTACCGACTGAGCTAGCCGGTCTGCAACCACAAAAAGAAAGTGCTTCACGATAAAAGATAATAGTGGTGCTATTTCTAGAATAATAATTTGTTTCGAATTACAGTTTATTCTTTAATGAAAAACATTCAGAACCATCCCTGTTACTGCAGGAAGAATGAATTCCATAACTAAAATGATGTTGCATTGTTTGAAAGAAGCGCCCAACGTGGGTCTCGAACCCAGGATCCCGAGATTAAGAGTCTCGTGCTCTACCGACTGAGTTAGCCAGGCTGTAACTTCAAAAGGAAGTGCTTCACAACAAAAGATAATATTGGTGCTATTTCTAGAATAATAATTGGTTTCGAATTACAGTTTATTCTTTAAAGAAAAACATTAAGAACCATGCCTCTTACTGCAGGAAGATAGATTTCCATAACTAAAATGAAGTTGCATTGTTTGAAAGAAACGCCCAACGTGGGGCTCGAACCCACGACCCCGAGATTAAGAGTCTCGTCCTCTACCGACTGAGCTAGCCGGGCTGAAACTGCAAAAAGAAAGTCCTTCACGACAAAAAATAATAATGATAATTCTAGAATAATAATTGGTTTCGAATTACAGTTTATTCTTTAAAGAAAAACATTAAGAACCATGACTCTTACTGCAGGAAGATAGATTTCCATGACTAAAATGAAGTTGCATTGTTTGAAAGAAACGCTCAACGTGGGGCTCGAACCCACGACCCCGAGATTAAGAGTCTCGTCCTCTACCGACTGAACTAGCCGAGCTGCTATTCCAAAAAGGAAGTGCTTCGCGATAAAAGACAATAATGCTATTTCTAGAATAATTGGTTTCGAATTACATTTTATTCTTTAAAGAAAAGTATTCAGAACCATCCCTGTTACTGCAGGAAGATAGAATTCCATAACTAAAATGATGTTGCATTGTTTGAAAGAAGCGCCCAACGTGGGGCTCGAACCCAGGATCCCGAGATTAAGAGTCTCGTGCTCTACCGACTGAGTTAGCCGGGCTGTAACTGCAAAAAGAAAGTGCTTCACGACAAAAGATAATAGTGGTGCTATTTCTAGAATAATAATTGGTTTCGAATTACAGTTTATTCTTTAAAGAAAAACATTCAGAACCATGCCTCTTACTGCAAAAAGGTCGAATTGCATAACTAAAATGAAGTTGCATTGTTTGAAAGAAACGCCCAACGTGGGACTCGAACCCACGACACCGAGATTAAGAGTCTCGTGCTCTACCGACTGAGCTCGTCGGGCTGCAACCACAAAAAGAAAGTGCTTCACGATAAAAGATAATAATGATAATTCTAGAATAATAATTGGTTTCGAATTACAGTTTATTCATTAAAGAAAAACATTTAGAACCCCCCCCATCCCTTTTACTGCAGGAAGATAGAATTCCATAACTAAAATGAAGTTGCATTGTTTGAAAGAAGCGGCCAACGTGGGGCTCGAACCCAGGATCCCGAGATTAAGAGTCTCGTGCTCTACCGACTGAGCTAGCCGGGCTGCAACCACAAAAAGAAAGTGCTTCACGATAAAAGATAATAGTGGTGCTATTTCTAGAAAAATAATTGGTTTCGAATTACAGTTTATTCTTTAAAGAAAAACATTCAGAACCATGCCTTTTACTGCAAAAAGGTCGAATTGCATAACTAAAATGAAGTTGCATTGTTTGAAAGAAGCGGCCAACGTGGGGCTCGAACCCAGGATCCCGAGATTAAGAGTCTCGTGCTCTACCGACTGAGCTAGCCGGTCTGCAACCACAAAAAGAAAGTGCTTCACGATAAAAGATAATAGTGGTGCTATTTCTAGAATAATAATTTGTTTCGAATTACAGTTTATTCTTTAATGAAAAACATTCAGAACCATCCCTGTTACTGCAGGAAGAATGAATTCAATAACTAAAATGATGTTGCATTGTTTGAAAGAAACGCCCAACGTGGGGCTCGAACCCAGGATCCCGAGATTAAGAGTCTCGTGCTCTACCGACTGAGTTAGCCAGGCTGCAACTTCAAAAGGAAGTGCTTCACAACAAAAGATAATAGTGGTGCTATTTCTAGAATAATAATTGGTTTCGAATTACAGTTTATTCTTTAAAGAAAAACATTAAGAACCATGCCTCTTACTGCAGGAAGATAGATTTCCATAACTAAAATGAAGTTGCATTGTTTGAAAGAAACGCCCAACGTGGGGCTCGAACCCACGACCCCGAGATTAAGAGTCTCGTCCTCTACCGACTGAGCTAGCCGAGCTGCTATTCCAAAAAGTAAGTGCTTCGCGATAAAAGATAATAATGCTATTTCTAGAATAATAATTGGTTTCGAATTACAGTTTATTCTTTAAAGAAAAACATTAAGAACCTCCCATGCCTCTTACTGCAGGAAGATAGATTTCCATAACTAAAATGAAGTTGCATTGTTTGAAAAAAGCGGCCAACGTGGGGCTCGAACCCAGGATCCCGAGATTAAGAGTCTCGTGCTCTACCGACTGAGCTAGCCGGGCTGCAACCACAAAAAGAAAGTGCTTCACGATAAAAGATAATAGTGGTGCTATTTCTAGAATAATAATTGGTTTCGAATTACAGTTTATTCTTTAAAGAAAAACATTCAGAACCATGCCTTTTACTGCAAAAAGGTCGAATTGCATAACTAAAATGAAGTTGCATTGTTTGAAAGAAACGCCCAACGTGGGACTCGAACCCACGACACCGAGATTAAGAGTCTCGTGCTCTACCGACTGAGCTAGCCGGGCTGCAACTGCAAAAAGAAAGTCCTTCACGACAAAAAATAATAATGATAATTCTAGAATAATAATTGGTTTCGAATTACAGTTTATTCTTTAAAGAAAAACATTCAGAACCATGCCTCTTACTGCAAAAAGGTCGAATTGCATGACGAAAATGAAGTTGCATTGTTTGAAAGAAACGCCCAACGTGGGACTCGAACCCACGACACCGAGATTAAGAGTCTCGTCCTCTACCGACTGAGCTAGCCGGGCTGCAACCACAAAAAGAAAGTGCTTCACGATAAAAGATAATAATGCTATTTCTAGAATAATAATTTGTTTCGAATTACCGTTTATTCTTTAATGAAAAACATTCAGAACCATCCCTGTTACTGCAGGAAGAATGAATTCCATAACTAAAATGATGTTGCATTGTTTGAAAGAAACGCCCAACGTGGGGCTCGAACCCACGACCCCAAGATTAAGAGTCTCGTGCTCTACCGACTGAGCTAGCCGGGCTGCAACTGCAAAAAGAAAGTCCTTCAGGACAAAAAATAATAATGATAATTCTAGAATAATAATTGGTTTCGAATTACAGTTTATTCTTTAAAGAAAAACATTCAGAACCATGCCTCTTACTGCAAAAAGGTCGAATTGCATGACGAAAATGAAGTTGCATTGTTTGAAAGAAACGCCCAACGTGGGACTCGAACCCACGACACCGAGATTAAGAGTCTCGTCCTCTACCGACTGAGCTAGCCGGGCTGCAACCACAAAAAGAAAGTGCTTCACGATAAAAGATAATAATGCTATTTCTAGAATAATAATTTGTTTCGAATTACAGTTTATTCTTTAATGAAAAACATTCAGAACCATCCCTGTTACTGCAGGAAGAATGAATTCCATAACTAAAATGATGTTGCATTGTTTGAAAGAAACGCCCAACGTGGGGCTCGAACCCAGGATCCCGAGATTAAGAGTCTCGTGCTCTACCGACTGAGTTAGCCAGGCTGCAACTTCAAAAGGAAGTGCTTCACAACAAAAGATAATAGTGGTGCTATTTCTAGAATAATAATTGGTTTCGAATTACAGTTTATTCTTTAAAGAAAAACATTCAGAACCATGCCTCTTACTGCAAAAAGGTCGAATTGCATGACTAAAATGAAGTTGCATTGTTTGAAAGAAACGCCCAACGTGGGACTCGAACCCACGACACCGAGATTAAGAGTCTCGTGCTCTACCGACTGAGCTAGCCGGGCTGCAACCACAAAAAGAAAGTGCTTCACGATAAAAGATAATAATGCTATTTCTAGAATAATAATTTGTTTCGAATTACAGTTTATTTTTTAATGAAAAACATTCAGAACCATCCCTGTTACTGCAGGAAGAATGAATTCCATAACTAAAATGATGTTGCATTGTTTGATAGAAACGCCCAACGTGGGGCTCGAACCCAGGATCCCGAGATTAAGAGTCTCGTTCTCTACCGACTGGGCTAGCCGGGCTGAAACTGCAAAAAGAAAGTCCTTCACGACAAAAAATAATTATGATAATTCTAGAATAATAATTGGTTTCGAATTACAGTTTATTCTTTAAAGAAAAACATTAAGAACCATGACTCTTACTGCAGGAAGATAGATTTCCATGACTAAAATGAAGTTGCATTGTTTGAAAGAAACGCTCAAAGTGGGGCTCGAACCCACGACCCCGAGATTAAGAGTCTCGTCCTCTACCGACTGAACTAGCCGAGCTGCTATTCCAAAAAGGAAGTGCTTCGCGATAAAAGATAATAATGCTATTTCTAGAATAATTGGTTTCGAATTACATTTTATTCTTTAAAGAAAAGTATTCAGAACCATCCCTGTTACTGCAGGAAGATAGAATTCCATAACTAAAATGATGTTGCATTGTTTGAAAGAAGCGCCCAACGTGGGGCTCGAACCCAGGGTCCCGAGATTAAGAGTCTCGTGCTCTACCGACTGAGTTAGCCGGGCTGCAACTGCAAAAAGAAAGTGCTTCACGACAAAAGATAATAGTGGTGCTATTTCTAGAATAATAATTGGTTTCGAATTACTGTTTATTCTTTAAAGAAAAACATTCAGAACCATGCCTCTTACTGCAAAAAGGTCGAATTGCATAACTAAAATGAAGTTGCATTGTTTGAAAGAAACGCCCAACGTGGGACTCGAACCCACGACACCGAGATTAAGAGTCTCGTGCTCTACCGACTGAGCTAGCCAGGCTGCAACCACAAAAAGAAAGTGCTTCACGATAAAAGATAATAATGATAATTCTAGAATAATAATTGGTTTCGAATTACAGTTTATTCATTAAAGATAAACATTTAGAACCCCCCCCATCCCTTTTACTGCAGGAAGATAGAATTCCATAACTAAAATGAAGTTGCATTGTTTGAAAGAAGCGGCCAACGTGGGGCTCGAACCCAGGATCCCGAGATTAAGAGTCTCGTGCTCTACCGACTGAGCTAGCCGGGCTGCAACCACAAAAAGAAAGTGCTTCACGATAAAAGATAATAGAGGTGCTATTTCTAGAATAATAATTGGTTTCGAATTACAGTTTATTCTTTAAAGAAAAACATTCAGAACCATGCCTTTTACTGCAAAAAGGTCGAATTGCATAACTAAAATGAAGTTGCATTGTTTGAAAGAAACGCCCAACGTGGGACTCGAACCCACGACACCGAGATTAAGAGTCTCGTGCTCTACCGACTGATCTAGCCATGCTGCAACCACAAAAAGAAAGTGCTTCACGATAAAAGATAATAATGATAATTCTAGAATAATAATTGGTTTCGAATTACAGTTTATTCATTAAAGATAAACATTTAGAACCCCCCCCATCCCTTTTACTGCAGGAAGATAGAATTCCATAACTAAAATGAAGTTGCATTGTTTGAAAGAAGCGGCCAACGTGGGGCTCGAACCCAGGATCCCGAGATTAAGAGTCTCGTGCTCTACCGACTGAGCTAGCCGGGCTGCAACCACAAAAAGAAAGTGCTTCACGATAAAAGATAATAGAGGTGCTATTTCTAGAATAATAATTGGTTTCGAATTACAGTTTATTCTTTAAAGAAAAACATTCAGAACCATGCCTTTTACTGCAAAAAGGTCGAATTGCATAACTAAAATGAAGTTGCATTGTTTGAAAGAAACGCCCAACGTGGGACTCGAACCCACGACACCGAGATTAAGAGTCTCGTGCTCTACCGACTGATCTAGCCATGCTGCAACCACAAAAAGAAAGTGCTTCACGATAAAAGATAATAATGCTATTTCTAGAATAATAATTTGTTTCGAATTACAGTTTATTCTTTAATGAAAAACATTCAGAACCATCCCTGTTACTGCAGGAAGAATGAATTCCATAACTAAAATGATGTTGCATTGTTTGAAAGAAACGCCCAACGTGGGGCTCGAACTCACGACCACGAGATTAAGAGTCTCGTGCTCTACCGACTGAGCTAGCCGGGCTGAAACTGCAAAAAGAAAGACCTTCACGACAAAAAATAATAATGCTATTTCTAGAATAATAATTTGTTTCGAATTACAGTTTATTCTTTAATGAAAAACATTCAGAACCATCCCTGTTACTGCAGGAAGAATGAATTCCAAAACTAAAATGATGTTGCATTGTTTGAAAGAAACGCCCAACGTGGGGCTCGAACCCACGACCCCGAGATTAAGAGTCTCGTCCTCTACCGACTGAACTAGCCGAGCTGCTATTCCAAAAGGGAAGTGCTTCGCGATAAGAGATAATAATGCTATTTCTAGAATAATTGGTTTCGAATTACATTTTATTCTTTAAAGAAAAATATTCAGAACCATCCCTGTTACTGCAGGAAGATAGAATTCCATAACTAAAATGATGTTGCTTTGTTTGAAAGAAGCGCCCAACGTGGGGCTCGAACCCAGGATCCTGAGATTAAGAGTCTCGTGCTCTACCGACTGAGTTAGCCGAGCTGCAACTGCAAAAAGAAAGTGCTTCACGACAAAAGATAATAGTGGTGCTATTTCTAGAATAATAATTGGTTTCGAATTACAGTTTATTCTTTAAAGAAAAACATTCAGAACCATGCCTCTTACTGCAAAAAGGTCGAATTGCATAACTAAAATGAAGTTACATTGTTTGAAAGAAACGCCCAACGTGGGACTCGAACCCACGACACCGAGATTAAGAGTCTCGTGCTCTATCGACTGAGCTAGCCGGGCTGCAACCACAAAAAGAAAGTGCTTCACGATAAAAGATAATAATGATAATTCTAGAATAATAATTGGTTTCGAATTACAGTTTATTCATTAAAGAAAAACATTCAGAACCATCCCTGTTACTGCAGGAAGAATGAATTCCATAACTAAAATGATGTTGCATTGTTTGAAAGAAACGCCCAACGTGGGGCTCGAACCCAGGATCCCGAGATTAAGAGTCTCGTGCTCTACCGACTGAGTTAGCCGGGCTGCAACCACAAAAAGAAAGTGCTTCACGATAAAAGATAATAGTGGTGCTATTTCTAGAATAATAATTGGTTTCGAATTACAGTTTATTCTTTAAAGAAAAACATTCAGAACCCCATGCCTCTTACTGCAGGAAGATAGATTTCCATAACTAAAATGAAGTTGCATTGTTTGAAAGAAACGCCCAACGTGGGGCTCGAACCCACGACCCCGAGATTAAGAGTCTCGTCCTCTACCGACTGAGCTAGCCGGGCTGCAACTGCAAAAAGAAAGTCCTTCACGACAAAAAATAATCATGATAATTCTAGAATAATAATTGGTTTCGAATTACAGTTTATTCTTTAAAGAAAAACATTCAGAACCATGCCTCTTACTGCAAAAAGGTCGAATTGCATGACTAAAATGAAGTTGCATTGTTTGAAAGAAACGCCCAACGTGGGACTCGAACCCACGACACCGAGATTAAGAGTCTCGTCCTCTACCGACTGAGCTAGCCGGTCTGCAACCACAAAAAGAAAGTGCTTCACGATAAAAGATAATAGTGGTGCTATTTCTAGAATAATAATTTGTTTCGAATTACAGTTTATTCTTTAATGAAAAACATTCAGAACCATCCCTGTTACTGCAGGAAGAATGAATTCCATAACTAAAATGATGTTGCATTGTTTGAAAGAAACGCCCAACGTGGGACTCGAACCCAGGATCCCGAGATTAAGAGTCTCGTGCTCTACCGACTGAGTTAGCCAGGCTGTAACTTCAAAAGGAAGTGCTTCACAACAAAAGATAATATTGGTGCTATTTCTAGAATAATAATTGGTTTCGAATTACAGTTTATTCTTTAAAGAAAAACATTAAGAACCATGCCTCTTACTGCAGGAAGATAGATTTCCATAACTAAAATGAAGTTGCATTGTTTGAAAGAAACGCCCAACGTGGGGCTCGAACCCACGACCCCGAGATTAAGAGTCTCGTCCTCTACCGACTGAGCTAGCCGGGCTGAAACTGCAAAAAGAAAGTCCTTCACGACAAAAAATAATAATGATAATTCTAGAATAATAATTGGTTTCGAATTACAGTTTATTCTTTAAAGAAAAACATTAAGAACCATGACTCTTACTGCAGGAAGATAGATTTCCATGACTAAAATGAAGTTGCATTGTTTGAAAGAAACGCTCAACGTGGGGCTCGAACCCACGACCCCGAGATTAAGAGTCTCGTCCTCTACCGACTGAACTAGCCGAGCTGCTATTCCAAAAAGGAAGTGCTTCGCGATAAAAGACAATAATGCTATTTCTAGAATAATTGGTTTCGAATTACATTTTATTCTTTAAAGAAAAGTATTCAGAACCATCCCTGTTACTGCAGGAAGATAGAATTCCATAACTAAAATGATGTTGCATTGTTTGAAAGAAGCGCCCAACGTGGGGCTCGAACCCAGGATCCCGAGATTAAGAGTCTCGTGCTCTACCGACTGAGTTAGCCGGGCTGTAACTGCAAAAAGAAAGTGCTTCACGACAAAAGATAATAGTGGTGCTATTTCTAGAATAATAATTGGTTTCGAATTACAGTTTATTCTTTAAAGAAAAACATTCAGAACCATGCCTCTTACTGCAAAAAGGTCGAATTGCATAACTAAAATGAAGTTGCATTGTTTGAAAGAAACGCCCAACGTGGGACTCGAACCCACGACACCGAGATTAAGAGTCTCGTGCTCTACCGACTGAGCTCGTCGGGCTGCAACCACAAAAAGAAAGTGCTTCACGATAAAAGATAATAATGATAATTCTAGAATAATAATTGGTTTCGAATTACAGTTTATTCATTAAAGAAAAACATTTAGAACCCCCCCCATCCCTTTTACTGCAGGAAGATAGAATTCCATAACTAAAATGAAGTTGCATTGTTTGAAAGAAGCGGCCAACGTGGGGCTCGAACCCAGGATCCCGAGATTAAGAGTCTCGTGCTCTACCGACTGAGCTAGCCGGGCTGCAACCACAAAAAGAAAGTGCTTCACGATAAAAGATAATAGTGGTGCTATTTCTAGAAAAATAATTGGTTTCGAATTACAGTTTATTCTTTAAAGAAAAACATTCAGAACCATGCCTTTTACTGCAAAAAGGTCGAATTGCATAACTAAAATGAAGTTGCATTGTTTGAAAGAAGCGGCCAACGTGGGGCTCGAACCCAGGATCCCGAGATTAAGAGTCTCGTGCTCTACCGACTGAGCTAGCCGGTCTGCAACCACAAAAAGAAAGTGCTTCACGATAAAAGATAATAGTGGTGCTATTTCTAGAATAATAATTTGTTTCGAATTACAGTTTATTCTTTAATGAAAAACATTCAGAACCATCCCTGTTACTGCAGGAAGAATGAATTCAATAACTAAAATGATGTTGCATTGTTTGAAAGAAACGCCCAACGTGGGGCTCGAACCCAGGATCCCGAGATTAAGAGTCTCGTGCTCTACCGACTGAGTTAGCCAGGCTGCAACTTCAAAAGGAAGTGCTTCACAACAAAAGATAATAGTGGTGCTATTTCTAGAATAATAATTGGTTTCGAATTACAGTTTATTCTTTAAAGAAAAACATTAAGAACCATGCCTCTTACTGCAGGAAGATAGATTTCCATAACTAAAATGAAGTTGCATTGTTTGAAAGAAACGCCCAACGTGGGGCTCGAACCCACGACCCCGAGATTAAGAGTCTCGTCCTCTACCGACTGAGCTAGCCGAGCTGCTATTCCAAAAAGTAAGTGCTTCGCGATAAAAGATAATAATGCTATTTCTAGAATAATAATTGGTTTCGAATTACAGTTTATTCTTTAAAGAAAAACATTAAGAACCTCCCATGCCTCTTACTGCAGGAAGATAGATTTCCATAACTAAAATGAAGTTGCATTGTTTGAAAAAAGCGGCCAACGTGGGGCTCGAACCCAGGATCCCGAGATTAAGAGTCTCGTGCTCTACCGACTGAGCTAGCCGGGCTGCAACCACAAAAAGAAAGTGCTTCACGATAAAAGATAATAGTGGTGCTATTTCTAGAATAATAATTGGTTTCGAATTACAGTTTATTCTTTAAAGAAAAACATTCAGAACCATGCCTTTTACTGCAAAAAGGTCGAATTGCATAACTAAAATGAAGTTGCATTGTTTGAAAGAAACGCCCAACGTGGGACTCGAACCCACGACACCGAGATTAAGAGTCTCGTGCTCTACCGACTGAGCTAGCCGGGCTGCAACTGCAAAAAGAAAGTCCTTCAGGACAAAAAATAATAATGATAATTCTAGAATAATAATTGGTTTCGAATTACAGTTTATTCTTTAAAGAAAAACATTCAGAACCATGCCTCTTACTGCAAAAAGGTCGAATTGCATGACGAAAATGAAGTTGCATTGTTTGAAAGAAACGCCCAACGTGGGACTCGAACCCACGACACCGAGATTAAGAGTCTCGTCCTCTACCGACTGAGCTAGCCGGGCTGCAACCACAAAAAGAAAGTGCTTCACGATAAAAGATAATAATGCTATTTCTAGAATAATAATTTGTTTCGAATTACCGTTTATTCTTTAATGAAAAACATTCAGAACCATCCCTGTTACTGCAGGAAGAATGAATTCCATAACTAAAATGATGTTGCATTGTTTGAAAGAAACGCCCAACGTGGGGCTCGAACCCACGACCCCAAGATTAAGAGTCTCGTGCTCTACCGACTGAGCTAGCCGGGCTGCAACTGCAAAAAGAAAGTCCTTCAGGACAAAAAATAATAATGATAATTCTAGAATAATAATTGGTTTCGAATTACAGTTTATTCTTTAAAGAAAAACATTCAGAACCATGCCTCTTACTGCAAAAAGGTCGAATTGCATGACGAAAATGAAGTTGCATTGTTTGAAAGAAACGCCCAACGTGGGACTCGAACCCACGACACCGAGATTAAGAGTCTCGTCCTCTACCGACTGAGCTAGCCGGGCTGCAACCACAAAAAGAAAGTGCTTCACGATAAAAGATAATAATGCTATTTCTAGAATAATAATTTGTTTCGAATTACAGTTTATTCTTTAATGAAAAACATTCAGAACCATCCCTGTTACTGCAGGAAGAATGAATTCCATAACTAAAATGATGTTGCATTGTTTGAAAGAAACGCCCAACGTGGGGCTCGAACCCAGGATCCCGAGATTAAGAGTCTCGTGCTCTACCGACTGAGTTAGCCAGGCTGCAACTTCAAAAGGAAGTGCTTCACAACAAAAGATAATAGTGGTGCTATTTCTAGAATAATAATTGGTTTCGAATTACAGTTTATTCTTTAAAGAAAAACATTCAGAACCATGCCTCTTACTGCAAAAAGGTCGAATTGCATGACTAAAATGAAGTTGCATTGTTTGAAAGAAACGCCCAACGTGGGACTCGAACCCACGACACCGAGATTAAGAGTCTCGTGCTCTACCGACTGAGCTAGCCGGGCTGCAACCACAAAAAGAAAGTGCTTCACGATAAAAGATAATAATGCTATTTCTAGAATAATAATTTGTTTCGAATTACAGTTTATTTTTTAATGAAAAACATTCAGAACCATCCCTGTTACTGCAGGAAGAATGAATTCCATAACTAAAATGATGTTGCATTGTTTGATAGAAACGCCCAACGTGGGGCTCGAACCCAGGATCCCGAGATTAAGAGTCTCGTTCTCTACCGACTGGGCTAGCCGGGCTGAAACTGCAAAAAGAAAGTCCTTCACGACAAAAAATAATTATGATAATTCTAGAATAATAATTGGTTTCGAATTACAGTTTATTCTTTAAAGAAAAACATTAAGAACCATGACTCTTACTGCAGGAAGATAGATTTCCATGACTAAAATGAAGTTGCATTGTTTGAAAGAAACGCTCAAAGTGGGGCTCGAACCCACGACCCCGAGATTAAGAGTCTCGTCCTCTACCGACTGAACTAGCCGAGCTGCTATTCCAAAAAGGAAGTGCTTCGCGATAAAAGATAATAATGCTATTTCTAGAATAATTGGTTTCGAATTACATTTTATTCTTTAAAGAAAAGTATTCAGAACCATCCCTGTTACTGCAGGAAGATAGAATTCCATAACTAAAATGATGTTGCATTGTTTGAAAGAAGCGCCCAACGTGGGGCTCGAACCCAGGGTCCCGAGATTAAGAGTCTCGTGCTCTACCGACTGAGTTAGCCGGGCTGCAACTGCAAAAAGAAAGTGCTTCACGACAAAAGATAATAGTGGTGCTATTTCTAGAATAATAATTGGTTTCGAATTACAGTTTATTCTTTAAAGAAAAACATTCAGAACCATGCCTCTTACTGCAAAAAGGTCGAATTGCATAACTAAAATGAAGTTGCATTGTTTGAAAGAAACGCCCAACGTGGGACTCGAACCCACGACACCGAGATTAAGAGTCTCGTGCTCTACCGACTGAGCTAGCCAGGCTGCAACCACAAAAAGAAAGTGCTTCACGATAAAAGATAATAATGATAATTCTAGAATAATAATTGGTTTCGAATTACAGTTTATTCATTAAAGATAAACATTTAGAACCCCCCCCATCCCTTTTACTGCAGGAAGATAGAATTCCATAACTAAAATGAAGTTGCATTGTTTGAAAGAAGCGGCCAACGTGGGGCTCGAACCCAGGATCCCGAGATTAAGAGTCTCGTGCTCTACCGACTGAGCTAGCCGGGCTGCAACCACAAAAAGAAAGTGCTTCACGATAAAAGATAATAGAGGTGCTATTTCTAGAATAATAATTGGTTTCGAATTACAGTTTATTCTTTAAAGAAAAACATTCAGAACCATGCCTTTTACTGCAAAAAGGTCGAATTGCATAACTAAAATGAAGTTGCATTGTTTGAAAGAAACGCCCAACGTGGGACTCGAACCCACGACACCGAGATTAAGAGTCTCGTGCTCTACCGACTGATCTAGCCATGCTGCAACCACAAAAAGAAAGTGCTTCACGATAAAAGATAATAATGATAATTCTAGAATAATAATTGGTTTCGAATTACAGTTTATTCATTAAAGATAAACATTTAGAACCCCCCCCATCCCTTTTACTGCAGGAAGATAGAATTCCATAACTAAAATGAAGTTGCATTGTTTGAAAGAAGCGGCCAACGTGGGGCTCGAACCCAGGATCCCGAGATTAAGAGTCTCGTGCTCTACCGACTGAGCTAGCCGGGCTGCAACCACAAAAAGAAAGTGCTTCACGATAAAAGATAATAGAGGTGCTATTTCTAGAATAATAATTGGTTTCGAATTACAGTTTATTCTTTAAAGAAAAACATTCAGAACCATGCCTTTTACTGCAAAAAGGTCGAATTGCATAACTAAAATGAAGTTGCATTGTTTGAAAGAAACGCCCAACGTGGGACTCGAACCCACGACACCGAGATTAAGAGTCTCGTGCTCTACCGACTGATCTAGCCATGCTGCAACCACAAAAAGAAAGTGCTTCACGATAAAAGATAATAATGCTATTTCTAGAATAATAATTTGTTTCGAATTACAGTTTATTCTTTAATGAAAAACATTCAGAACCATCCCTGTTACTGCAGGAAGAATGAATTCCATAACTAAAATGATGTTGCATTGTTTGAAAGAAACGCCCAACGTGGGGCTCGAACTCACGACCACGAGATTAAGAGTCTCGTGCTCTACCGACTGAGCTAGCCGGGCTGAAACTGCAAAAAGAAAGACCTTCACGACAAAAAATAATAATGCTATTTCTAGAATAATAATTTGTTTCGAATTACAGTTTATTCTTTAATGAAAAACATTCAGAACCATCCCTGTTACTGCAGGAAGAATGAATTCCAAAACTAAAATGATGTTGCATTGTTTGAAAGAAACGCCCAACGTGGGGCTCGAACCCACGACCCCGAGATTAAGAGTCTCGTCCTCTACCGACTGAACTAGCCGAGCTGCTATTCCAAAAGGGAAGTGCTTCGCGATAAGAGATAATAATGCTATTTCTAGAATAATTGGTTTCGAATTACATTTTATTCTTTAAAGAAAAATATTCAGAACCATCCCTGTTACTGCAGGAAGATAGAATTCCATAACTAAAATGATGTTGCTTTGTTTGAAAGAAGCGCCCAACGTGGGGCTCGAACCCAGGATCCTGAGATTAAGAGTCTCGTGCTCTACCGACTGAGTTAGCCGAGCTGCAACTGCAAAAAGAAAGTGCTTCACGACAAAAGATAATAGTGGTGCTATTTCTAGAATAATAATTGGTTTCGAATTACAGTTTATTCTTTAAAGAAAAACATTCAGAACCATGCCTCTTACTGCAAAAAGGTCGAATTGCATAACTAAAATGAAGTTACACTGTTTGAAAGAAACGCCCAACGTGGGACTCGAACCCACGACACCGAGATTAAGAGTCTCGTGCTCTATCGACTGAGCTAGCCGGGCTGCAACCACAAAAAGAAAGTGCTTCACGATAAAAGATAATAATGATAATTCTAGAATAATAATTGGTTTCGAATTACAGTTTATTCATTAAAGAAAAACATTCAGAACCATCCCTGTTACTGCAGGAAGAATGAATTCCATAACTAAAATGATGTTGCATTGTTTGAAAGAAACGCCCAACGTGGGGCTCGAACCCAGGATCCCGAGATTAAGAGTCTCGTGCTCTACCGACTGAGTTAGCCGGGCTGCAACCACAAAAAGAAAGTGCTTCACGATAAAAGATAATAGTGGTGCTATTTCTAGAATAATAATTGGTTTCGAATTACAGTTTATTCTTTAAAGAAAAACATTCAGAACCCCATGCCTCTTACTGCAGGAAGATAGATTTCCATAACTAAAATGAAGTTGCATTGTTTGAAAGAAACGCCCAACGTGGGGCTCGAACCCACGACCCCGAGATTAAGAGTCTCGTCCTCTACCGACTGAGCTAGCCGAGCTGCTATTCCAAAAAGTAAGTGCTTCGCGATAAAAGATAATAATGCTATTTCTAGAATAATAATTTTTTTCGAATTACAGTTTATTTTTTAATGAAAAACATTCAGAATCATCCCTGTTACTGCAGGAAGAATGAATTCCATAACTAAAATGATGTTGCATTGTTTGAAAGAAACGCCCAACGTGGGGCTCGAACCCAGGATCCCGAGATTAAGACTCTCGTTCTCTACCGACTGAGCTAGCCGGGCTGAAACTGCAAAAAGAAAGTCCTTCACGACAAAAAATAATAATGATAATTCTAGAATAATAATTGGTTTCGAAATACAGTTTATTCTTTAAAGAAAAACATTAAGAACCATGCCTCTTACTGCAGGAAGATAGATTTCCATGACTAAAATGAAGTTGCATTGTTTGAAAGAAACGCCCAACGTGGGGCTCGAACCCAGGATCCCGAGATTAAGAGTCTCGTGCTCTACCGACTGAGTTAGCCGGGCTGCAACTGCAAAAAGAAAGTGCTTCACGACAAAAGATAATAGTGGTGCTATTTCTAGAATAATAATTGGTTTCGAATTACAGTTTATTCTTTAAAGAAAAACATTCAGAACCATGCCTCTTACTGCAAAAAGGTCGAATTGCATAACTAAAATGAAGTTGCATTGTTTGAAAGAAACGCCCAACGTGGGACTCGAACCCACGACACCGAGATTAAGAGTCTCGTGCTCTACCGACTGAGCTAGCCGGGCTGCAACCACAAAAGGAAAGTGCTTCACGATAAAAGATAATAATGATAATTCTAGAATAATAATTGGTTTCGAATTACAGTTTATTCATTAAAGAAAAACATTTAGAACCATCCCTTTTACTGCAGGAAGATAGAATTCCATAACTAAAATGAAGTTGCATTGTTTGATAGAAGCGGCCAACGTGGGGCTCGAACCCAGGATCCCGAGATTAAGAGTTTCGTGCTCTACCGACTGAGCTAGCCGGGCTGCAACCACAAAAAGAAAGTGCTTCACGATAAAAGATAATAGTGGTGCTATTTCTAGAATAATAATTGGTTTCGAATTACAGTTTATTCTTTAAAGAAAAACATTCAGAACCATGCCTTTTACTGCAAAAAGGTCAAATTGCATAACTAAAATGAAGTTCCATTGTTTGAAAGAAACGCCCAACGTGGGACTCGAACCCACGACACCGAGATTAAGAGTCTCGTGCTCTACCGACTGAGCTAGCCGGGCTGCAACCACAAAAAGAAAGTGCTTCACGATAAAAGATAATAATGCTATTTCTAGAATAATAATTTGTTTCGAATTACAGTTTATTCTTTAATGAAAAACATTCAGAACCATCCCTGTTACTGCAGGAAGAATGAATTCCATAACTAAAATGATGTTGCATTGTTTGAAAGAAACGCCCAACGTGGGGCTCGAACCCACGACCCCAAGATTAAGAGTCTCGTGCTCTACCGACTGAGCTAGCCGGGCTGCAACTGCAAAAAGAAAGTCCTTCACGACAAAAAATAATAATGATAATTCTAGAATAATAATTGGTTTCGAATTACAGTTTATTCTTTAAAGAAAAACATTCAGAACCATGCCTCTTACTGCAAAAAGGTCGAATTGCATGACTAAAATGAAGTTGCATTGTTTGAAAGAAACGCCCAACGTGGGACTCGAACCCACGACACCGAGATTAAGAGTCTCGTCCTCTACCGACTGAGCTAGCCGGGCTGCAACCACAAAAAGAAAGTGCTTCACGATAAAAGATAATAGTGGTGCTATTTCTAGAATAATAATTGGTTTCGAATTACAGTTTATTCTTTAAAGAAAAACATTCAGAACCATGCCTCTTACTGCAGGAAGATAGATTTCCATAACTAAAATGAAGTTGCATTGTTTGAAAGAAACGCCCAACGTGGGGCTCGAACCCACGACCCCGAGATTAAGAGTCTCGTCCTCTACCGACTGAGCTAGCCGAGCTGCTATTCCAAAAAGTAAGTGCTTCGCGATAAAAGATAATAATGCTATTTCTAGAATAATAATTTTTTTCGAATTACAGTTTATTTTTTAATGAAAAACATTCAGAATCATCCCTGTTACTGCAGGAAGAATGAATTCCATAACTAAAATGATGTTGCATTGTTTGAAAGAAACGCCCAACGTGGGGCTCGAACCCAGGATCCCGAGATTAAGACTCTCGTTCTCTACCGACTGAGCTAGCCGGGCTGAAACTGCAAAAAGAAAGTCCTTCACGACAAAAAATAATAATGATAATTCTAGAATAATAATTGGTTTCGAAATACAGTTTATTCTTTAAAGAAAAACATTAAGAACCATGCCTCTTACTGCAGGAAGATAGATTTCCATGACTAAAATGAAGTTGCATTGTTTGAAAGAAACGCCCAACGTGGGGCTCGAACCCAGGATCCCGAGATTAAGAGTCTCGTGCTCTACCGACTGAGTTAGCCGGGCTGCAACTGCAAAAAGAAAGTGCTTCACGACAAAAGATAATAGTGGTGCTATTTCTAGAATAATAATTGGTTTCGAATTACAGTTTATTCTTTAAAGAAAAACATTCAGAACCATGCCTCTTACTGCAAAAAGGTCGAATTGCATAACTAAAATGAAGTTGCATTGTTTGAAAGAAACGCCCAACGTGGGACTCGAACCCACGACACCGAGATTAAGAGTCTCGTGCTCTACCGACTGAGCTAGCCGGGCTGCAACCACAAAAGGAAAGTGCTTCACGATAAAAGATAATAATGATAATTCTAGAATAATAATTGGTTTCGAATTACAGTTTATTCATTAAAGAAAAACATTTAGAACCCCATCCCTTTTACTGCAGGAAGATAGAATTCCATAACTAAAATGAAGTTGCATTGTTTGATAGAAGCGGCCAACGTGGGGCTCGAACCCAGGATCCCGAGATTAAGAGTTTCGTGCTCTACCGACTGAGCTAGCCGGGCTGCAACCACAAAAAGAAAGTGCTTCACGATAAAAGATAATAGTGGTGCTATTTCTAGAATAATAATTGGTTTCGAATTACAGTTTATTCTTTAAAGAAAAACATTCAGAACCATGCCTTTTACTGCAAAAAGGTCAAATTGCATAACTAAAATGAAGTTCCATTGTTTGAAAGAAACGCCCAACGTGGGACTCGAACCCACGACACCGAGATTAAGAGTCTCGTGCTCTACCGACTGAGCTAGCCGGGCTGCAACCACAAAAAGAAAGTGCTTCACGATAAAAGATAATAATGCTATTTCTAGAATAATAATTTGTTTCGAATTACAGTTTATTCTTTAATGAAAAACATTCAGAACCCCATCCCTGTTACTGCAGGAAGAATGAATTCCATAACTAAAATGATGTTGCATTGTTTGAAAGAAACGCCCAACGTGGGGCTCGAACCCACGACCCCAAGATTAAGAGTCTCGTGCTCTACCGACTGAGCTAGCCGGGCTGCAACTGCAAAAAGAAAGTCCTTCACGACAAAAAATAATAATGATAATTCTAGAATAATAATTGGTTTCGAATTACAGTTTATTCTTTAAAGAAAAACATTCAGAACCATGCCTCTTACTGCAAAAAGGTCGAATTGCATGAATAAAATGAAGTTGCATTGTTTGAAAGAAACGCCCAACGTGGGACTCGAACCCACGACACCGAGATTAAGAGTCTCGTCCTCTACCGACTGAGCTAGCCGGGCTGCAACCACAAAAAGAAAGTGCTTCACGATAAAAGATAATAGTGGTGCTATTTCTAGAATAATAATTTGTTTCGAATTACAGTTTATTCTTTAATGAAAAACATTCAGAACCATCCCTGTTACTGCAGGAAGAATGAATTCCATAACTAAAATGATGTTGCATTGTTTGAAAGAAACGCCCAACGTGGGACTCGAACCCAGGATCCCGAGATTAAGAGTCTCGTGCTCTACCGACTGAGTTAGCCAGGCTGTAACTTCAAAAGGAAGTGCTTCACAACAAAAGATAATATTGGTGCTATTTCTAGAATAATAATTGGTTTCGAATTACAGTTTATTCTTTAAAGAAAAACATTAAGAACCATGCCTCTTACTGCAGGAAGATAGATTTCCATAACTAAAATGAAGTTGCATTGTTTGAAAGAAACGCCCAACGTGGGGCTCGAACCCACGACCCCGAGATTAAGAGTCTCGTCCTCTACCGACTGAGCTAGCCGAGCTGCTATTCCAAAAAGTAAGTGCTTCGCGATAAAAGATAATAATGCTATTTCTAGAATAATAATTTGTTCCGAATTACAGTTTATTTTTTAATGAAAAACATTCAGAACCATGCCTCTTACTGCAAAAAGGTCGAATTGCATGACTAAAATGAAGTTGCATTGTTTGACAGAAACGCCCAACGTGGGGCTCGAACCCACGACCCCGAGATTAAGAGTCTCGTCCTCTACCGACTGAACTAGCAGAGCTGCTATTCCAAAAAGTAAGTGCTTCGCGATAAAAGATAATAATACTATTTCTAGAATAATTGGTTTCGAATTATATTTTATTCTTTAAAGAAAAGTATTCAGAACCATCCCTGTTACTGCAGGAAGATAGAATTCCATAACTAAAATGATGTTGCATTGTTTGAAAGAAGCGCCCAACGTGGGGCTCGAACCCAGGATCCCGAGATTAAGAGTCTCGTGCTGTACCGACTGAGTTAGCCGGGCTGCAACTGCAAAAAGAAAGTGCTTCACGAGAAAAGATAATAGTGGTGCTATTTCTAGAATAATAATTGGTTTCGAATTACAGTTTATTCTTTAAAGAAAAACATTCAGAACCATGCCTCTTACTGCAAAAAGGTCGAATTGCATAACTAAAATGAAGTTGCATTGTTTGAAAGAAACGCCCAACGTGGGACTCGAACCCACGACACCGAGATTAAGAGTCTCGTGCTCTACCGACTGAGCTAGCCGAGCTGCAACCACGAAAAGAAAGTGCTTCACGATAAAAGATAATAATGCTATTTCTAGAATAATAATTTGTTTCGAATTACAGTTTATTCTTTAATGAAAAACATTCAGAACCATCCCTGTTACTGCAGGAAGAATGAATTCCATAACTAAAATGATGTTGTATTGTTTGAAAGAAACGCCCAACGTGGGGCTCGAACCCACGACCCCGAGATTAAGAGTCTCGTCCTCTACCGACTGAGCTAGCCGAGCTGCTATTCCAAAAAGTAAGTGCTTCGCGATAAAAGATAGTAATGCTATTTCTAGAATAATAATTTGTTTCGAATTACAGTTTATTCTTTAATGAAAAACATTAAGAACCATGCCTCTTACTGCAGGAAGATAGATTTCCATGACTAAAATGAAGTTGCATTGTTTGAAAGAAACGCCCAACGTGGGGCTCGAACCCACGACCCCGAGATTAAGAGTCTCGTCTTCTACCGACTGAACTAGCCGAGCTGCTATTCCAAAAAGGAAGTGCTTCGCGATAAAAGATAATAATGCTATTTCTAGAATAATTGGTTTCGAATTACATTTTATTCTTTAAAGAAAAGTATTCAGAACCCCCCCCATCCCTGTTACTGCAGGAAGATAGAATTCCATAACTAAAATGATGTTGCATTGTTTGAAAGAAGCGCCCAACGTGGGGCTCGAACCTAGGATCCCGAGATTAAGAGTCTCGTGCTCTACCGACTGAGCTAGCCGGGCTGCAAACACAAAAAGAAAGTGCTTCACGATAAAAGATAATAGTGGTGCTATTTCTAGAATAATAATTGGTTTCGAATTACAGTTTATTCTTTAAAGAAAAACATTCAGAACCATGCCTTTTACTGCAAAAAGGTCGAATTGCATAACTAAAATGAAGTTGCATTGTTTGAAAGAAACGCCCAACGTGGGACTCGAACCCACGACACCGAGATTAAGAGTCTCGTGCTCTACCGACTGAGCTAGCCGGGCTGCAACCACAAAAAGAAAGTGCTTCACGATAAAAGATAATAATGCTATTTCTAGAATAATAATTTGTTTCGAATTACAGTTTATTCTTTAATGATAAACATTCAGAACCATCCCTGTTACTGCAGGAAGAATGAATTCCATAACTAAAATGATGTTGCATTGTTTGAAAGAAACGCCCAACGTGGGGCTCGAACCCACGACCCCAAGATTAAGAGTCTCGTGCTCTACCGACTGAGCTAGCCGGGCTGCAACTGCAAAAAGAAAGTCCTTCACGACAAAAAATAATAATGATAATTCTAGAATAATAATTGGTTTCGAATTACAGTTTATTCTTTAAAGAAAAACATTCAGAACCATGCCTCTTACTGCAAAAAGGTCGAATTGCATGACTAAAATGAAGTTGCATTGTTTGAAAGAAACGCCCAACGTGGGACTCGAACCCACGACACCGAGATTAAGAGTCTCGTCCTCTACCGACTGAGCTAGCCGGGCTGCAACCACAAAAAGAAAGTGCTTCACGATAAAAGATAATAATGCTATTTCTAGAATAATAATTTGTTTCGAATTACAGTTTATTCTTTAATGAAAAACATTCAGAACCATCCCTGTTACTGCAGGAAGAATGAATTCCATAACTAAAATGATGTTGCATTGTTTGAAAGAAACGCCCAACGTGGGGCTCGAACCCAGGATCCCGAGATTAAGAGTCTCGTGCTCTACCGACTGAGTTAGCCAGGCTGCAACTTCAAAAGGAAGTGCTTCACAACAAAAGATAATAGTGGTGCTATTTCTAGAATAATAATTGGTTTCGAATTACAGTTTATTCTTTAAAGAAAAACATTCAGAACCATGCCTCTTACTGCAAAAAGGTCGAATTGCATGACTAAAATGAAGTTGCATTGTTTGAAAGAAACGCCGAACGTGGGACTCGAACCCACGACACCGAGATTAAGAGTCTCGTGCTCTACCGACTGAGCTAGCCGGGCTGCAACCACAAAAAGAAAGTGCTTCAGGATAAAAGATAATAATGCTATTTCTAGAATAAAAATTTGTTTCGAATTACAGTTTATTCTTTAATGAAAAACATTCAGAACCATCCCTGTTACTGCAGGAAGAATGAATTCCATGACTAAAATGAAGTTGCATTGTTTGAAAGAAACGCTCAAAGTGGGGCTCGAACCCACGACCGCGAGATTAAGAGTCTCGTGCTCTACCGACTGAGCTAGCCGGGCTGAAACTGCAAAAAGAAAGTCCTTCACGACAAAAAATAATAATGATAATTCTAGAATAATAATTGGTTTCGAATTACAGTTTATTCTTTAAAGAAAAACATTAAGAACCATGCCTCTTACTGCAGGAAGATAGATTTACATGACTAAAATGAAGTTGCATTGTTTGAAAGAAACGCCCAACGTGGGACTCGAACCCACGACCCCGAGATTAAGAGTCTCGTCCTCTACCGACTGAACTAGCCGAGCTGCTATTCCAAAAAGGAAGTGCTTCGCGATAAAAGATAATAATGCTATATCTAGAATAATTGGTTTCGAATTACATTTTATTCTTTAAAGAAAAGTATTCAGAACCATCCCTGTTACTGCAGGAAGATAGAATTCCATAACTAAAATGATGTTGCATTGTTTGAAAGAAGCGCCCAACGTGGGGCTCGAACCCAGGATCCCGAGATTAAGAGTCTCGTGCTCTACCGACTGAGTTAGCCGGGCTGCAACTGCAAAAAGAAAGTGCTTCACGACAAAAGATAATAGTGGTGCTATTTCTAGAATAATAATTGGTTTCGAATTACAGTTTATTCTTTAAAGAAAAACATTCAGAACCATGCCTCTTACTGCAAAAAGGTCGAATTGCATAACTAAAATGAAGTTGCATTAATTGAAAGAAACGCCCAACGTGGGACTCGAACCCACGACACCGAGATTAAGAGTCTCGTCCTCTACCGACTGAGCTAGCCGGGCTGCAACCACAAAAAGAAAGTGCTTCACGATAAAAGATAATAATGCTATTTCTAGAATAATAATTTGTTTCGAATTACAGTTTATTCTTTAATGAAAAACATTCAGAACCCCATCCCTGTTACTGCAGGAAGAATGAATTCCATAACTAAAATGATGTTGCATTGTTTGAAAGAAACGCCCAACGTGGGGCTCGAACCCAGGATCCCGAGATTAAGAGTCTCGTGCTCTACCGACTGAGTTAGCCAGGCTGCAACTGCAAAAGGAAGTGCTTCACAACAAAAGATAATAGTGGTGCTATTTCTAGAATAATAATTGGTTTCGAATTACAGTTTATTCTTTAAAGAAAAACATTCAGAACCATGCCTCTTACTGCAAAAAGGTCGAATTGCATGACTAAAATCAAGTTGCATTGTTTGAAAGAAACGCCGAACGTGGGACTCGAACCCACGACACCGAGATTAAGAGTCTCGTGCTCTACCGACTGAGCTAGCCGGGCTGCAACCACAAAAAGAAAGTGCTTCAGGATAAAAGATAATAATGCTATTTCTAGAATAAAAATTTGTTTCGAATTACAGTTTATTCTTTAATGAAAAACATTCAGAACCATCCCTGTTACTGCAGGAAGAATGAATTCCATGACTAAAATGAAGTTGCATTGTTTGAAAGAAACGCTCAAAGTGGGGCTCGAACCCACGACCGCGAGATTAAGAGTCTCGTGCTCTACCGACTGAGCTAGCCGGGCTGAAACTGCAAAAAGAAAGTCCTTCACGACAAAAAATAATAATGATAATTCTAGAATAATAATTGGTTTCGAATTACAGTTTATTCTTTAAAGAAAAACATTAAGAACCATGCCTCTTACTGCAGGAAGATAGATTTCCATAACTAAAATGAAGTTGCATTGTTTGAAAGAAACGCCCAACGTGGGGCTCGAACCCACGACCCCGAGATTAAGAGTCTCGTCCTCTACCGACTGAACTAGCAGAGCTGCTATTCCAAAAAGTAAGTGCTTCGCGATAAAAGATAATAATGCTATTTCTAGAATAATAATTTGTTTCGAATTACAGTTTATTTTTTAATGAAAAACATTCAGAATCTCATCCCTGTTACTGCAGGAAGAATGAATTCCATAACTAAAATGATGTTGCATTGTTTGAAAGAAACGCCCAACGTGGGGCTCGAACCCAGGATCCCGAGATTAAGAGTCTCGTTCTCTACCGACTGATCTAGCCATGCTGCAACCACAAAAAGAAAGTGCTTCACGATAAAAGATAATAATGCTATTTCTAGAATAATAATTTGTTTCGAATTACAGTTTATTCTTTAATGAAAAACATTCAGAACCATCCCTGTTACTGCAGGAAGAATGAATTCCATAACTAAAATGATGTTGCATTGTTTGAAAGAAACGCCCAACGTGGGGCTCGAACCCACGACCACGAGATTAAGAGTCTCGTGCTCTACCGACTGAGCTAGCCGGGCTGAAACTGCAAAAAGAAAGACCTTCACGACAAAAAATAATAATGATAATTCCAGAATAATAATTGGTTTCGAATTACAGTTTATTCTTTAAAGAAAAACATTAAGAACCATGCCTCTTACTGCAGGAAGATAGATTTCCATGACTAAAATGAAGTTGCATTGTTTGAAAGAAACGCCCAACGTGGGGCTCGAACCCACGACCCCGAGATTAAGAGTCTCGTGCTCTAAAGACTGAGCTAGCCGGGCTGCAACCACAAAAAGAAAGTGCTTCACGATAAAAGATAATAATGATAATTCTAGAATAATAATTGGTTTCGAATTACAGTTTATTCATTAAAGAAAAACATTTAGAACCCCCCCCATCCCTTTTACTGCAGGAAGATAGAATTCCATAACTAAAATGAAGTTGCATTGTTTGAAAGAAGCGGCCAAAGTGGGGCTCGAACCCAGGATCCCGAGATTAAGAGTCTCGTGCTCTACCGACTGAGCTAGCCGGGCTGCAACCACAAAAAGAAAGTGCTTCACGATAAAAGATAATAGTGCTGCTATTTCTAGAATAATAATTGGTTTCGAATTACAGTTTATTCTTTAAAGAAAAACATTCAGAACCATGCCTTTTACTGCAAAAAGGTCGAATTGCATAACTAAAATGAAGTTGCATTGTTTGAAAGAAACGCCCAACGTGGGACTCGAACCCACGACACCGAGATTAAGAGTCTCGTGCTCTACCGACTGATCTAGCCATGCTGCAACCACAAAAAGAAAGTGCTTCACGATAAAAGATAATAATGCTATTTCTAGAATAATAATTTGTTTCGAATTACAGTTTATTCTTTAATGAAAAACATTCAGAACCATCCCTGTTACTGCAGGAAGAATGAATTCCATAACTAAAATGATGTTGCATTGTTTGAAAGAAACGCCCAACGTGGGGCTCGAACCCACGACCACGAGATTAAGAGTCTCGTGCTCTACCGACTGAGCTAGCCGGGCTGAAACTGCAAAAAGAAAGACCTTCACGACAAAAAATAATAATGATAATTCCAGAATAATAATTGGTTTCGAATTACAGTTTATTCTTTAAAGAAAAACATTAAGAACCATGCCTCTTACTGCAGGAAGATAGATTTCCATGACTAAAATGAAGTTGCATTGTTTGAAAGAAACGCCCAACGTGGGGCTCGAACCCACGACCCCGAGATTAAGAGTCTCGTCCTCTACCGACTGAACTAGCCGAGCTGCTATTCAAAAAAGGAAGTGCTTCGCGATAAGAGATAATAATGCTATTTCTAGAATAATTGGTTTCGAATTACATTTTATTCTTTAAAGAAAAATATTCAGAACCATCCCTGTTACTGCAGGAAGATAGAATTCCATAACTAAAATGATGTTGCTTTGTTTGAAAGAAGCGCCCAACGTGGGGCTCGAACCCAGGATCCTGAGATTAAGAGTCTCGTGCTCAACCGACTGAGTTAACCGGGCTGCAACTGCAAAAAGAAAGTGCTTCACGACAAAAGATAATAGTGGTGCTATTTCTAGAATAATAATTGGTTTCGAATTACAGTTTATTCTTTAAAGAAAAACATTCAGAACCATGCCTCTTACTGCAAAAAGGTCGAATTGCATAACTAAAATGAAGTTACATTGTTTGAAAGAAACGCCCAACGTGGGACTCGAACCCACGACACCGAGATTAAGAGTCTCGTGCTCTACCGAGGGAGCTAGCCGGGCTGCAACCACAAAAAGAAAGTGCTTCACGATAAAAGATAATAATGATAATTCTAGAATAATAATTGGTTTCGAATTACAGTTTATTCATTAAAGAAAAACATTTAGAACCATCCCTTTAACTGCAGGAAGATAGAATTCCATAAATAAAATGAAGTTGCATTGTTTGAAAGAAGCGGCCAACGTGGGGCTCGAACCCAGGATCCCGAGATTAAGAGTCTCGTGCTCTACCGACTGAGCTAGCCGGGCTGCAACCACAAAAAGAAAGTGCTTCACGATAAAAGATAATAGTGGTGCTATTTCTAGAATAATAATTGGTTTCGAATTACAGTTTATTCTTTAAAGAAAAACATTCAGAACCATGCCTTTTACTGCAAAAAGGTCGAATTGCATAACTAAAATGAAGTTGCATTGTTTGAAAGAAACGCCCAACGTGGGACTCGAACCCACGACACCGAGATTAAGAGTCTCGTCCTCTACCGACTGAGCTAGCCGGGCTGCAACCACAAAAAGAAAGTGCTTCACGATAAAAGATAATAATGCTATTTCTAGAATAATAATTTGTTTCGAATTACAGTTTATTCTTTAATGAAAAACATTCAGAACCATCCCTGTTACTGCAGGAAGAATGAATTCCATAACTAAAATGATGTTGCATTGTTTGAAAGAAACGCCCAACGTGGGGCTCGAACCCAGGATCCCGAGATTAAGAGTCTCGTGCTCTACCGACTGAGCTAGCCGGGCTGCAACTGCAAAAAGAAAGTCCTTCACGACAAAAAATAATAATGATAATTCTAGAATAATAATTGGTTTCGAATTACAGTTTATTCTTTAAAGAAAAACATTAAGAACCATGCCTCTTACTGCAGGAAGATAGATTTCCATGACTAAAATGAAGTGGCATTGTTTGAAAGAAACGCCCAACGTGGGGCTCGAACCCACGACCCCGAGATTAAGAGTCTCGTGCTCTACCGACTGAGCTAGCCGGGCTGCAACCACAAAAAGAAAGTGCTTCACGATAAAAGATAATAATGATAATTCTAGAATAATAATTGGTTTCGAATTACAGTTTATTCATTAAAGAAAAACATTTAGAACCATCCCTTTTACTGCAGGAAGATAGAATTCCATAACTAAAATGAAGTTGCATTGTTTGAAAGAAGCGGCCAAAGTGGGGCTCGAACCCAGGATCCCGAGATTAAGAGTCTCGTGCTCTACCGACTGAGCTAGCCGGGCTGCAACCACAAAAAGAAAGTGCTTCACGATAAAAGATAATAGTGGTGCTATTTCTAGAATAATAATTGGTTTCGAATTACAGTTTATTCTTTAAAGAAAAACATTCAGAACCATGCCTTTTACTGCAAAAAGGTCGAATTGCATAACTAAAATGAAGTTGCATTGTTTGAAAGAAACGCCCAACGTGGGACTCGAACCCACGACACCGAGATTAAGAGTCTCGTGCTCTACCGACTGATCTAGCCATGCTGCAACCACAAAAAGAAAGTGCTTCACGATAAAAGATAATAATGCTATTTCTAGAATAATAATTTGTTTCGAATTACAGTTTATTCTTTAATGAAAAACATTCAGAACCATCCCTGTTACTGCAGGAAGAATGAATTCCATAACTAAAATGATGTTGCATTGTTTGAAAGAAACGCCCAACGTGGGGCTCGAACCCACGACCACGAGATTAAGAGTCTCGTGCTCTACCGACTGAGCTAGCCGGGCTGAAACTGCAAAAAGAAAGACCTTCACGACAAAAAATAATAATGATAATTCCAGAATAATAATTGGTTTCGAATTACAGTTTATTCTTTAAAGAAAAACATTAAGAACCATGCCTCTTACTGCAGGAAGATAGATTTCCATGACTAAAATGAAGTTGCATTGTTTGAAAGAAACGCCCAACGTGGGGCTCGAACCCACGACCCCGAGATTAAGAGTCTCGTCCTCTACCGACTGAACTAGCCGAGCTGCTATTCAAAAAAGGAAGTGCTTCGCGATAAGAGATAATAATGCTATTTCTAGAATAATTGGTTTCGAATTACATTTTATTCTTTAAAGAAAAATATTCAGAACCATCCCTGTTACTGCAGGAAGATAGAATTCCATAACTAAAATGATGTTGCTTTGTTTGAAAGAAGCGCCCAACGTGGGGCTCGAACCCAGGATCCTGAGATTAAGAGTCTCGTGCTCAACCGACTGAGTTAACCGGGCTGCAACTGCAAAAAGAAAGTGCTTCACGACAAAAGATAATAGTGGTGCTATTTCTAGAATAATAATTGGTTTCGAATTACAGTTTATTCTTTAAAGAAAAACATTCAGAACCATGCCTCTTACTGCAAAAAGGTCGAATTGCATAACTAAAATGAAGTTACATTGTTTGAAAGAAACGCCCAACGTGTGACTCGAACCCACGACACCGAGATTAAGAGTCTCGTGCTCTACCGAGGGAGCTAGCCGGGCTGCAACCACAAAAAGAAAGTGCTTCACGATAAAAGATAATAATGATAATTCTAGAATAATAATTGGTTTCGAATTACAGTTTATTCATTAAAGAAAAACATTTAGAACCATCCCTTTAACTGCAGGAAGATAGAATTCCATAAATAAAATGAAGTTGCATTGTTTGAAAGAAGCGGCCAACGTGGGGCTCGAACCCAGGATCCCGAGATTAAGAGTCTCGTGCTCTACCGACTGAGCTAGCCGGGCTGCAACCACAAAAAGAAAGTGCTTCACGATAAAAGATAATAGTGGTGCTATTTCTAGAATAATAATTGGTTTCGAATTACAGTTTATTCTTTAAAGAAAAACATTCAGAACCATGCCTTTTACTGCAAAAAGGTCGAATTGCATAACTAAAATGAAGTTGCATTGTTTGAAAGAAACGCCCAACGTGGGACTCGAACCCACGACACCGAGATTAAGAGTCTCGTCCTCTACCGACTGAGCTAGCCGGGCTGCAACCACAAAAAGAAAGTGCTCCACGATAAAAGATAATAATGCTATTTCTAGAATAATAATTTGTTTCGAATTACAGTTTATTCTTTAATGAAAAACATTCAGAACCATCCCTGTTACTGCAGGAAGAATGAATTCCATAACTAAAATGATGTTGCATTGTTTGAAAGAAACGCCCAACGTGGGGCTCGAACCCAGGATCCCGAGATTAAGAGTCTCGTGCTCTACCGACTGAGTTAGCCGGGCTGCAACTTCAAAAGGAAGTGCTTCACAATAAAAGATAATAGTGGTGCTATTTCTAGAATAATAATTGGTTTCGAATTACAGTTTATTCTTTAAAGAAAAACATTAAGAACCATGCCTCTTACTGCAGGAAGATAGATTTCCATAACTAAAATGAAGTTGCATTGTTTGAAAGAAACGCCCAACGTGGGGCTCGAACCAACGACCCCGAGATTAAGAGTCTCGTCCTCTACCGACTGAGCTAGCCGAGCTGCTATTCCAAAAAGTAAGTGCTTCGCGATAAAAGATAATAATGCTATTTCTAGAATAATAATTTTTTTCGAATTACAGTTTATTTTTTAATGAAAAACATTCAGAATCATCCCTGTTACTGCAGGAAGAATGAATTCCATAACTAAAATGATGTTGCATTGTTTGAAAGAAACGCCCAACGTGGGGCTCGAACCCAGGATCCCGAGATTAAGAGTCTCGTTCTCTACCGACTGAGCTAGCCGGGCTGAAACTGCAAAAAGAAAGTCCTTCACGACAAAAAATAATAATGATAATTCTAGAATAATAATTGGTTTCGAAATACAGTTTATTCTTTAAAGAAAAACATTAAGAACCATGCCTCTTACTGCAGGAAGATAGATTTCCATGACTAAAATGAAGTTGCATTGTTTGAAAGAAACGCCCAACGTGGGACTCGAACCCACGACCCCGAGATTAAGAGTCTCGTCCTCTACCGACTGAACTAGCCGAGCTGCTATTCCAAAAAGGAAGTGCTTCGCGATAAAAGATAATAATGTTATTTCTAGAATAATTGGTTTCGAATTACATTTTATTCTTTAAAGAAAAGTATTCAGAACCATCCCTGTTACTGCAGGAAGATAGAATTCCATAACTAAAATGATGTTGCATTGTTTGAAAGAAGCGCCCAACGTGGGGCTCGAACCCAGGATCCCGAGATTAAGAGTCTCGTGCTCTACCGACTGAGTTAGCCGGGCTGCAACTGCAAAAAGAAAGTGCTTCACGACAAAAGATAATAGTGGTGCTATTTCTAGAATAATAATTGGTTTCGAATTACAGTTTATTCTTTAAAGAAAAACATTCAGAACCATGCCTCTTACTGCAAAAAGGTCGAATTGCATAACTAAAATGAAGTTGCATTGTTTGAAAGAAACGCCCAACGTGGGACTCGAACCCACGACACCGAGATTAAGAGTCTCGTGCTCTACCGACTGAGCTAGCCGGGCTGCAACCACAAAAGGAAAGTGCTTCACGATAAAAGATAATAATGATAATTCTAGAATAATAATTGGTTTCGAATTACAGTTTATTCATTAAAGAAAAACATTTAGAACCCCCCATCCCTTTTACTGCAGGAAGATAGAATTCCATAACTAAAATGAAGTTGCATTGTTTGATAGAAGCGGCCAACGTGGGGCTCGAACCCAGGATCCCGAGATTAAGAGTTTCGTGCTCTACCGACTGAGCTAGCCGGGCTGCAACCACAAAAAGAAAGTGCTTCACGATAAAAGATAATAGTGGTGCTATTTCTAGAATAATAATTGGTTTCGAATTACAGTTTATTCTTTAAAGAAAAACATTCAGAACCATGCCTTTTACTGCAAAAAGGTCAAATTGCATAACTAAAATGAAGTTCCATTGTTTGAAAGAAACGCCCAACGTGGGACTCGAACCCACGACACCGAGATTAAGAGTCTCGTGCTCTACCGACTGAGCTAGCCGGGCTGCAACCACAAAAAGAAAGTGCTTCACGATAGAAGATAATAATGCTATTTCTAGAATAATAATTTGTTTCGAATTACAGTTTATTCTTTAATGAAAAACATTCAGAACCATCCCTGTTACTGCAGGAAGAATGAATTCCATAACTAAAATGATGTTGCATTGTTTGAAAGAAACGCCCAACGTGGGGCTCGAACCCACGACCCCAAGATTAAGAGTCTCGTGCTCTACCGACTGAGCTAGCCGGGCTGCATCTGCAAAAAGAAAGTCCTTCACGACAAAAAATAATAATGATAATTCTAGAATAATAATTGGTTTCGAATTACAGTTTATTCTTTAAAGAAAAACATTCAGAACCATGCCTCTTACTGCAAAAAGGTCGAATTGCATGACTAAAATGAAGTTGCATTGTTTGAAAGAAACGCCCAACGTGGGACTCGAACCCACGACACCGAGATTAAGAGTCTCGGCCTCTACCGACTGAGCTAGCCGGGCTGCAACCACAAAAAGAAAGTGCTTCACGATAAAAGATAATAGTGGTGCTATTTCTAGAATAATAATTTGTTTCGAATTACAGTTTATTCTTTAATGAAAAACATTCAGAACCATCCCTGTTACTGCAGGAAGAAGGAATTCCATAACTAAAATGATGTTGCATTGTTTGAAAGAAACGCCCAACGTGGGACTCGAACCCAGGATCCCGAGATTAAGAGTCTCGTGCTCTACCGACTGAGTTAGCCAGGCTGTAACTTCAAAAGGGAGTGCTTCACAACAAAAGATAATATTGGTGCTATTTCTAGAATAATAATTGGTTTCGAATTACAGTTTATTCTTTAAAGAAAAACATTAAGAACCATGCCTCTTACTGCAGGAAGATAGATTTCCATAACTAAAATGAAGTTGCATTGTTTGAAAGAAACGCCCAACGTGGGGCTCGAACCCACGACCCCGAGATTAAGAGTCTCGTCCTCTACCGACTGAGCTAGCCGAGCTGCTATTCCAAAAAGTAAGTGCTTCGCGATAAAAGATAATAATGCTATTTCTAGAATAATAATTTGTTTCGAATTACAGTTTATTTTTTAATGAAAAACATTCAGAACCATGCCTCTTACTGCAAAAAGGTCGAATTGCATGACTAAAATGAAGTTGCATTGTTTGAAAGAAACGCCCAACGTGGGGCTCGAACCCACGACCCCGAGATTAAGAGTCTCGTCCTCTACCGACTGAACTAGCAGAGCTGCTATTCCAAAAAGTAAGTGCTTCGCGATAAAAGATAATAATGCTATTTCTAGAATAATTGGTTTCGAATTATATTTTATTCTTTAAAGAAAAGTATTCAGAACCATCCCTGTTACTGCAGGAAGATAGAATTCCATAACTAAAATGATGTTGCATTGTTTGAAAGAAGCGCCCAACGTGGGGCTCGAACCCAGGATCCCGAGATTAAGAGTCTCGTGCTGTACCGACTGAGTTAGCCGGGCTGCAACTGCAAAAAGAAAGTGCTTCACGAGAAAAGATAATAGTGGTGCTATTTCTAGAATAATAATTGGTTTCGAATTACAGTTTATTCTTTAAAGAAAAACATTCAGAACCATGCCTCTTACTGCAAAAAGGTCGAATTGCATAACTAAAATGAAGTTGCATTGTTTGAAAGAAACGCCCAACGTGGGACTCGAACCCACGACACCGAGATTAAGAGTCTCGTGCTCTACCGACTGAGCTAGCCGGGCTGCAACCACAAAAAGAAAGTGCTTCACGATAAAAGATAATAATGCTATTTCTAGAATAATAATTTGTTTCGAATTACAGTTTATTCTTTAATGAAAAACATTCAGAACCATGCCTCTTACTGCAGGAAGATAGATTTCCATGACTAAAATGAAGTTGCATTGTTTGAAAGAAACGCCCAACGTGGGGCTCGAACCCACGACCCCGAGATTAAGAGTCTCGTCTTCTACCGACTGAACTAGCCGAGCTGCTATTCCAAAAAGGAAGTGCTTCGCGATAAAAGATAATAATGCTATTTCTAGAATAATTGGTTTCGAATTACATTTTATTCTTTAAAGAAAAGTATTCAGAACCATCCCTGTTACTGCAGGAAGATAGAATTCCATAACTAAAATGATGTTGCATTGTTTGAAAGAAGCGCCCAACGTGGGGCTCGAACCTAGGATCCCGAGATTAAGAGTCTCGTGCTCTACCGACTGAGTTAGCCAGGCTGCAACTGCAAAAGGAAGTGCTTCACAACAAAAGATAATAGTGGTGCTATTTCTAGAATAATAATTGGTTTCGAATTACAGTTTATTCTTTAAAGAAAAACATTCAGAACCATGCCTCTTACTGCAAAAAGGTCGAATTGCATGACTAAAATGAAGTTGCATTGTTTGAAAGAAACGCCCAACGTAGGACTCGAACCCACGACACCGAGATTAAGAGTCTCGTCCTCTACCGACTGAGCTAGCCGGGCTGCAACCACAAAAAGAAAGTGCTTCACGATAAAAGATAATAATGCTATTTCTAGAATAATAATTTGTTTCGAATTACAGTTTATTCTTTAATGAAAAACATTCAGAACCATCCCTGTTACTGCAGGAAGAATGAATTCCATAACTAAAATGATGTTGCATTGTTTGAAAGAAACGCCCAACGTGGGGCTCGAACCCAGGATCCCGAGATTAAGAGTCTCGTGCTCTACCGACTGAGTTAGCCAGGCTGCAACTGCAAAAGGAAGTGCTTCACAACAAAAGATAATAGTGGTGCTATTTCTAGAATAATAATTGGTTTCGAATTACAGTTTATTCTTTAAAGAAAAACATTCAGAACCATGCCTCTTACTGCAAAAAGGTCGAATTGCATGACTAAAATGAAGTTGCATTGTTTGAAAGAAACGCCGAACGTGGGACTCGAACCCACGACACCGAGATTAAGAGTCTCGTGCTCTACCGACTGAGCTAGCCGGGCTGCAACCACAAAAAGAAAGTGCTTCAGGATAAAAGATAATAATGCTATTTCTAGAATAAAAATTCGTTTCGAATTACAGTTTATTCTTTAATGAAAAACATTCAGAACCATCCCTGTTACTGCAGGAAGAATGAATTCCATGACTAAAATGAAGTTGCATTGTTTGAAAGAAACGCTCAAAGTGGGGCTCGAACCCACGACCCCGAGATTAAGAGTCTCGTGCTCTACCGACTGAGCTAGCCGGGCTGAAACTGCAAAAAGAAAGTCCTTCACGACAAAAAATAATAATGATAATTCTAGAATAATAATTGGTTTCGAATTACAGTTTATTCTTTAAAGAAAAACATTAAGAACCATGCCTCTTACTGCAGGAAGATAGATTTCCATAACTAAAATGAAGTTGCATTGTTTGAAAGAAACGCCCAACGTGGGGCTCGAACCCACGACCCCGAGATTAAGAGTCTCGTCCTCTATCGACTGAACTAGCAGAGCTGCTATTCCAAAAAGTAAGTGCTTCGCGATAAAAGATAATAATGCTATTTCTAGAATAATAATTTGTTTCGAATAACAGTTTATTTTTTAATGAAAAACATTCAGAATCATCCCTGTTACTGCAGGAAGAATGAATTCCATAACTAAAATGATGTTGCATTGTTTGAAAGAAACGCCCAACGTGGGGCTCGAACCCAGGATCCCGAGATTAAGAGTCTCGTCCTCTACCGACTGAACTAGCCGAGCTGCTATTCCAAAAAGGAAGTGCTTCGCGATAAAAGATAATAATGCTATTTCTAGAATAATTGGTTTCGAATTACATTTTATTCTTTAAAGAAAAGTATTCAGAACCATCCCTGTTACTGCAGGAAGATAGAATTCCATAACTAAAATGATGTTGCATTGTTTGAAAGAAGCGCCCAACGTGGGGCTCGAACCCAGGATCCCGAGATTAAGAGTCTCGTGCTCTACCGACTGAGTTAGCCGGGCTGCAACTGCAAAAAGAAAGTGCTTCACGACAAAAGATAATAGTGGTGCTATTTCTAGAATAATAATTGGTTTCGAATTACAGTTTATTCTTTAAAGAAAAACATTCAGAACCATGCCTCTTACTGCAAAAAGGTCGAATTGCATAACTAAAATGAAGTTGCATTGTTTGAAAGAAACGCCCAACGTGGGACTCGAACCCACGACACCGAGATTAAGAGTCTCGTGCTCTACCGACTGAGCTAGCCGGGCTGCAACCACAAAAAGAAAGTGCTTCACGATAAAAGATAATAATGATAATTCTAGAATAATAATTGGTTTCGAATTACAGTTTATTCATTAAAGAAAAACATTTAGAACCATCCCTTTTACTGCAGGAAGATAGAATTCCATAACTAAAATGAAGTTGCATTGTTTGAAAGAAGCGGCCAACGTGGGGCTCGAACCCAGGATCCCGAGATTAAGAGTCTCGTGCTCTACCGACTGAGCTAGCCGGGCTGCAACCACAAAAAGAAAGTGCTTCACGATAAAAGATAATAGTGGTGCTATTTCTAGAATAATAATTGGTTTCGAATTACAGTTTATTCTTTAAAGAAAAACATTCAGAACCATGCCTTTTACTGCAAAAAGGTCGAATTGCATAACTAAAATGAAGTTGCATTGTTTGAAAGAAACGCCCAACGTGGGACTCGAACCCACGACACCGAGATTAAGAGTCTCGTGCTCTACCGACTGATCTAGCCATGCTGCAACCACAAAAAGAAAGTGCTTCACGATAAAAGATAATAATGATATTTCTAGAATAATAATTGGTTTCGAATTACAGTTTATTCATTAAAGAAAAACATTTAGAACCATCCCTTTTACTGCAGGAAGATAGAATTCCATAACTAAAATGAAGTTGCATTGTTTGATAGAAGCGGCCAACGTGGGGCTCGAACCCAGGATCCCGAGATTAAGAGTTTCGTGCTCTACCGACTGAGCTAGCCGGGCTGCAACCACAAAAAGAAAGTGCTTCACGATAAAAGATAATAGTGGTGCTATTTCTAGAATAATAATTGGTTTCGAATTACAGTTTATTCTTTAAAGAAAAACATTCAGAACCATGCCTTTTACTGCAAAAAGGTCAAATTGCATAACTAAAATGAAGTTCCATTGTTTGAAAGAAACGCCCAACGTGGGACTCGAACCCACGACACCGAGATTAAGAGTCTCGTGCTCTACCGACTGAGCTAGCCGGGCTGCAACCACAAAAAGAAAGTGCTTCACGATAGAAGATAATAATGCTATTTCTAGAATAATAATTTGTTTCGAATTACAGTTTATTCTTTAATGAAAAACATTCAGAACCATCCCTGTTACTGCAGGAAGAATGAATTCCATAACTAAAATGATGTTGCATTGTTTGAAAGAAACGCCCAACGTGGGGCTCGAACCCACGACCCCAAGATTAAGAGTCTCGTGCTCTACCGACTGAGCTAGCCGGGCTGCAACTGCAAAAAGAAAGTCCTTCACGACAAAAAATAATAATGATAATTCTAGAATAATAATTGGTTTCGAATTACAGTTTATTCTTTAAAGAAAAACATTCAGAACCATGCCTCTTACTGCAAAAAGGTCGAATTGCATGACTAAAATGAAGTTGCATTGTTTGAAAGAAACGCCCAACGTGGGACTCGAACCCACGACACCGAGATTAAGAGTCTCGGCCTCTACCGACTGAGCTAGCCGGGCTGCAACCACAAAAAGAAAGTGCTTCACGATAAAAGATAATAGTGGTGCTATTTCTAGAATAATAATTTGTTTCGAATTACAGTTTATTCTTTAATGAAAAACATTCAGAACCATCCCTGTTACTGCAGGAAGAAGGAATTCCATAACTAAAATGATGTTGCATTGTTTGAAAGAAACGCCCAACGTGGGACTCGAACCCAGGATCCCGAGATTAAGAGTCTCGTGCTCTACCGACTGAGTTAGCCAGGCTGTAACTTCAAAAGGGAGTGCTTCACAACAAAAGATAATATTGGTGCTATTTCTAGAATAATAATTGGTTTCGAATTACAGTTTATTCTTTAAAGAAAAACATTAAGAACCATGCCTCTTACTGCAGGAAGATAGATTTCCATAACTAAAATGAAGTTGCATTGTTTGAAAGAAACGCCCAACGTGGGGCTCGAACCCACGACCCCGAGATTAAGAGTCTCGTCCTCTACCGACTGAGCTAGCCGAGCTGCTATTCCAAAAAGAAAGTGCTTCGCGATAAAAGATAATAATGCTATTTCTAGAATAATAATTTGTTTCGAATTACAGTTTATTTTTTAATGAAAAACATTCAGAACCATGCCTCTTACTGCAAAAAGGTCGAATTGCATGACTAAAATGAAGTTGCATTGTTTGACAGAAACGCCCAACGTGGGGCTCGAACCCACGACCCCGAGATTAAGAGTCTCGTCCTCTACCGACTGAACTAGCAGAGCTGCTATTCCAAAAAGTAAGTGCTTCGCGATAAAAGATAATAATGCTATTTCTAGAATAATTGGTTTCGAATTATATTTTATTCTTTAAAGAAAAGTATTCAGAACCATCCCTGTTACTGCAGGAAGATAGAATTCCATAACTAAAATGATGTTGCATTGTTTGAAAGAAGCGCCCAACGTGGGGCTCGAACCCAGGATCCCGAGATTAAGAGTCTCGTGCTGTACCGACTGAGTTAGCCGGGCTGCAACTGCAAAAAGAAAGTGCTTCACGAGAAAAGATAATAGTGGTGCTATTTCTAGAATAATAATTGGTTTCGAATTACAGTTTATTCTTTAAAGAAAAACATTCAGAACCATGCCTCTTACTGCAAAAAGGTCGAATTGCATAACTAAAATGAAGTTGCATTGTTTGAAAGAAACGCCCAACGTGGGACTCGAACCCACGACACCGAGATTAAGAGTCTCGTGCTCTACCGACTGAGCTAGCCGGGCTGCAACCACAAAAAGAAAGTGCTTCACGATAAAAGATAATAATGCTATTTCTAGAATAATAATTTGTTTCGAATTACAGTTTATTCTTTAATGAAAAACATTCAGAACCATGCCTCTTACTGCAGGAAGATAGATTTCCATGACTAAAATGAAGTTGCATTGTTTGAAAGAAACGCCCAACGTGGGGCTCGAACCCACGACCCCGAGATTAAGAGTCTCGTCTTCTACCGACTGAACTAGCCGAGCTGCTATTCCAAAAAGGAAGTGCTTCGCGATAAAAGATAATAATGCTATTTCTAGAATAATTGGTTTCGAATTACATTTTATTCTTTAAAGAAAAGTATTCAGAACCATCCCTGTTACTGCAGGAAGATAGAATTCCATAACTAAAATGATGTTGCATTGTTTGAAAGAAGCGCCCAACGTGGGGCTCGAACCTAGGATCCCGAGATTAAGAGTCTCGTGCTCTACCGACTGAGTTAGCCAGGCTGCAACTGCAAAAGGAAGTGCTTCACAACAAAAGATAATAGTGGTGCTATTTCTAGAATAATAATTGGTTTCGAATTACAGTTTATTCTTTAAAGAAAAACATTCAGAACCATGCCTCTTACTGCAAAAAGGTCGAATTGCATGACTAAAATGAAGTTGCATTGTTTGAAAGAAACGCCCAACGTGGGACTCGAACCCACGACACCGAGATTAAGAGTCTCGTCCTCTACCGACTGAGCTAGCCGGGCTGCAACCACAAAAAGAAAGTGCTTCACGATAAAAGATAATAATGCTATTTCTAGAATAATAATTTGTTTCGAATTACAGTTTATTCTTTAATGAAAAACATTCAGAACCATCCCTGTTACTGCAGGAAGAATGAATTCCATAACTAAAATGATGTTGCATTGTTTGAAAGAAACGCCCAACGTGGGGCTCGAACCCAGGATCCCGAGATTAAGAGTCTCGTGCTCTACCGACTGAGTTAGCCAGGCTGCAACTGCAAAAGGAAGTGCTTCACAACAAAAGATAATAGTGGTGCTATTTCTAGAATAATAATTGGTTTCGAATTACAGTTTATTCTTTAAAGAAAAGCATTCAGAACCATGCCTCTTACTGCAAAAAGGTCGAATTGCATGACTAAAATGAAGTTGCATTGTTTGAAAGAAACGCCGAACGTGGGACTCGAACCCACGACACCGAGATTAAGAGTCTCGTGCTCTACCGACTGAGCTAGCCGGGCTGCAACCACAAAAAGAAAGTGCTTCAGGATAAAAGATAATAATGCTATTTCTAGAATAAAAATTTGTTTCGAATTACAGTTTATTCTTTAATGAAAAACATTCAGAACCATCCCTGTTACTGCAGGAAGAATGAATTCCATAACTAAAATGATGTTGCATTGTTTGAAAGAAACGCCCAACGTGGGGCTCGAACCCAGGATCCCGAGATTAAGAGTCTCGTGCTCTACCGACTGAGTTAGCCAGGCTGCAACTGCAAAAGGAAGTGCTTCACAACAAAAGATAATAGTGGTGCTATTTCTAGAATAATAATTGGTTTCGAATTACAGTTTATTCTTTAAAGAAAAACATTCAGAACCATGCCTCTTACTGCAAAAAGGTCGAATTGCATGACTAAAATGAAGTTGCATTGTTTGAAAGAAACGCCGAACGTGGGACTCGAACCCACGACCCCGAGATTAAGAGTCTCGTGCTCTACCGACTGAGCTAGCCGGGCTGAAACTGCAAAAAGAAAGTCCTTCACGACAAAAAATAATAATGATAATTCTAGAATAATAATTGGTTTCGAATTACAGTTTATTCTTTAAAGAAAAACATTAAGAACCATGCCTCTTACTGCAGGAAGATAGATTTCCATAACTAAAATGAAGTTGCATTGTTTGAAAGAAACGCCCAACGTGGGGCTCGAACCCACGACCCCGAGATTAAGAGTCTCGTCCTCTATCGACTGAACTAGCAGAGCTGCTATTCCAAAAAGTAAGTGCTTCGCGATAAAAGATAATAATGCTATTTCTAGAATAATAATTTGTTTCGAATAACAGTTTATTTTTTAATGAAAAACATTCAGAATCATCCCTGTTACTGCAGGAAGAATGAATTCCATAACTAAAATGATGTTGCATTGTTTGAAAGAAACGCCCAACGTGGGGCTCGAACCCAGGATCCCGAGATTAAGAGTCTCGTCCTCTACCGACTGAACTAGCCGAGCTGCTATTCCAAAAAGGAAGTGCTTCACGACAAAAGATAATAGTGGTGCTATTTCTAGAATAATAATTGGTTTCGAATTACAGTTTATTCTTTAAAGAAAAGTATTCAGAACCATCCCTGTTACTGCAGGAAGATAGAATTCCATAACTAAAATGATGTTGCATTGTTTGAAAGAAGCGCCCAACGTGGGGCTCGAACCCAGGATCCCGAGATTAAGAGTCTCGTGCTCTACCGACTGAGTTAGCCGGGCTGCAACTGCAAAAAGAAAGTGCTTCACGACAAAAGATAATAGTGGTGCTATTTCTAGAATAATAATTGGTTTCGAATTACAGTTTATTCTTTAAAGAAAAACATTCAGAACCATGCCTCTTACTGCAAAAAGGTCGAATTGCATAACTAAAATGAAGTTGCATTGTTTGAAAGAAACGCCCAACGTGGGACTCGAACCCACGACATCGAGATTAAGAGTCTCGTGCTCTACCGACTGAGCTAGCCGGGCTGCAACCACAAAAAGAAAGTGCTTCACGATAAAAGATAATAATGATAATTCTAGAATAATAATTGGTTTCGAATTACAGTTTATTCATTAAAGAAAAACATTCAGAACCATCCCTGTTACTGCAGGAAGAATGAATTCCATAACTAAAATGATGTTGCATTGTTTGAAAGAAACGCCCAACGTGGGGCTCGAACCCAGGATCCCGAGATTAAGAGTCTCGTGCTCTACCGACTGAGTTAGCCAGGCTGCAACTGCAAAAGGAAGTGCTTCACAACAAAAGATAATAGTGGTGCTATTTCTAGAATAATAATTGGTTTCGAATTACAGTTTATTCTTTAAAGAAAAACATTCAGAACCATGCCTCTTACTGCAAAAAGGTCGAATTGCATGACTAAAATGAAGTTGCATTGTTTGAAAGAAACGCCGAACGTGGGACTCGAACCCACGACACCGAGATTAAGAGTCTCGTGCTCTACCGACTGAGCTAGCCGGGCTGCAACCACAAAAAGAAAGTGCTTCAGGATAAAAGATAATAATGCTATTTCTAGAATAAAAATTTGTTTCGAATTACAGTTTATTCTTTAATGAAAAACATTCAGAACCATCCCTGTTACTGCAGGAAGAATGAATTCCATAACTAAAATGATGTTGCATTGTTTGAAAGAAACGCCCAACGTGGGGCTCGAACCCAGGATCCCGAGATTAAGAGTCTCGTGCTCTACCGACTGAGTTAGCCAGGCTGCAACTTCAAAAGGAAGTGCTTCACAACAAAAGATAATAGTGGTGCTATTTCTAGAATAATAATTGGTTTCGAATTACAGTTTATTCTTTAAAGAAAAACATTCAGAACCATGCCTCTTACTGCAAAAAGGTCGAATTGCATGACTAAAATGAAGTTGCATTGTTTGAAAGAAACGCCGAACGTGGGACTCGAACCCACGACACCGAGATTAAGAGTCTCGTGCTCTACCGACTGAGCTAGCCGGGCTGAAACTGCAAAAAGAAAGTCCTTCACGACAAAAAATAATAATGATAATTCTAGAATAATAATTGGTTTCGAATTACAGTTTATTCTTTAAAGAAAAACATTAAGAACCATGCCTCTTACTGCAGGAAGATAGATTTCCATAACTAAAATGAAGTTGCATTGTTTGAAAGAAACGCCCAACGTGGGGCTCGAACCCACGACCCCGAGATTAAGAGTCTCGTCCTCTATCGACTGAACTAGCAGAGCTGCTATTCCAAAAAGTAAGTGCTTCGCGATAAAAGATAATAATGCTATTTCTAGAATAATAATTTGTTTCGAATAACAGTTTATTTTTTAATGAAAAACATTCAGAATCATCCCTGTTACTGCAGGAAGAATGAATTCCATAACTAAAATGATGTTGCATTGTTTGAAAGAAACGCCCAACGTGGGGCTCGAACCCAGGATCCCGAGATTAAGAGTCTCGTCCTCTACCGACTGAACTAGCCGAGCTGCTATTCCAAAAAGGAAGTGCTTCACGACAAAAGATAATAGTGGTGCTATTTCTAGAATAATAATTGGTTTCGAATTACAGTTTATTCTTTAAAGAAAAGTATTCAGAACCATCCCTGTTACTGCAGGAAGATAGAATTCCATAACTAAAATGATGTTGCATTGTTTGAAAGAAGCGCCCAACGTGGGGCTCGAACCCAGGATCCCGAGATTAAGAGTCTCGTGCTCTACCGACTGAGTTAGCCGGGCTGCAACTGCAAAAAGAAAGTGCTTCACGACAAAAGATAATAGTGGTGCTATTTCTAGAATAATAATTGGTTTCGAATTACAGTTTATTCTTTAAAGAAAAACATTCAGAACCATGCCTCTTACTGCAAAAAGGTCGAATTGCATAACTAAAATGAAGTTGCATTGTTTGAAAGAAACGCCCAACGTGGGACTCGAACCCACGACACCGAGATTAAGAGTCTCGTGCTCTACCGACTGAGCTAGCCGGGCTGCAACCGCAAAAAGAAAGTGCTTCACGATAAAAGATAATAATGATAATTCTAGAATAATAATTGGTTTCGAATTACAGTTTATTCATTAAAGAAAAACATTTAGAACCCCCCATCCCTTTTACTGCAGGAAGATAGAATTCCATAACTAAAATGAAGTTGCATTGTTTGAAAGAAGCGGCCAACGTGGGGCTCGAACCCAGGATCCCGAGATTAAGAGTCTCGTGCTCTACCGACTGAGCTAGCCGGGCTGCAACCACAAAAAGAAAGTGCTTCACGATAAAAGATAATAGTGGTGCTATTTCTAGAATAATAATTGGTTTCGAATTACAGTTTATTCTTTAAAGAAAAACATTCAGAACCATGCCTTTTACTGCAAAAAGGTCGAATTGCATAACTAAAATGAAGTTGCATTGTTTGAAAGAAACGCCCAACGTGGGACTCGAACCCAGGATCCCGAGATTAAGAGTCTCGTGCTCTACCGACTGATCTAGCCATGCTGCAACCACAAAAAGAAAGTGCTTCACGATAAAAGATAATAATGATATTTCTAGAATAATAATTTGTTTCGAATTACAGTTTATTCTTTAATGAAAAACATTCAGAACCATCCCTGTTACTGCAGGAAGAATGAATTCCATAACTAAAATGATGTTGCATTGTTTGAAAGAAACGCCCAACGTGGGGCTCGAACCCACGACCACGAGATTAAGAGTCTCGTGCTCTACCGACTGAGCTAGCCGGGCTGAAACTGCAAAAAGAAAGACCTTCACGACAAAAAATAATAATGATAATTCCAGAATAATAATTGGTTTCGAATTACAGTTTATTCTTTAAAGAAAAACATTAAGAACCATGCCTCTTACTGCAGGAAGATAGATTTCCATGACTAAAATGAAGTTGCATTGTTTGAAAGAAACGCCCAACGTGGGGCTCGAACCCACGACCCCGAGATTAAGAGTCTCGTCCTCTACCGACTGAACTAGCCGAGCTGCTATTCCAAAAAGGAAGTGCTTCGCGATAAGAGATAATAATGCTATTTCTAGAATAATTGGTTTCGAATTACATTTTATTCTTTAAAGAAAAATATTCAGAACCATCCCTGTTACTGCAGGAAGATAGAATTCCATAACTAAAATGATGTTGCTTTGTTTGAAAGAAGCGCCCAACGTGGGGCTCGAACCCAGGATCCTGAGATTAAGAGTCTCGTGCTCTACCGACTGAGTTAGCCGGGCTGCAACTGCAAAAAGAAAGTGCTTCACGACAAAAGATAATAGTGGTGCTATTTCTAGAATAATAATTGGTTTCGAATTACAGTTTATTCTTTAAAGAAAAACATTCAGAACCATGCCTCTTACTGCAAAAAGGTCGAATTGCATAACTAAAATGAAGTTACATTGTTTGAAAGAAACGCCCAACGTGGGACTCGAACCCACGACACCGAGATTAAGAGTCTCGTGCTCTACCGACTGAGCTAGCCGGGATTCAACCACAAAAAGAAAGTGCTTCACGATAAAAGATAATAATGATAATTCTAGAATAATAATTGGTTTCGAATTACAGTTTATTCATTAAAGAAAAACATTTAGAACCATCCCTTTAACTGCAGGAAGATAGAATTCCATAAATAAAATGAAGTTGCATTGTTTGAAAGAAGCGGCCAACGTGGGGCTCGAACCCAGGATCCCGAGATTAAGAGTCTCGTGCTCTACCGACTGAGCTAGCCGGGCTGCAACCACAAAAAGAAATAATTCACGATAAAAGATAATAGTGGTGCTATTTCTAGAATAATAATTGGTTTCGAATTACAGTTTATTCTTTAAAGAAAAACATTCAGAACCATGCCTTTTACTGCAAAAAGGTCGAATTGCATAACTAAAATGAAGTTGCATTGTTTGAAAGAAACGCCCAACGTGGGACTCGAACCCACGACACCGAGATTAAGAGTCTCGTCCTCTACCGACTGAGCTAGCCGGGCTGCAACCACAAAAAGAAAGTGCTTCACGATAAAAGATAATAATGCTATTTCTAGAATAATAATTTGTTTCGAATTACAGTTTATTCTTTAATGAAAAACATTCAGAACCATCCCTGTTACTGCAGGAAGAATGAATTCCATAACTAAAATGATGTTGCATTGTTTGAAAGAAACGCCCAACGTGGGGCTCGAACCCAGGATCCCGAGATTAAGAGTCTCGTGCTCTACCGACTGAGTTAGTCGGCCTGCAACTTCAAAAGGAAGTGCTTCACAACAAAAGATAATAGTGGTGCTATTTCCAGAATAATAATTGGTTTCGAATTACAGTTTATTCTTTAAAGAAAAACATTAAGAACCATGCCTCTTACTGCAGGAAGATAGATTTCCATAACTAAAATGAAGTTGCATTGTTTGAAAGAAACGCTCAAAGTGGGGCTCGAACCCACGACCCCGAGATTAAGAGTCTCGTCCTCTACCGACTGAACCAGCCGAGCTGCTATTCCAAAAAGGAAGTGCTTCGCGATAAAAGATAATAATGCTATTTCTAGAATAATTGGTTTCGAATTACATTTTATTCTTTAAAGAAAAGTATTCAGAACCCCCCATCCCTGTTACTGCAGGAAGATAGAATTCCATAACTAAAATGATGTTGCATTGTTTGAAAGAAGCGCCCAACGTGGGGCTCGAACCCAGGATCCCGAGATTAAGAGTCTCGTGCTCTACCGACTGAGTTAGCCGGGCTGCAACTGCAAAAAGAAAGTGCTTCACGACAAAAGATAATAGTGGTGCTATTTCTAGAATAATAATTGGTTTCGAATTACAGTTTATTCTTTAAAGAAAAACATTCAGAACCATGCCTCTTACTGCAAAAAGGTCGAATTGCATAACTAAAATGAAGTTGCATTGTTTGAAAGAAACGCCCAGCGTGGGACTCGAACCCACGACCCCGAGATTAAGAGTCTCGTGCTCTACCGACTGAGCTAGCCGGGCTGAAACTGCAAAAAGAAAGTCCTTCACGACAAAAAATAATAATGATAATTCTAGAATAATAATTGGTTTCGAATTACAGTTTATTCTTTAAAGAAAAACATTAAGAACCATGCCTCTTACTGCAGGAAGATAGATTTCCATAACTAAAATGAAGTTGCATTGTTTGAAAGAAACGCCCAACGTGGGGCTCGAACCCACGACCCCGAGATTAAGAGTCTCGTCCTCTATCGACTGAACTAGCAGAGCTGCTATTCCAAAAAGTAAGTGCTTCGCGATAAAAGATAATAATGCTATTTCTAGAATAATAATTTGTTTCGAATAACAGTTTATTTTTTAATGAAAAACATTCAGAATCATCCCTGTTACTGCAGGAAGAATGAATTCCATAACTAAAATGATGTTGCATTGTTTGAAAGAAACGCCCAACGTGGGGCTCGAACCCAGGATCCCGAGATTAAGAGTCTCGTCCTCTACCGACTGAACTAGCCGAGCTGCTATTCCAAAAAGGAAGTGCTTCACGACAAAAGATAATAGTGGTGCTATTTCTAGAATAATAATTGGTTTCGAATTACAGTTTATTCTTTAAAGAAAAGTATTCAGAACCATCCCTGTTACTGCAGGAAGATAGAATTCCATAACTAAAATGATGTTGCATTGTTTGAAAGAAGCGCCCAACGTGGGGCTCGAACCCAGGATCCCGAGATTAAGAGTCTCGTGCTCTACCGACTGAGTTAGCCGGGCTGCAACTGCAAAAAGAAAGTGCTTCACGACAAAAGATAATAGTGGTGCTATTTCTAGAATAATAATTGGTTTCGAATTACAGTTTATTCTTTAAAGAAAAACATTCAGAACCATGCCTCTTACTGCAAAAAGGTCGAATTCCATAACTAAAATGATGTTGCATTGTTTGAAAGAAACGCCCAACGTGGGACTCGAACCCACGACATCGAGATTAAGAGTCTCGTGCTCTACCGACTGAGCTAGCCGGGCTGCAACCACAAAAAGAAAGTGCTTCACGATAAAAGATAATAATGATAATTCTAGAATAATAATTGGTTTCGAATTACAGTTTATTCATTAAAGAAAAACATTCAGAACCATCCCTGTTACTGCAGGAAGAATGAATTCCATAACTAAAATGATGTTGCATTGTTTGAAAGAAACGCCCAACGTGGGGCTCGAACCCAGGATCCCGAGATTAAGAGTCTCGTGCTCTACCGACTGAGTTAGCCAGGCTGCAACTGCAAAAGGAAGTGCTTCACAACAAAAGATAATAGTGGTGCTATTTCTAGAATAATAATTGGTTTCGAATTACAGTTTATTCTTTAAAGAAAAACATTCAGAACCATGCCTCTTACTGCAAAAAGGTCGAATTGCATGACTAAAATGAAGTTGCATTGTTTGAAAGAAACGCCGAACGTGGGACTCGAACCCACGACACCGAGATTAAGAGTCTCGTGCTCTACCGACTGAGCTAGCCGGGCTGCAACCACAAAAAGAAAGTGCTTCAGGATAAAAGATAATAATGCTATTTCTAGAATAAAAATTTGTTTCGAATTACAGTTTATTCTTTAATGAAAAACATTCAGAACCATCCCTGTTACTGCAGGAAGAATGAATTCCATAACTAAAATGATGTTGCATTGTTTGAAAGAAACGCCCAACGTGGGGCTCGAACCCAGGATCCCGAGATTAAGAGTCTCGTGCTCTACCGACTGAGTTAGCCAGGCTGCAACTGCAAAAGGAAGTGCTTCACAACAAAAGATAATAGTGGTGCTATTTCTAGAATAATAATTGGTTTCGAATTACAGTTTATTCTTTAAAGAAAAACATTCAGAACCATGCCTCTTACTGCAAAAAGGTCGAATTGCATGACTAAAATGAAGTTGCATTGTTTGAAAGAAACGCCGAACGTGGGACTCGAACCCACGACCCCGAGATTAAGAGTCTCGTGCTCTACCGACTGAGCTAGCCGGGCTGAAACTGCAAAAAGAAAGTCCTTCACGACAAAAAATAATAATGATAATTCTAGAATAATAATTGGTTTCGAATTACAGTTTATTCTTTAAAGAAAAACATTAAGAACCATGCCTCTTACTGCAGGAAGATAGATTTCCATAACTAAAATGAAGTTGCATTGTTTGAAAGAAACGCCCAACGTGGGGCTCGAACCCACGACCCCGAGATTAAGAGTCTCGTCCTCTACCGACTGAACTAGCAGAGCTGCTATTCCAAAAAGTAAGTGCTTCGCGATAAAAGATAATAATGCTATTTCTAGAATAATAATTTGTTTCGAATAACAGTTTATTTTTTAATGAAAAACATTCAGAATCATCCCTGTTACTGCAGGAAGAATGAATTCCATAACTAAAATGATGTTGCATTGTTTGAAAGAAACGCCCAACGTGGGGCTCGAACCCAGGATCCCGAGATTAAGAGTCTCGTCCTCTACCGACTGAACTAGCCGAGCTGCTATTCCAAAAAGGAAGTGCTTCACGACAAAAGATAATAGTGGTGCTATTTCTAGAATAATAATTGGTTTCGAATTACAGTTTATTCTTTAAAGAAAAAACATTCAGAACCATGCCTGTTACTGCAGGAAGATAGAATTCCATAACTAAAATGATGTTGCATTGTTTGAAAGAAGCGCCCAACGTGGGGCTCGAACCCAGGATCCCGAGATTAAGAGTCTCGTGCTCTACCGACTGAGCTAGCCGGGCTGCAACTGCAAAAAGAAAGTGCTTCACGACAAAAGATAATAGTGGTGCTATTTCTAGAATAATAATTGGTTTCGAATTACAGTTTATTCTTTAAAGAAAAACATTCAGAACCATGCCTCTTACTGCAAAAAGGTCGAATTGCATAACTAAAATGAAGTTGCATTGTTTGAAAGAAACGCCCAACGTGGGACTCGAACCCACGACACCGAGATTAAGAGTCTCGTGCTCTACCGACTGAGCTAGCCGGGCTGCAACCACAAAAAGAAAGTGCTTCACGATAAAAGATAATAATGATAATTCTAGAATAATAATTGGTTTCGAATTACAGTTTATTCATTAAAGAAAAACATTTAGAACCCCCCATCCCTTTTACTGCAGGAAGATAGAATTCCATAACTAAAATGAAGTTGCATTGTTTGAAAGAAGCGGCCAACGTGGGGCTCGAACCCAGGATCCCGAGATTAAGAGTCTCGTGCTCTACCGACTGAGCTAGCCGGGCTGCAACCACAAAAAGAAAGTGCTTCACGATAAAAGATAATAGTGGTGCTATTTCTAGAATAATAATTGGTTTCGAATTACAGTTTATTCTTTAAAGAAAAACATTCAGAACCATGCCTTTTACTGCAAAAAGGTCGAATTGCATAACTAAAATGAAGTTGCATTGTTTGAAAGAAACGCCCAACGTGGGACTCGAACCCACGACACCGAGATTAAGAGTCTCGTGCTCTACCGACTGATCTAGCCATGCTGCAACCACAAAAAGAAAGTGCTTCACGATAAAAGATAATAATGATATTTCTAGAATAATAATTTGTTTCGAATTACAGTTTATTCTTTAATGAAAAACATTCAGAACCATCCCTGTTACTGCAGGAAGAATGAATTCCATAACTAAAATGATGTTGCATTGTTTGAAAGAAACGCCCAACGTGGGGCTCGAACCCACGACACCGAGATTAAGAGTCTCGTGCTCTACCGACTGAGCTAGCCGGGCTGAAACTGCAAAAAGAAAGACCTTCACGACAAAAAATAATAATGATAATTCCAGAATAATAATTGGTTTCGAATTACAGTTTATTCTTTAAAGAAAAACATTAAGAACCATGCCTCTTACTGCAGGAAGATAGATTTCCATGACTAAAATGAAGTTGCATTGTTTGAAAGAAACGCCCAACGTGGGGCTCGAACCCACGACCCCGAGATTAAGAGTCTCGTCCTCTACCGACTGAACTAGCCGAGCTGCTATTCCAAAAAGGAAGTGCTTCGCGATAAGAGATAATAATGCTATTTCTAGAATAATTGGTTTCGAATTACATTTTATTCTTTAAAGAAAAATATTCAGAACCATCCCTGTTACTGCAGGAAGATAGAATTCCATAACTAAAATGATGTTGCTTTGTTTGAAAGAAGCGCCCAACGTGGGGCTCGAACCCAGGATCCTGAGATTAAGAGTCTCGTGCTCTACCGACTGAGTTAGCCGGGCTGCAACTGCAAAAAGAAAGTGCTTCACGACAAAAGATAATAGTGGTGCTATTTCTAGAATAATAATTGGTTTCGAATTACAGTTTATTCTTTAAAGAAAAACATTCAGAACCATGCCTCTTACTGCAAAAAGGTCGAATTGCATAACTAAAATGAAGTTACATTGTTTGAAAGAAACGCCCAACGTGGGACTCGAACCCACGACACCGAGATTAAGAGTCTCGTGCTCTACCGACTGAGCTAGCCGGGATTCAACCACAAAAAGAAAGTGCTTCACGATAAAAGATAATAATGATAATTCTAGAATAATAATTGGTTTCGAATTACAGTTTATTCATTAAAGAAAAACATTTAGAACCATCCCTTTAACTGCAGGAAGATAGAATTCCATAAATAAAATGAAGTTGCATTGTTTGAAAGAAGCGGCCAACGTGGGGCTCGAACCCAGGATCCCGAGATTAAGAGTCTCGTGCTCTACCGACTGAGCTAGCCGGGCTGCAACCACAAAAAGAAATAATTCACGATAAAAGATAATAGTGGTGCTATTTCTAGAATAATAATTGGTTTCGAATTACAGTTTATTCTTTAAAGAAAAACATTCAGAACCATGCCTTTTACTGCAAAAAGGTCGAATTGCATAACTAAAATGAAGTTGCATTGTTTGAAAGAAACGCCCAACGTGGGACTCGAACCCACGACACCGAGATTAAGAGTCTCGTCCTCTACCGACTGAGCTAGCCGGGCTGCAACCACAAAAAGAAAGTGCTTCACGATAAAAGATAATAATGCTATTTCTAGAATAATAATTTGTTTCGAATTACAGTTTATTCTTTAATGAAAAACATTCAGAACCATCCCTGTTACTGCAGGAAGAATGAATTCCATAACTAAAATGATGTTGCATTGTTTGAAAGAAACGCCCAACGTGGGGCTCGAACCCAGGATCCCGAGATTAAGAGTCTCGTGCTCTACCGACTGAGTTAGTCGGCCTGCAACTTCAAAAGGAAGTGCTTCACAACAAAAGATAATAGTGGTGCTATTTCCAGAATAATAATTGGTTTCGAATTACAGTTTATTCTTTAAAGAAAAACATTAAGAACCATGCCTCTTACTGCAGGAAGATAGATTTCCATAACTAAAATGAAGTTGCATTGTTTGAAAGAAACGCTCAAAGTGGGGCTCGAACCCACGACCCCGAGATTAAGAGTCTCGTCCTCTACCGACTGAACCAGCCGAGCTGCTATTCCAAAAAGGAAGTGCTTCGCGATAAAAGATAATAATGCTATTTCTAGAATAATTGGTTTCGAATTACATTTTATTCTTTAAAGAAAAGTATTCAGAACCCCCCATCCCTGTTACTGCAGGAAGATAGAATTCCATAACTAAAATGATGTTGCATTGTTTGAAAGAAGCGCCCAACGTGGGGCTCGAACCCAGGATCCCGAGATTAAGAGTCTCGTGCTCTACCGACTGAGTTAGCCGGGCTGCAACTGCAAAAAGAAAGTGCTTCACGACAAAAGATAATAGTGGTGCTATTTCTAGAATAATAATTGGTTTCGAATTACAGTTTATTCTTTAAAGAAAAACATTCAGAACCATGCCTCTTACTGCAAAAAGGTCGAATTGCATAACTAAAATGAAGTTGCATTGTTTGAAAGAAACGCCCAGCGTGGGACTCGAACCCACGACACCGAGATTAAGAGTCTCGTGCTCTACCGACTGAGCTAGCCGGGCTGCAACCACAAAAAGAAAGTGCTTCACGATAAAAGATAATAATGATAATTCTAGAATAATAATTGGTTTCGAATTACAGTTTATTCATTAAAGAAAAACATTTAGAACCCCCCCCCATCCCTTTTACTGCAGGAAGATAGAATTCCATAACTAAAATGAAGTTGCATTGTTTGAAAGAAGCGGCCAACGTGGGGCTCGAACCCAGGATCCCGAGATTAAGAGTCTCGTGCTCTACCGACTGAGCTAGCCGGGCTGCAACCACAAAAAGAAAGTGCTTCACGATAAAAGGTAATAGTGGTGCTATTTCTAGAATAATAATTGGTTTCGAATTACAGTTTATTCTTTAAAGAAAAACATTCAGAACCATGCCTTTTACTGCAAAAAGGTCGAATTGCATAACTAAAATGAAGTTGCATTGTTTGAAAGAAACGCCCAACGTGGGACTCGAACCCACGACACCGAGATTAAGAGTCTCGTCCTCTACCGACTGAGCTAGCCGGGCTGCAACCACAAAAAGAAAGTGCTTCACGATAAAAGATAATAATGCTATTTCTAGAATAATAATTTGTTTCGAATTACAGTTTATTCTTTAATGAAAAACATTCAGAACCATCCCTGTTACTGCAGGAAGAATGAATTCCATAACTAAAATGATGTTGCATTGTTTGAAAGAAACGCCCAACGTGGGGCTCGAACCCAGGATCCCGAGATTAAGAGTCTCGTGCTCTACCGACTGAGTTAGTCGGCCTGCAACTTCAAAAGGAAGTGCTTCACAACAAAAGATAATAGTGGTGCTATTTCTAGAATAATAATTGGTTTCGAATTACAGTTTATTCTTTAAAGAAAAACATTAAGAACCCCATGCCTCTTACTGCAGGAAGATAGATTTCCATAACTAAAATGAAGTTGCATTGTTTGAAAGAAACGCTCAAAGTGGGGCTCGAACCCACGACCCCGAGATTAAGAGTCTCGTCCTCTACCGACTGAACCAGCCGAGCTGCTATTCCAAAAAGGAAGTGCTTCGCGATAAAAGATAATAATGCTATTTCTAGAATAATTGGTTTCGAATTACATTTTATTCTTTAAAGAAAAGTATTCAGAACCATCCCTGTTACTGCAGGAAGATAGAATTCCATAACTAAAATGATGTTGCATTGTTTGAAAGAAGCGCCCAACGTGGGGCTCGAACCCAGGATCCCGAGATTAAGAGTCTCGTGCTCTACCGACTGAGTTAGCCGGGCTGCAACTGCAAAAAGAAAGTGCTTCACGACAAAAGATAATAGTGGTGCTATTTCTAGAATAATAATTGGTTTCGAATTACAGTTTATTCTTTAAAGAAAAACATTCAGAACCATGCCTCTTACTGCAAAAAGGTCGAATTGCATAACTAAAATGAAGTTGCATTGTTTGAAAGAAACGCCCAGCGTGGGACTCGAACCCACGTCACCGAGATTAAGAGTCTCGTGCTCTACCGACTGAGCTAGCCGGGCTGAAACCACAAAAAGAAAGTGCTTCACGATAAAAGATAATAGTGGTGCTATTTCTAGAATAATAATTGGTTTCGAATTACAGTTTATTCTTTAATGAAAAACATTCAGAACCATCCCTGTTACTGCAGGAAGAATGAATTCCATAACTAAAATGATGTTGCATTGTTTGAAAGAAACGCCCAACGTGGGGCTCGAACCCACGACCACGAGATTAAGAGTCTCGTGCTCTACCGACTGAGCTAGCCGGGCTGAAACTGCAAAAAGAAAGACCTTCACGACAAAAAATAATAATGATAATTCCAGAATAATAATTTGTTTCGAATTACAGTTTATTCTTTAATGAAAAACATTCAGAACCATCCCTGTTACTGCAGGAAGAATGAATTCCATAACTAAAATGAAGTTGCATTGTTTGAAAGAAACGCCCAACGTGGGGCTCGAACCCACGACCCCGAGATTAAGAGTCTCGTCCTCTACCGACTGAACTAGCCGAGCTGCTATTCCAAAAAGGAAGTGCTTCGCGATAAGAGATAATAATGCTATTTCTAGAATAATTGGTTTCGAATTACATTTTATTCTTTAAAGAAAAATATTCAGAACCATCCCTGTTACTGCAGGAAGATAGAATTCCATAACTAAAATGATGTTGCTTTGTTTGAAAGAAGCGCCCAACGTGGGGCTCGAACCCAGGATCCTGAGATTAAGAGTCTCGTGCTCTACCGACTGAGTTAGCCGGGCTGCAACTGCAAAAAGAAAGTGCTTCACGACAAAAGATAATAGTGGTGCTATTTCTAGAATAATAATTGGTTTCGAATTACAGTTTATTCTTTAAAGAAAAACATTCAGAACCATGCCTCTTACTGCAAAAAGGTCGAATTGCATAACTAAAATGAAGTTACATTGTTTGAAAGAAACGCCCAACGTGGGACTCGAACCCACGACACCGAGATTAAGAGTCTCGTGCTCTACCGACTGAGCTAGCCGGGCTGCAACCACAAAAAGAAAGTGCTTCACGATAAAAGATAATAATGATAATTCTAGGATAATAATTGGTTTCGAATTACAGTTTATTCATTAAAGAAAAACATTTAGAACCATCCCTTTAACTGCAGGAAGATAGAATTCCATAAATAAAATGAAGTTGCATTGTTTGAAAGAAACGGCCAACGTGGGGCTCGAACCCAGGATCCCGAGATTAAGAGTCTCGTGCTCTACCGACTGAGCTAGCCGGGCTGCAACCACAAAAAGAAAGTGCTTCACGATAAAAGATAATAGTGGTGCTATTTCTAGAATAATAATTGGTTTCGAATTACAGTTTATTCTTTAAAGAAAAACATTCAGAACCATGCCTTTTACTGCAAAAAGGTCGAATTGCATAACTAAAATGAAGTTGCATTGTTTGAAAGAAACGCCCAACGTGGGACTCGAACCCACGACACCGAGATTAAGAGTCTCGTCCTCTACCGACTGAGCTAGCCGGGCTGCAACCACAAAAAGAAAGTGCTTCACGATAAAAGATAATAATGCTATTTCTAGAATAATAATTTGTTTCGAATTACAGTTTATTCTTTAATGAAAAACATTCAGAACCATACCTGTTACTGCAGGAAGAATGAATTCCATAACTAAAATGATGTTGCATTGTTTGAAAGAAACGCCCAACGTGGGACTCGAACCCAGGATCCCGAGATTAAGAGTCTCGTGCTCTACCGACTGAGTTAGCCAGGCTGTAACTTCAAAAGGGAGTGCTTCACAACAAAAGATAATATTGGTGCTATTTCTAGAATAATAATTGGTTTCGAATTACAGTTTATTCTTTAAAGAAAAACATTAAGAACCATGCCTCTTACTGCAGGAAGATAGATTTCCATAACTAAAATGAAGTTGCATTGTTTGAAAGAAACGCCCAACGTGGGGCTCGAACCCACGACCCCGAGATTAAGAGTCTCGTCCTCTACCGACTGAGCTAGCCGAGCTGCTATTCCAAAAAGTAAGTGCTTCGCGATAAAAGATAATAATGCTATTTCTAGAATAATAATTTGTTTCGAATTACAGTTTATTTTTTAATGAAAAACATTCAGAACCATGCCTCTTACTGCAAAAAGGTCGAATTGCATGACTAAAATGAAGTTGCATTGTTTGACAGAAACGCCCAACGTGGGGCTCGAACCCACGACCCCGAGATTAAGAGTCTCGTCCTCTACCGACTGAACTAGCAGAGCTGCTATTCCAAAAAGTAAGTGCTTCGCGATAAAAGATAATAATACTATTTCTAGAATAATTGGTTTCGAATTATATTTTATTCTTTAAAGAAAAGTATTCAGAACCATCCCTGTTACTGCAGGAAGATAGAATTCCATAACTAAAATGATGTTGCATTGTTTGAAAGAACGCCCAACGTGGGGCTCGAACCCAGGATCCCGAGATTAAGAGTCTCGTGCTGTACCGACTGAGTTAGCCGGGCTGCAACTGCAAAAAGAAAGTGCTTCACGAGAAAAGATAATAGTGGTGCTATTTCTAGAATAATAATTGGTTTCGAATTACAGTTTATTCTTTAAAGAAAAACATTCAGAACCATGCCTCTTACTGCAAAAAGGTCGAATTGCATAACTAAAATGAAGTTGCATTGTTTGAAAGAAACGCCCAACGTGGGACTCGAACCCACGACACCGAGATTAAGAGTCTCGTGCTCTACCGACTGAGCTAGCCGAGCTGCAACCACGAAAAGAAAGTGCTTCACGATAAAAGATAATAATGATAATTCTAGAATAATAATTGGTTTCGAATTACAGTTTATTCATTAAAGAAAAACATTTAGAACCATCCCTTTTACTGCAGGAAGATAGAATTCCATAACTAAAATGAAGTTGCATTGTTTGAAAGAAGCGGCCAACGAGGGGCTCGAACCCAGGATCCCGAGATTAAGAGTCTCGTGCTCTACCGACAGAGCTAGCCGGGCTGCAACCACAAAAAGAAAGTGCTTCACGATAAAAGATAATAATGCTATTTCTAGAATAATAATTTGTTTCGAATTACAGTTTATTCTTTAATGAAAAACATTCAGAACCATCCCTGTTACTGCAGGAAGAATGAATTCCATAACTAAAATGATGTTGTATTGTTTGAAAGAAACGCCCAACGTGGGGCTCGAACCCACGACCCCGAGATTAAGAGTCTCGTCCTCTACCGACTGAGCTAGCCGAGCTGCTATTCCAAAAAGTAAGTGCTTCGCGATAAAAGATAATAATGCTATTTCTAGAATAATAATTTGTTTCGAATTACAGTTTATTCTTTAATGAAAAACATTAAGAACCATGCCTCTTACTGCAGGAAGATAGATTTCCATGACTAAAATGAAGTTGCATTGTTTGAAAGAAACGCCCAACGTGGGGCTCGAACCCACGACCCCGAGATTAAGAGTCTCGTCTTCTACCGACTGAACTAGCCGAGCTGCTATTCCAAAAAGGAAGTGCTTCGCGATAAAAGATAATAATGCTATTTCTAGAATAATTGGTTTCGAATTACATTTTATTCTTTAAAGAAAAGTATTCAGAACCATCCCTGTTACTGCAGGAAGATAGAATTCCATAACTAAAATGATGTTGCATTGTTTGAAAGAAGCGCCCAACGTGGGGCTCGAACCTAGGATCCCGAGATTAAGAGTCTCGTGCTCTACCGACTGAGCTAGCCGGGCTGCAACCACACAAAGAAAGTGCTTCACGATAAAAGATAATAGTGGTGCTATTTCTAGAATAATAATTGGTTTCGAATTACAGTTTATTCTTTAAAGAAAAACATTCAGAACCATGCCTTTTACTGCAAAAAGGTCGAATTGCATAACTAAAATGAAGTTGCATTGTTTGAAAGAAACGCCCAACGTGGGACTCGAACCCACGACACCGAGATTAAGAGTCTCGTGCTCTACCGACTGAGCTAGCCGGGCTGCAACCACAAAAAGAAAGTGCTTCACGATAAAAGATAATAATGCTATTTCTAGAATAATAATTTGTTTCGAATTACAGTTTATTCTTTAATGATAAACATTCAGAACCATCCCTGTTACTGCAGGAAGAATGAATTCCATAACTAAAATGATGTTGCATTGTTTGAAAGAAACGCCCAACGTGGGGCTCGAACCCACGACCACAAGATTAAGAGTCTCGTGCTCTACCGACTGAGCTAGCCGGGCTGCAACTGCAAAAAGAAAGTCCTTCACGACAAAAAATAATAATGATAATTCTAGAATAATAATTGGTTTCGAATTACAGTTTATTCTTTAAAGAAAAACATTCAGAACCATGCCTCTTACTGCAAAAAGGTCGAATTGCATGACTAAAATGAAGTTGCATTGTTTGAAAGAAACGCCCAACGTGGGACTCGAACCCACGACACCGAGATTAAGAGTCTCGTCCTCTACCGACTGAGTTAGCCAGTCTGCAACTGCAAAAGGAAGTGCTTCACAACAAAAGATAATAGTGGTGCTATTTCTAGAATAATAATTGGTTTCGAATTACAGTTTATTCTTTAAAGAAAAACATTCAGAACCATGCCTCTTACTGCAAAAAGGTCGAATTGCATGACTAAAATGAAGTTGCATTGTTTGAAAGAAACGCCGAACGTGGGACTCGAACCCACGACACCGAGATTAAGAGTCTCGTGCTCTACCGACTGAGCTAGCCGGGCTGCAACCACAAAAAGAAAGTGCTTCAGGATAAAAGATAATAATGCTATTTCTAGAATAAAAATTTGTTTCGAATTACAGTTTATTCTTTAATGAAAAACATTCAGAACCATCCCTGTTACTGGAGGAAGAATGAATTCCATAACTAAAATGATGTTGCATTGTTTGAAAGAAACGTCCAACGTGGGGCTCGAACCCACGACCCCGAGATTAAGAGTCTCGTGCTCTACCGACTGAGCTAGCCGGGCTGAAACTGCAAAAAGAAAGTCCTTCACGACAAAAAATAATAATGATAATTCTAGAATAATAATTGGTTTCGAATTACAGTTTATTCTTTAAAGAAAAACATTAAGAACCATGCTTCTTACTGCAGGAAGATAGATTTCCATAACTAAAATGAAGTTGCATTGTTTGAAAGAAACGCCCAACGTGGGGCTCGAACCCACGACCCCGATATTAAGAGTCTCGTCCTCTACCGACTGAACTAGCAGAGCTGCTATTCCAAAAAGTAAGTGCTTCGCGATAAAAGATAATAATGCTATTTCTAGAATAATTGGTTTCGAATTACATTTTATTCTTTAAAGAAAAGTATTCAGAACCCCATCCCTGTTACTGCAGGAAGATAGAATTCCATAACTAAAATGATGTTGCATTGTTTGAAAGAAGCGCCCAACGTGGGGCTCGAACCTAGGATCCCGAGATTAAGAGTCTCGTGCTCTACCGACTGAGCTAGCCGGGCTGCAACCACACAAAGAAAGTGCTTCACGATAAAAGATAATAGTGGTGCTATTTCTAGAATAATAATTGGTTTCGAATTACAGTTTATTCTTTAAAGAAAAACATTCAGAACCATGCCTTTTACTGCAAAAAGGTCGAATTGCATAACTAAAATGAAGTTGCATTGTTTGAAAGAAACGCCCAACGTGGGACTCGAACCCACGACACCGAGATTAAGAGTCTCGTGCTCTACCGACTGAGCTAGCCGGGCTGCAACCACAAAAAGAAAGTGCTTCACGATAAAAGATAATAATGCTATTTCTAGAATAATAATTTGTTTCGAATTACAGTTTATTCTTTAATGATAAACATTCAGAACCATCCCTGTTACTGCAGGAAGAATGAATTCCATAACTAAAATGATGTTGCATTGTTTGAAAGAAACGCCCAACGTGGGGCTCGAACCCACGACCACAAGATTAAGAGTCTCGTGCTCTACCGACTGAGCTAGCCGGGCTGCAACTGCAAAAAGAAAGTCCTTCACGACAAAAAATAATAATGATAATTCTAGAATAATAATTGGTTTCGAATTACAGTTTATTCTTTAAAGAAAAACATTCAGAACCATGCCTCTTACTGCAAAAAGGTCGAATTGCATGACTAAAATGAAGTTGCATTGTTTGAAAGAAACGCCCAACGTGGGACTCGAACCCACGACACCGAGATTAAGAGTCTCGTCCTCTACCGACTGAGTTAGCCAGTCTGCAACTGCAAAAGGAAGTGCTTCACAACAAAAGATAATAGTGGTGCTATTTCTAGAATAATAATTGGTTTCGAATTACAGTTTATTCTTTAAAGAAAAACATTCAGAACCATGCCTCTTACTGCAAAAAGGTCGAATTGCATGACTAAAATGAAGTTGCATTGTTTGAAAGAAACGACGAACGTGGGACTCGAACCCACGACACCGAGATTAAGAGTCTCGTGCTCTACCGACTGAGCTAGCCGGGCTGCAAATACAAAAAGAAAGTGCTTCAGGATAAAAGATAATAATGCTATTTCTAGAATAATTGGTTTCGAATTATATTTTATTCTTTAAAGAAAAGTATTCAGAACCATCCCTGTTACTGCAGGAAGATAGAATTCCATAACTAAAATGATGTTGCATTGTTTGAAAGAAGCGTCCAACGTGGGGCTCGAACCCAGGATCCCGAGATTAAGAGTCTCGTGCTGTACCGACTGAGTTAGCCGGGCTGCAACTGCAAAAAGAAAGTGCTTCACGAGAAAAGATAATAGTGGTGCTATTTCTAGAATAATAATTGGTTTTGAATTACAGTTTATTCTTTAAAGAAAAACATTCAGAACCATGCCTCTTACTGCAAAAAGGTCGAATTGCATGACTAAAATGAAGTTGCATTGTTTGAAAGAAACGCCCAACGTGGGACTCGAACCCACGACACCGAGATTAAGAGTCTCGTCCTCTACCGACTGAGTTAGCCAGTCTGCAACTGCAAAAGGAAGTGCTTCACAACATAAGATAATAGTGGTGCTATTTCTAGAATAATAATTGGTTTCGAATTACAGTTTATTCTTTAAAGAAAAACATTCAGAACCATGCCTCTTACTGCAAAAAGGTCAAATTGCATGACTAAAATGAAGTTGCATTGTTTGAAAGAAACGCCGAACGTGGGACTCGAACCCACGACACCGAGATTAAGAGTCTCGTGCTCTACCGACTGAGCTAGCCGGGCTGCAACCACAAAAAGAAAGTGCTTCAGGATAAAAGATAATAATGCTATTTCTAGAATAAAAATTTGTTTCGAATTACAGTTTATTCTTTAATGAAAAACATTCAGAACCATCCCTGTTACTGCAGGAAGAATGAATTCCATAACTAAAATGATGTTGCATTGTTTGAAAGAAACGTCCAACGTGGGGCTCGAACCCACGACCCCGAGATTAAGAGTCTCGTGCTCTACCGACTGAGCTAGCCGGGCTGAAACTGCAAAAAGAAAGTCCTTCACGACAAAAAATAATAATGATAATTCTAGAATAATAATTGGTTTCGAATTACAGTTTATTCTTTAAAGAAAAACATTAAGAACCATGCTTCTTACTGCAGGAAGATAGATTTCCATAACTAAAATGAAGTTGCATTGTTTGAAAGAAACGCCCAACGTGGGGCTCGAACCCACGACCCCGAGATTAAGAGTCTCGTCCTCTACCGACTGAACTAGCAGAGCTGCTATTCCAAAAAGTAAGTGCTTCGCGATAAAAGATAATAATGCTATTTCTAGAATAATTGGTTTCGAATTATATTTTATTCTTTAAAGAAAAGTATTCAGAACCATCCCTGTTACTGCAGGAAGATAGAATTCCATAACTAAAATGATGTTGCATTGTTTGAAAGAAGCGTCCAACGTGGGGCTCGAACCCAGGATCCCGAGATTAAGAGTCTCGTGCTGTACCGACTGAGTTAGCCGGGCTGCAACTGCAAAAAGAAAGTGCTTCACGAGAAAAGATAATAGTGGTGCTATTTCTAGAATAATAATTGGTTTCGAATTACAGTTTATTCTTTAAAGAAAAACATTCAGAACCATGCCTCTTACTGCAAAAAGGTCGAATTGCATAACTAAAATGAAGTTGCATTGTTTGAAAGAAACGCCCAACGTGGGACTCGAACCCACGACACCGAGAATAAGAGTCTCGTGCTCTACCGACTGAGCTAGCCGGGATGCAACCACAAAAAGAAAGTGCTTCACGATAAAAGATAATAATGCTATTTCTTGAATAATAATTTGTTTCGAATTACAGTTTATTCATTAAAGAAAAACATTTAGAACCCCATCCCTTTTACTGTAGGAAGATAGAATTCCATAACTAAAATGAAGTTGCATTGTTTGAAAGAAGCGGCCAACGTGGGGCTCGAACCCAGGATCCCGAGATTAAGAGTCTCGTGCTCTACCGACAGAGCTAGCCGGGCTGCAACCACAAAAAGAAAGTGCTTCACGATAAAAGATAATAGTGGTGCTATTTCTAGAATAATAATTGGTTTCGAATTACAGTTTATTCTTTAAAGAAAAACATTCAGAACCATGCCTTTTTCTGCAAAAAGGTCGAATTGCATAACTAAAATGAAGTTGCATTGTTTGAAAGAAACGCCCAACGTGGGACTCGAACCCACGACACCGAGATTAAGAGTCTCGTCCTCTACCGACTGAGTTAGCCAGTCTGCAACTGCAAAAGGAAGTGCTTCACAACAAAAGATAATAGTGGTGCTATTTCTAGAATAATAATTGGTTTCGAATTACAGTTTATTCTTTAAAGAAAAACATTCAGAACCATGCCTCTTACTGCAAAAAGGTCGAATTGCATGACTAAAATGAAGTTGCATTGTTTGAAAGAAACGACGAACGTGGGACTCGAACCCACGACACCGAGATTAAGAGTCTCGTGCTCTACCGACTGAGCTAGCCGGGCTGCAAATACAAAAAGAAAGTGCTTCAGGATAAAAGATAATAATGCTATTTCTAGAATAATTGGTTTCGAATTATATTTTATTCTTTAAAGAAAAGTATTCAGAACCATCCCTGTTACTGCAGGAAGATAGAATTCCATAACTAAAATGATGTTGCATTGTTTGAAAGAAGCGTCCAACGTGGGGCTCGAACCCAGGATCCCGAGATTAAGAGTCTCGTGCTGTACCGACTGAGTTAGCCGGGCTGCAACTGCAAAAAGAAAGTGCTTCACGAGAAAAGATAATAGTGGTGCTATTTCTAGAATAATAATTGGTTTTGAATTACAGTTTATTCTTTAAAGAAAAACATTCAGAACCATGCCTCTTACTGCAAAAAGGTCGAATTGCATGACTAAAATGAAGTTGCATTGTTTGAAAGAAACGCCCAACGTGGGACTCGAACCCACGACACCGAGATTAAGAGTCTCGTCCTCTACCGACTGAGTTAGCCAGTCTGCAACTGCAAAAGGAAGTGCTTCACAACATAAGATAATAGTGGTGCTATTTCTAGAATAATAATTGGTTTCGAATTACAGTTTATTCTTTAAAGAAAAACATTCAGAACCATGCCTCTTACTGCAAAAAGGTCAAATTGCATGACTAAAATGAAGTTGCATTGTTTGAAAGAAACGCCGAACGTGGGACTCGAACCCACGACACCGAGATTAAGAGTCTCGTGCTCTACCGACTGAGCTAGCCGGGCTGCAACCACAAAAAGAAAGTGCTTCAGGATAAAAGATAATAATGCTATTTCTAGAATAAAAATTTGTTTCGAATTACAGTTTATTCTTTAATGAAAAACATTCAGAACCATCCCTGTTACTGCAGGAAGAATGAATTCCATAACTAAAATGATGTTCCATTGTTTGAAAGAAACGTCCAACGTGGGGCTCGAACCCACGACCCCGAGATTAAGAGTCTCGTGCTCTACCGACTGAGCTAGCCGGGCTGAAACTGCAAAAAGAAAGTCCTTCACGACAAAAAATAATAATGATAATTCTAGAATAATAATTGGTTTCGAATTACAGTTTATTCTTTAAAGAAAAACATTAAGAACCATGCTTCTTACTGCAGGAAGATAGATTTCCATAACTAAAATGAAGTTGCATTGTTTGAAAGAAACGCCCAACGTGGGGCTCGAACCCACGACCCCGAGATTAAGAGTCTCGTCCTCTACCGACTGAACTAGCAGAGCTGCTATTCCAAAAAGTAAGTGCTTCGCGATAAAAGATAATAATGCTATTTCTAGAATAATTGGTTTCGAATTATATTTTATTCTTTAAAGAAAAGTATTCAGAACCATCCCTGTTACTGCAGGAAGATAGAATTCCATAACTAAAATGATGTTGCATTGTTTGAAAGAAGCGTCCAACGTGGGGCTCGAACCCAGGATCCCGAGATTAAGAGTCTCGTGCTGTACCGACTGAGTTAGCCGGGCTGCAACTGCAAAAAGAAAGTGCTTCACGAGAAAAGATAATAGTGGTGCTATTTCTAGAATAATAATTGGTTTCGAATTACAGTTTATTCTTTAAAGAAAAACATTCAGAACCATGCCTCTTACTGCAAAAAGGTCGAATTGCATAACTAAAATGAAGTTGCATTGTTTGAAAGAAACGCCCAACGTGGGACTCGAACCCACGACACCGAGAATAAGAGTCTCGTGCTCTACCGACTGAGCTAGCCGGGATGCAACCACAAAAAGAAAGTGCTTCACGATAAAAGATAATAATGCTATTTCTTGAATAATAATTTGTTTCGAATTACAGTTTATTCATTAAAGAAAAACATTTAGAACCCCATCCCTTTTACTGTAGGAAGATAGAATTCCATAACTAAAATGAAGTTGCATTGTTTGAAAGAAGCGGCCAACGTGGGGCTCGAACCCAGGATCCCGAGATTAAGAGTCTCGTGCTCTACCGACAGAGCTAGCCGGGCTGCAACCACAAAAAGAAAGTGCTTCACGATAAAAGATAATAGTGGTGCTATTTCTAGAATAATAATTGGTTTCGAATTACAGTTTATTCTTTAAAGAAAAACATTCAGAACCATGCCTTTTTCTGCAAAAAGGTCGAATTGCATAACTAAAATGAAGTTGCATTGTTTGAAAGAAACGCCCAACGTGGGACTCGAACCCACGACACCGAGAATAAGAGTCTCGTGCTCTACCGACTGAGCTAGCCGGGATGCAACCACAAAAAGAAAGTGCTTCACGATAAAAGATAATAATGCTATTTCTAGAATAATAATTTGTTTCGAATTACAGTTTATTCTTTAATGAAAAACATTCAGAACCATCCCTGTTACTGCAGGAAGAATGAATTCCATAACTAAAATGATGTTGTATTGTTTGAAAGAAACGCCCAACGTGGGGCTCGAACCCACGACCCCGAGATTAAGAGTCTCGTCCTCTACCGACTGAGCTAGCCGAGCTGCTATTCCAAAAAGTAAGTGCTTCGCGATAAAAGATAATAATGCTATTTCTAGAATAATAATTTGTTTCGAATTACAGTTTATTCTTTAAAGAAAAACATTAAGAACCATGCCTCTTACTGCAGGAAGATAGATTTCCATGACTAAAATGATGTTGCATTGTTTGAAAGAAGAGCCCAACGTGGGGCTCGAACCCAGGATCCCGAGATTAAGAGTCTCGTGCTCTACCGACTGAGTTAGCCGGGCTGCAACTGCAAAAAGAAAGTGCTTCACGACAAAAGATAATAGTGGTGCTATTTCTAGAATAATAATTGGTTTCGAATTGCAGTTTATTCTTTAAAGAAAAACATTCAGAACCATGCCTCTTACTGCAAAAAGGTCGAATTGCATAACTAAAATGAAGTTGCATTGTTTGAAAGAAACGCCCAACGTGGGACTCGAACCCACGACACCGAGATTAAGAGTCTCGTGCTCTACCGACTGAGCTAGCCGGGCTGCAACCACAAAAAGAAAGTGCTTCACGATAAAAGATAATAATGATAATTCTAGAATAATAATTGGTTTCGAATTACAGTTTATTCATTAAAGAAAAACATTTAGAACCCCCCCCCATCCCTTTTACTGCAGGAAGATAGAATTCCATAACTAAAATGAAGTTGCATTGTTTGAAAGAAGCGGCCAACGTGGGGCTCGAACCCAGGATCCCGAGATTAAGAGTCTCGTGCTCTACCGACTGAGCTAGCCGGGCTGAAACTGCAAAAAGAAAGTCCTTCACGACAAAAAATAATAATGATAATTCTAGAATAATAATTGGTTTCGAATTACAGTTTATTCTTTAAAGAAAAACATTAAGAACCATGCTTCTTACTGCAGGAAGATAGATTTCCATAACTAAAATGAAGTTGCATTGTTTGAAAGAAACGCCCAACGTGGGGCTCGAACCCACGACCCCGAGATTAAGAGTCTCGTCCTCTACCGACTGAACTAGCAGAGCTGCTATTCCAAAAAGTAAGTGCTTCGCGATAAAAGATAATAATGCTATTTCTAGAATAATTGGTTTCGAATTATATTTTATTCTTTAAAGAAAAGTATTCAGAACCATCCCTGTTACTGCAGGAAGATAGAATTCCATAACTAAAATGATGTTGCATTGTTTGAAAGAAGCGTCCAACGTGGGGCTCGAACCCAGGATCCCGAGATTAAGAGTCTCGTGCTGTACCGACTGAGTTAGCCGGGCTGCAACTGCAAAAAGAAAGTGCTTCACGAGAAAAGATAATAGTGGTGCTATTTCTAGAATAATAATTGGTTTCGAATTACAGTTTATTCTTTAAAGAAAAACATTCAGAACCATGCCTCTTACTGCAAAAAGGTCGAATTGCATAACTAAAATGAAGTTGCATTGTTTGAAAGAAACGCCCAACGTGGGACTCGAACCCACGACACCGAGAATAAGAGTCTCGTGCTCTACCGACTGAGCTAGCCGGGATGCAACCACAAAAAGAAAGTGCTTCACGATAAAAGATAATAATGCTATTTCTTGAATAATAATTTGTTTCGAATTACAGTTTATTCATTAAAGAAAAACATTTAGAACCCCATCCCTTTTACTGTAGGAAGATAGAATTCCATAACTAAAATGAAGTTGCATTGTTTGAAAGAAGCGGCCAACGTGGGGCTCGAACCCAGGATCCCGAGATTAAGAGTCTCGTGCTCTACCGACAGAGCTAGCCGGGCTGCAACCACAAAAAGAAAGTGCTTCACGATAAAAGATAATAGTGGTGCTATTTCTAGAATAATAATTGGTTTCGAATTACAGTTTATTCTTTAAAGAAAAACATTCAGAACCATGCCTTTTTCTGCAAAAAGGTCGAATTGCATAACTAAAATGAAGTTGCATTGTTTGAAAGAAACGCCCAACGTGGGACTCGAACCCACGACACCGAGAATAAGAGTCTCGTGCTCTACCGACTGAGCTAGCCGGGATGCAACCACAAAAAGAAAGTGCTTCACGATAAAAGATAATAATGCTATTTCTAGAATAATAATTTGTTTCGAATTACAGTTTATTCTTTAATGAAAAACATTCAGAACCATCCCTGTTACTGCAGGAAGAATGAATTCCATAACTAAAATGATGTTGTATTGTTTGAAAGAAACGCCCAACGTGGGGCTCGAACCCACGACCCCGAGATTAAGAGTCTCGTCCTCTACCGACTGAGCTAGCCGAGCTGCTATTCCAAAAAGTAAGTGCTTCGCGATAAAAGATAATAATGCTATTTCTAGAATAATAATTTGTTTCGAATTACAGTTTATTCTTTAAAGAAAAACATTAAGAACCATGCCTCTTACTGCAGGAAGATAGATTTCCATGACTAAAATGATGTTGCATTGTTTGAAAGAAGAGCCCAACGTGGGGCTCGAACCCAGGATCCCGAGATTAAGAGTCTCGTGCTCTACCGACTGAGTTAGCCGGGCTGCAACTGCAAAAAGAAAGTGCTTCACGACAAAAGATAATAGTGGTGCTATTTCTAGAATAATAATTGGTTTCGAATTGCAGTTTATTCTTTAAAGAAAAACATTCAGAACCATGCCTCTTACTGCAAAAAGGTCGAATTGCATAACTAAAATGAAGTTGCATTGTTTGAAAGAAACGCCCAACGTGGGACTCGAACCCACGACACCGAGATTAAGAGTCTCGTGCTCTACCGACTGAGCTAGCCGGGCTGCAACCACAAAAAGAAAGTGCTTCACGATAAAAGATAATAATGATAATTCTAGAATAATAATTGGTTTCGAATTACAGTTTATTCATTAAAGAAAAACATTTAGAACCCCCCCCCCATCCCTTTTACTGCAGGAAGATAGAATTCCATAACTAAAATGAAGTTGCATTGTTTGAAAGAAGCGGCCAACGTGGGGCTCGAACCCAGGATCCCGAGATTAAGAGTCTCGTGCTCTACCGACTGAGCTAGCCGGGCTGCAACCACAAAAAGAAAGTGCTTCACGATAAAAGATAATAGTGGTGCTATTTCTAGAATAATAATTGGTTTCGAATTACAGTTTATTCTTTAAAGAAAAACATTCAGAACCATGCCTTTTACTGCAAAAAGGTCGAATTGCATAACTAAAATGAAGTTGCATTGTTTGAAAGAAACGCCCAACGTGGGACTCGAACCCACGACACCGAGATTAAGAGTCCCGTGCTCTACCGACTGAGCTAGCCGGGCTGCAACCACAAAAAGAAAGTGCTTCACGATAAAAGATAATAATGCTATTTCTAGAATAATAATTTGTTTCGAATTACAGTTTATTCTTTAATGAAAAACATTCAGAACCCCATCCCTGTTACTGCAGGAAGAATGAATTCCATAACTAAAATGATGTTGCATTGTTTGAAAGAAACGCCCAACGTGGGGCTCGAACCCACGACCCCAAGATTAAGAGTCTCGTGCTCTACCGACTGAGCTAGCCGGGCTGCAACTGCAAAAAGAAAGTCCTTCACGACAAAAAATAATAATGATAATTCTAGAATAATAATTGGTTTCGAATTACAGTTTATTCTTTAAAGAAAAACATTCAGAACCATGCCTCTTACTGCAAAAAGTTCGAATTGCATGAATAAAGTGAAGTTGCATTGTTTGAAAGAAACGCCCAACGTGGGACTCGAACCCACGACACCGATATTAAGAGTCTCGTCCTCTACCGACTGAGCTAGCCGGGCTGCAACCACAAAAAGAAAGTGCTTCACGATAAAAGATAATAATGCTATTTCTAGAATAATAATTTGTTTCGAATTACAGTTTATTCTTTAATGAAAAACATTCAGAACCATCCCTGTTACTGCAGGAAGAATGAATTCCTTAACTAAAATGATGTTGCATTGTTTGAAAGAAACGCCCAACGTGGGGCTCGAACCCAGGATCCCGAGATTAAGAGTCTCGTGCTCTACCGACTGAGTTAGCCAGGCTGCAACTTCAAAAGGAAGTGCTTCACAACAAAAGATAATAGTGGTGCTATTTCTAGAATAATAAGTGGTTTCGAATTACAGTTTATTCTTTAAAGAAAAACATTAAGAACCATGCCTCTTACTGCAGGAAGATAGATTTCCATAACTAAAATGAAGTTGCATTGTTTGAAAGAAACGCCCAACGTGGGGCTCGAACCCACGACCCCGAGATTAAGAGTCTCGTCCTCTACCGACTGAGCTAGCCGAGCTGCTATTCCAAAAAGTAAGTGCTTCGCGATAAAAGATAATAATGCTATTACTAGAATAATAATTTGTTTCGAATTACAGTTTATTTTTTAATGAAAAACATTCAGAACCATCCCTGTTACTGCAGGAAGAATGAATTCCATAACTAAAATGATGTTGCATTGTTTGAAAGAAACGCCCAACGTGGGTCTCGAACCCAGGATCCCGAGATTAAGAGTCTCGTGCTCTACCGACTGAGTTAGCCAGGCTGCAACTGCAAAAGGAAGTGCTTCACAACAAAAGATAATAGTGGTGCTATTTCTAGAATAATAATTGGTTTCGAATTACAGTTTATTCTTTAAAGAAAAACATTCAGAACCATGCCTCTTACTGCAAAAAGGTCGAATTGCATGACTAAAATGAAGTTGCATTGTTTGAAAGAAACGCCCAACGTGGGACTCGAACCCACGACACCGAGATTAAGAGTCTCGTGCTCTACCGACTGAGCTAGCCGGGCTGCAACCACAAAAAGAAAGTGCTTCAGGATAAAAGATAATAATGCTATTTCTAGAATAATAATTTGTTTCGAATTACAGTTTATTCTTTAATGAAAAACATTCAGAACCATGCCTGTTACTGCAGGAAGATAGATTTCCATAACTAAAATGAAGTTGCATTGTTTGAAAGAAACGTCCAACGAGGGGCTCGAACCCACGACCCCGAGATTAAGAGTCTCGTCCTCTACCGACTGAACTAGCAGAGCTGCTATTCCAAAAAGTAAGTGCTTCGCGATAAAAGATAATAATGCTATTTCTAGAATAATTGGTTTCGAATTATATTTTATTCTTTAAAGAAAAGTATTCAGAACCATCCCTGTTACTGCAGGAAGATTGAATTCCATAACTAAAATGATGTTGCATTGTTTGAAAGAAGCGCCCAACGTGGGGCTCGAACCCACGACCCCGAGATTAAGAGTCTCGTCCTCTACCGACTGAGCTAGCCGAGCTGCTATTCCAAAAAGTAAGTGCTTCGCGATAAAAGATAATAATGCTATTACTAGAATAATAATTTGTTTCGAATTACAGTTTATTTTTTAATGAAAAACATTCAGAACCATCCCTGTTACTGCAGGAAGAATGAATTCCATAACTAAAATGATGTTGCATTGTTTGAAAGAAACGCCCAACGTGGGTCTCGAACCCAGGATCCCGAGATTAAGAGTCTCGTGCTGTACCGACTGAGTTAGCCGGGCTGCAACTGCAAAAAGAAAGTGCTTCACGAGAAAAGATAATAGTGGTGCTATTTCTAGAATAATAATTGGTTTCGAATTACAGTTTATTCTTTAAGGAAAAACATTCAGAACCATGCCTCTTACTGCAAAAAGGTCGAATTGCATAACTAAAATGAAGTGTCATTGTTTGAAAGAAACGCCCAACGTGGGACTCGAACCCACGACACCGAGATTAAGAGTCTCGTGCTCTACCGACTGAGCTAGCCGAGCTGCAACCACAAAAAGAAAGTGCTTCACGATAAAAGATAATAATGATAATTCTAGAATAATAATTGGTTTCGAATTACAGTTTATTCATTAAAGAAAAACATTTAGAACCATCCCTTTTACTGCAGGAAGATAGAATTCCATAACTAAAATGAAGTTGCATTGTTTGAAAGAAGCGGCCAACGTGGGGCTCGAACCCAGGATCCCGAGATTAAGAGTCTCGTGCTCTACCGACTGAGCTAGCCGGGCTGCAACCACATAAAGAAAGTGCTTCATGATAAAAGATAATAATGCTATTTCTAGAATAATAATTTGTTTCGAATTACAGTTTATTCTTTAAAGAAAAACATTCAGAACCATGCCTTTTACTGCAAAAAGGTCGAATTGCATAACTAAAATGAAGTTGCATTGTTTGAAAGAAACGCCCAACGTGGGACTCGAACCCACGACACCGAGATTAAGAGTCTCGTGCTCTACCGACTGAGTTAGCCGGGCTGCAACTGCAAAAAGAAAGTGCTTCACGACAAAAGATAATAGTGGTGCTATTTCTAGAATAATAATTGGTTTCGAATTACAGTTTATTCTTTAAAGAAAAACATTCAGAACCATGCCTCTTACTGCAAAAAGGTCGAATTGCATAACTAAAATGAAGTTGCATTGTTTGAAAGAAACGCCCAACGTGGGACTCGAACCCACGACACCGAGATTAAGAGTCTCGTGCTCTACCGACTGAGCTAGCCGGGCTGCAACCACAAAGAGAAAGTGCTTCACGATAAAAGATAATAATGATAATTCTAGAATAATAATTGGTTTCGAATTACAGTTTATTCATTAAAGAAAAACATTTAGAACCATCCCTTTTACTGCAGGAAGATAGAATTCCATAACTAAAATGAAGTTGCATTGTATGAAAGAAGCGGCCAACGTGGGGCTCGAACCCAGGATCCCGAGATTAAGAGTCTCGTGCTCTACCGACTAAGCTTGCCGGGCTGCAACCACAAAAAGAAAGTGCTTCACGATAAAAGATAATAATGCTATTTCTAGAATAATAATTTGTTTCGAATTATAGTTTATTCTTTAATGAAACACATTCAGAACCATCCCTGTTACTGCAGGAAAAATGAATTCCATAACTAAAATGATGTTGCATTGTTTGAAAGAAACGCCCAACGTGGGGCTCGAACCCAGGATCCCGAGATTAAGAGTCTCGTGCTCTACCGACTGAGTTAGCCAGGCTGCAACTGCAAAAGGAAGTGCTTCACAACAAAAGATAATAGTGGTGCTATTTCTAGAATAATAATTGGTTTCGAATTACAGTTTATTCTTTAAAGAAAAACATTCAGAACCATGCCTCTTACTGCAAAAAGGTCGAATTGCATGACTAAAATGAAGTTGCATTGTTTGAAAGAAACGCCCAACGTGGGACTCGAACCCATGACACCGAGATTAAGAGTCTCGTGCTCTACCGACTGAGCTAGCCGGGCTGCAACCACAAAAAGAAAGTGCTTCACGATAAAAAATAATAATGCTATTTCTAGAATAATAATTTGTTTCGAATTACAGTTTATTCTTTAATGAAAAACATTCAGAACCATCCCTGTTACTGCAGGAAGAATGAATTCCATAACTAAAATGATGTTGCATTGTTTGAAAGAAACGCCCAACGTGGGGCTCGAACCCACGACCCCGAGATTAAGAGTCTCGTGCTCTACCGACTGAGCTAGCCGGGCTGCAACCACAAAAAGAAAGTGCTTCACGATGAAAGATAATAATGCTATTTCTAGAATAATAATTTGTTTCGAATTACAGTTTATTCTTTAATGAAAAACATTCAGAACCATCCCTGTTACTGCAGGAAGAATGAATTCCATAACTAAAATGATGTTGCATTGTTTGAAAGAAACGCCCAACGTGGGGCTCGAACCCACGACCCCGAGATTAAGAGTCTCGTGCTCTACCGACTGTGCTAGCCGGGCTGAAACTGCAAAAAGAAAGTCCTTCACGACAAAAAATAATAATGATAATTCTAGAATAATAATTGGTTTCGAATTACAGTTTATTCTTTAAAGAAAAACATTAAGAACCATGCCTCTTACTGCAGGAAGATAGATTTCCATGACTAAAATGAAGTTGCATTGTTTGAAAGAAACGCCCAACGTGGGGCTCGAACCCACGACCCCGAGATTAAGAGTCTCGTCCTCTACCGACTGAACTAGCCGAGCTGCTATTCCAAAAAGGAAGTGCTTCGCGATAAAAGATAATAATGCTATTTCTAGAATAATTTGTTTCGAATTACATTTTATTCTTTAAAGAAAAGTATTCAGAACCATCCCTGTTACTGCAGGAAGATAGAATTCCATAACTAAAATGATGTTGCATTGTTTGAAAGAAGCGCCCAACGTGGGGCTCGAACCCAGGATCCCGAGATTAAGAGTCTCGTGCTCTACCGACTGAGTTAGCCGGGCTGCAACTGCAAAAAGAAAGTGCTTCACGACAAAAGATAATAGTGGTGCTATTTCTAGAATAATAATTGGTTTCGAATTATAGTTTATTCTTTAATAAAAAACATTCAGAACCATGGATTTTACTGCAAAAAGGTCGAATTGCATAACTAAAATGAAGTTGCATTGTTTGAAAGAAACGCCCAACGTGGGACTCGAACCCATGACACCGAGATTAAGAGTCTCGTGCTCTACCGACTGAGCTAGCCGGGCTGCAACCACAAAAAGAAAGTGCTTCACGATAAAAAATAATAATGCTATTTCTAGAATAATAATTTGTTTCGAATTACAGTTTATTCTTTAATGAAAAACATTCAGAACCATCCCTGTTACTGCAGGAAGAATGAATTCCATAACTAAAATGATGTTGCATTGTTTGAAAGAAACGCCCAACGTGGGGCTCGAACCCACGACCCCGAGATTAAGAGTCTCGTGCTCTACCGACTGAGCTAGCCGGGCTGCAACCACAAAAAGAAAGTGCTTCACGATAAAAAATAATAATGCTATTTCTAGAATAATAATTTGTTTCGAATTACAGTTTAATCTTTAATGAAAAACATTCAGATCCAACCCTGTTACTGCAGGAAGAATGAATTCCATAACTAAAATGATGTTGCATTGTTTGAAAGAAACGCCCAACGTGGGGCCCGAACCCACGACCCCAAGATTAAGAGTCTCGTGCTCTACCGACTGAGCTAGCCGGGCTGCAACTGCAAAAAGAAAGTCCTTCACGACAAAAAATAATATTGATAATTCTAGAATACTAATTGGTTTCGAATTACAGTTTATTCTTTAAAGAAAAACATTAAGAACCCCCCATGCCTGTTACTGCAGGAAGATAAATTTCCATAACTAAAATGAAGTTGCATTGTTTGAAAGAAACGCCCAACGTGGGGCTCGAACCCACGACCCCGAGATTAAGAGTCTCGTCCTCTACCGACTGAACTAGCAGAGCTGCTATTCCAAAAAGTAAGTGCTTCGCGATAAAAGATAATAATGCTATTTCTAGAATAATTGGTTTCGAATTACATTTTATTCTTTAAAGAAAAGTATTCAGAACCATCCCTGTTACTGCAGGAAGATAGAATTCCATAACTAAAATGATGTTGCATTGTTTGAAAGAAGCGCCCAACGTGGGGCTCGAACCCAGGATCCCGAGATTAAGAGTCTCGTGCTCTACCGACTAAGTTAGCCGGGCTGCAACTGCAAAAAGAAAGTGCTTCACGACAAAAGATAATAGTGGTGCTATTTCTAGAATAATAATTGGTTTCGAATTACAGTTTATTCTTTAAAGAAAAACATTCAGAACCATGCCTCTTACTGCAAAAAGGTCGAATTGCATAACTAAAATGAAGTTGCATTGTTTGAAAGAAACGCCCAACGTGGGACTCGAACCCACGACACCGAGATTAAGAGTCTCGTGCTCTACCGACTGAGCTAGCCGGGCTGCAACCACAAAGAGAAAGTGCTTCACGATAAAAGATAATAATGATAATTATAGAATAATAATTGGTTTCGAATTACAGTTTATTCATTAAAGAAAAACATTTAGAACCCCATCCCTTTTAAGGCAGGAAGATAGAGTTCCATAACTAAAATGAAGTTGCATTGTATGAAAGAAGCGGCCAACGTGGGGCTCGAACCCACGACCCCGAGATTAAGAGTCTCGTCCTCTACCGACTGAACTAGCAGAGCTGCTATTCCAAAAAGTAAGTGCTTCGCGATAAAAGATAATAATGCTATTTCTAGAATAATTGGTTTCGAATTATATTTTATTCTTTAAAGAAAAGTATTCAGAACCATCCCTGTTACTGCAGGAAGATAGAATTCCATAACTAAAATGATGTTGCATTGTTTGAAAGAAACGCCCAACGTGGGACTCGAACCCAGGATCCTGAGATTAAGAGTCTCGTTCTGTACCGACTGAGTTAGCCGGGCTGCAACCACAAAAAGAAAGTGCTTCACGATAAAAGATAATAATGCTATTTCTAGAATAATAATTTGTTTCGAATTAAAGTTTATTCTTTAATGAAAAACATTCAGAACCATCCCTGTTACTGCAGGAAGAATGAATTCCATAACTAAAATGATGTTGCATTGTTTGAAAGAAACGCCCAACGTGGGGCTCGAAGCCAGGATCCCGAGATTAAGAGTCTCGTGCTCTACCGACTGAGTTAGCCAGGCTGCAACTGCAAAAGAAAGTGCTTCACGAGAAAAGATAATAGTGGTGCTATTTCTAGAATAATAATTGGTTTCGAATTACAGTTTATTCTTTAAAGAAAAACATTCAGAACCATGCCTCTTACTGCAAAAATGTCGAATTGCATGACTAAAATGAAGTTGCATTGTTTGAAAGAAACGCCCAACGTGGGACTCGAACCCATGACACCGAGATTAACAGTCTCGTGCTCTACCGACTGAGCTAGCCGGGCTGCAACCACAAAAAGAAAGTGCTTCACGATAAAAAATAATAATGCTATTTCTAGAATAATAATTTGTTTCGAATTACAGTTTAATCTTTAATGAAAAACATTCAGAACCCCAACCCTGTTACTGCAGGAAGAATGAATTCCATAACTAAAATGATGTTGCATTGTTTGAAAGAAACGCCCAACGTGGGGCTCGAACCCACGACCCCAAGATTAAGAGTCTCGTGCTCTACCGACTGAGCTAGCCGGGCTGCAACTGCAAAAAGAAAGTCCTTCACGACAAAAAATAATAATGATAATTCTAGAATACTAATTGGTTTCGAATTACAGTTTATTCTTTAAAGAAAAACATTAAGAACCCCCCATGCCTGTTACTGCAGGAAGATAAATTTCCATAACTAAAATGAAGTTGCATTGTTTGAAAGAAACGCCCAACGTGGGGCTCGAACCCACGACCCCGAGATTAAGAGTCTCGTCCTCTACCGACTGAACTAGCAGAGCTGCTATTCCAAAAAGTAAGTGCTTCGCGATAAAAGATAATAATGCTATTTCTAGAATAATTGGTTTCGAATTATATTTTATTCTTTAAAGAAAAGTATTCAGAACCATCCCTGTTACTGCAGGAAGATAGAATTCCATAACTAAAATGATGTTGCATTGTTTGAAAGAAACGCCCAACGTGGGACTCGAACCCAGGATCCTGAGATTAAGAGTCTCGTTCTGTACCGACTGAGTTAGCCGGGCTGCAACCACAAAAAGAAAGTGCTTCACGATAAAAGATAATAATGCTATTTCTAGAATAATAATTTGTTTCGAATTAAAGTTTATTCTTTAATGAAAAACATTCAGAACCATCCCTGTTACTGCAGGAAGAATGAATTCCATAACTAAAATGATGTTGCATTGTTTGAAAGAAACGCCCAACGTGGGGCTCGAAGCCAGGATCCCGAGATTAAGAGTCTCGTGCTCTACCGACTGAGTTAGCCAGGCTGCAATTGCAAAAGAAAGTGCTTCACGAGAAAAGATAATAGTGGTGCTATTTCTAGAATAATAATTGGTTTCGAATTACAGTTTATTCTTTAAAGAAAAACATTCAGAACCATGCCTTTTACTGCAAAAAGGTCGAATTGCATAACTAAAATGAAGTTGCATTGTTTGAAAGAAACGCCCAACGTGGGACTCGAACCCACGACACCGAGATTAAGAGTCTCGTGCTCTACCGACTGAGCTAGCCGGGCTGCAACCACAAAAAGAAAGTGCTTCACGATAAAAGATAATAATGCTATTTCTAGAATAATAATTTGTTTCGAATTACAGTTTATTCTTTAATGAAAAACATTCAGAACCATCCCTGTTACTGCAGGAAAAATGAATTCCATAACTAAAATGATGTTGCATTGCTTGAAAGAAACGCCCAACGTGGGGCTCGAACCCAGGATCCCGAGATTAAGAGTCTCGTGCTCTACCGACTGAGTTAGCCAGGCTGCAACTGCAAAAGGAAGTGCTTCACAACAAAAGATAATAGTGGTGCTATTTCTAGAATAATAATTGGTTTCGAATTACAGTTTATTCTTTAAAGAAAAACATTCAGAACCATGCCTCTTACTGCAAAAAGGTCGAATTGCATGACTAAAATGAAGTTGCATTGTTTGAAAGAAACGCCCAACGTGGGACTCGAACCCATGACACCGAGATTAACAGTCTCGTGCTCTACCGACTGAGCTAGCCGGGCTGCAACCACAAAAAGAAAGTGCTTCACGATAAAAAATAATAATGCTATTTCTAGAATAATAATTTGTTTCGAATTACAGTTTAATCTTTAATGAAAAACATTCAGAACCAACCCTGTTACTGCAGGAAGAATGAATTCCATAACTAAAATGAAGTTGCATTGTTTGAAAGAAACGCCCAACGTGGGGCTCGAACCCACGACCCCGAGATTAAGAGTCTCGTCCTCTACCGACTGAACTAGCAGAGCTGCTATTCCAAAAAGTAAGTGCTTCGCGATAAAAGATAATAATGCTATTTCTAGAATAATTGGTTTCGAATTATATTTTATTCTTTAAAGAAAAGTATTCAGAACCATCCCTGTTACTGCAGGAAGATAGAATTCCATAACTAAAATGATGTTGCATTGTTTGAAAGAAACGCCCAACGTGGGACTCGAACCCAGGATCCTGAGATTAAGAGTCTCGTTCTGTACCGACTGAGTTAGCCGGGCTGCAACCACAAAAAGAAAGTGCTTCACGATAAAAGATAATAATGCTATTTCTAGAATAATAATTTGTTTCGAATTAAAGTTTATTCTTTAATGAAAAACATTCAGAACCATCCCTGTTACTGCAGGAAGAATGAATTCCATAACTAAAATGATGTTGCATTGTTTGAAAGAAACGCCCAACGTGGGGCTCGAAGCCAGGATCCCGAGATTAAGAGTCTCGTGCTCTACCGACTGAGTTAGCCAGGCTGCAACTGCAAAAGAAAGTGCTTCACGAGAAAAGATAATAGTGGTGCTATTTCTAGAATAATAATTGGTTTCGAATTACAGTTTATTCTTTAAAGAAAAACATTCAGAACCATGCCTCTTACTGCAAAAATGTCGAATTGCATGACTAAAATGAAGTTGCATTGTTTGAAAGAAACGCCCAACGTGGGACTCGAACCCATGACACCGAGATTAACAGTCTCGTGCTCTACCGACTGAGCTAGCCGGGCTGCAACCACAAAAAGAAAGTGCTTCACGATAAAAAATAATAATGCTATTTCTAGAATAATAATTTGTTTCGAATTACAGTTTAATCTTTAATGAAAAACATTCAGAACCCCCCAACCCTGTTACTGCAGGAAGAATGAATTCCATAACTAAAATGATGTTGCATTGTTTGAAAGAAACGCCCAACGTGGGGCTCGAACCCACGACCCCAAGATTAAGAGTCTCGTGCTCTACCGACTGAGCTAGCCGGGCTGCAACTGCAAAAAGAAAGTCCTTCACGACAAAAAATAATAATGATAATTCTAGAATACTAATTGGTTTCGAATTACAGTTTATTCTTTAAAGAAAAACATTAAGAACCCCCCCCATGCCTGTTACTGCAGGAAGATAAATTTCCATAACTAAAATGAAGTTGCATTGTTTGAAAGAAACGCCCAACGTGGGGCTCGAACCCACGACCCCGAGATTAAGAGTCTCGTCCTCTACCGACTGAACTAGCAGAGCTGCTATTCCAAAAAGTAAGTGCTTCGCGATAAAAGATAATAATGCTATTTCTAGAATAATTGGTTTCGAATTATATTTTATTCTTTAAAGAAAAGTATTCAGAACCATCCCTGTTACTGCAGGAAGATAGAATTCCATAACTAAAATGATGTTGCATTGTTTGAAAGAAACGCCCAACGTGGGACTCGAACCCAGGATCCTGAGATTAAGAGTCTCGTTCTGTACCGACTGAGTTAGCCGGGCTGCAACCACAAAAAGAAAGTGCTTCACGATAAAAGATAATAATGCTATTTCTAGAATAATAATTTGTTTCGAATTAAAGTTTATTCTTTAATGAAAAACATTCAGAACCATCCCTGTTACTGCAGGAAGAATGAATTCCATAACTAAAATGATGTTGCATTGTTTGAAAGAAACGCCCAACGTGGGGCTCGAAGCCAGGATCCCGAGATTAAGAGTCTCGTGCTCTACCGACTGAGTTAGCCAGGCTGCAATTGCAAAAGAAAGTGCTTCACGAGAAAAGATAATAGTGGTGCTATTTCTAGAATAATAATTGGTTTCGAATTACAGTTTATTCTTTAAAGAAAAACATTCAGAACCATGCCTTTTACTGCAAAAAGGTCGAATTGCATAACTAAAATGAAGTTGCATTGTTTGAAAGAAACGCCCAACGTGGGACTCGAACCCACGACACCGAGATTAAGAGTCTCGTGCTCTACCGACTGAGCTAGCCGGGCTGCAACCACAAAAAGAAAGTGCTTCACGATAAAAGATAATAATGCTATTTCTAGAATAATAATTTGTTTCGAATTACAGTTTATTCTTTAATGAAAAACATTCAGAACCATCCCTGTTACTGCAGGAAAAATGAATTCCATAACTAAAATGATGTTGCATTGCTTGAAAGAAACGCCCAACGTGGGGCTCGAACCCAGGATCCCGAGATTAAGAGTCTCGTGCTCTACCGACTGAGTTAGCCAGGCTGCAACTGCAAAAGGAAGTGCTTCACAACAAAAGATAATAGTGGTGCTATTTCTAGAATAATAATTGGTTTCGAATTACAGTTTATTCTTTAAAGAAAAACATTCAGAACCATGCCTCTTACTGCAAAAAGGTCGAATTGCATGACTAAAATGAAGTTGCATTGTTTGAAAGAAACGCCCAACGTGGGACTCGAACCCATGACACCGAGATTAACAGTCTCGTGCTCTACCGACTGAGCTAGCCGGGCTGCAACCACAAAAAGAAAGTGCTTCACGATAAAAAATAATAATGCTATTTCTAGAATAATAATTTGTTTCGAATTACAGTTTAATCTTTAATGAAAAACATTCAGAACCAACCCTGTTACTGCAGGAAGAATGAATTCCATAACTAAAATGAAGTTGCATTGTTTGAAAGAAACGCCCAACGTGGGGCTCGAACCCAGGATCCTGAGATTAAGAGTCTCGTTCTGTACCGACTGAGTTAGCCGGGCTGCAACCACAAAAAGAAAGTGCTTCACGATAAAAGATAATAATGCTATTTCTAGAATAATAATTTGTTTCGAATTAAAGTTTATTCTTTAATGAAAAACATTCAGAACCATCCCTGTTACTGCAGGAAGAATGAATTCCATAACTAAAATGATGTTGCATTGTTTGAAAGAAACGCCCAACGTGGGGCTCGAAGCCAGGATCCCGAGATTAAGAGTCTCGTGCTCTACCGACTGAGTTAGCCAGGCTGCAACTGCAAAAGAAAGTGCTTCACGAGAAAAGATAATAGTGGTGCTATTTCTAGAATAATAATTGGTTTCGAATTACAGTTTATTCTTTAAAGAAAAACATTCAGAACCATGCCTCTTACTGCAAAAATGTCGAATTGCATGACTAAAATGAAGTTGCATTGTTTGAAAGAAACGCCCAACGTGGGACTCGAACCCATGACACCGAGATTAACAGTCTCGTGCTCTACCGACTGAGCTAGCCGGGCTGCAACCACAAAAAGAAAGTGCTTCACGATAAAAAATAATAATGCTATTTCTAGAATAATAATTTGTTTCGAATTACAGTTTAATCTTTAATGAAAAACATTCAGAACCCCCCAACCCTGTTACTGCAGGAAGAATGAATTCCATAACTAAAATGATGTTGCATTGTTTGAAAGAAACGCCCAACGTGGGGCTCGAACCCACGACCCCAAGATTAAGAGTCTCGTGCTCTACCGACTGAGCTAGCCGGGCTGCAACTGCAAAAAGAAAGTCCTTCACGACAAAAAATAATAATGATAATTCTAGAATACTAATTGGTTTCGAATTACAGTTTATTCTTTAAAGAAAAACATTAAGAACCATGCCTGTTACTGCAGGAAGATAAATTTCCATAACTAAAATGAAGTTGCATTGTTTGAAAGAAACGCCCAACGTGGGGCTCGAACCCACGACCCCGAGATTAAGAGTCTCGTCCTCTACCGACTGAACTAGCAGAGCTGCTATTCCAAAAAGTAAGTGCTTCGCGATAAAAGATAATAATGCTATTTCTAGAATAATTGGTTTCGAATTATATTTTATTCTTTAAAGAAAAGTATTCAGAACCATCCCTGTTACTGCAGGAAGATAGAATTCCATAACTAAAATGATGTTGCATTGTTTGAAAGAAACGCCCAACGTGGGACTCGAACCCAGGATCCTGAGATTAAGAGTCTCGTTCTGTACCGACTGAGTTAGCCGGGCTGCAACCACAAAAAGAAAGTGCTTCACGATAAAAGATAATAATGCTATTTCTAGAATAATAATTTGTTTCGAATTAAAGTTTATTCTTTAATGAAAAACATTCAGAACCATCCCTGTTACTGCAGGAAGAATGAATTCCATAACTAAAATGATGTTGCATTGTTTGAAAGAAACGCCCAACGTGGGGCTCGAAGCCAGGATCCCGAGATTAAGAGTCTCGTGCTCTACCGACTGAGTTAGCCAGGCTGCAATTGCAAAAGAAAGTGCTTCACGAGAAAAGATAATAGTGGTGCTATTTCTAGAATAATAATTGGTTTCGAATTACAGTTTATTCTTTAAAGAAAAACATTCAGAACCATGCCTTTTACTGCAAAAAGGTCGAATTGCATAACTAAAATGAAGTTGCATTGTTTGAAAGAAACGCCCAACGTGGGACTCGAACCCACGACACCGAGATTAAGAGTCTCGTGCTCTACCGACTGAGCTAGCCGGGCTGCAACCACAAAAAGAAAGTGCTTCACGATAAAAGATAATAATGCTATTTCTAGAATAATAATTTGTTTCGAATTACAGTTTATTCTTTAATGAAAAACATTCAGAACCATCCCTGTTACTGCAGGAAAAATGAATTCCATAACTAAAATGATGTTGCATTGTTTGAAAGAAACGCCCAACGTGGGGCTCGAACCCACGACCCCAAGATTAAGAGTCTCGTGCTCTACCGACTGAGCTAGCCGGGCTGCAACTGCAAAAAGAAAGTCCTTCACGACAAAAAATAATAATGATAATTCTAGAATACTAATTGGTTTCGAATTACAGTTTATTCTTTAAAGAAAAACATTAAGAACCCCATGCCTGTTACTGCAGGAAGATAAATTTCCATAACTAAAATGAAGTTGCATTGTTTGAAAGAAACGCCCAACGTGGGGCTCGAACCCACGACCCCGAGATTAAGAGTCTCGTCCTCTACCGACTGAACTAGCAGAGCTGCTATTCCAAAAAGTAAGTGCTTCGCGATAAAAGATAATAATGCTATTTCTAGAATAATTGGTTTCGAATTATATTTTATTCTTTAAAGAAAAGTATTCAGAACCATCCCTGTTACTGCAGGAAGATAGAATTCCATAACTAAAATGATGTTGCATTGTTTGAAAGAAACGCCCAACGTGGGACTCGAACCCAGGATCCTGAGATTAAGAGTCTCGTTCTGTACCGACTGAGTTAGCCGGGCTGCAACCACAAAAAGAAAGTGCTTCACGATAAAAGATAATAATGCTATTTCTAGAATAATAATTTGTTTCGAATTAAAGTTTATTCTTTAATGAAAAACATTCAGAACCATCCCTGTTACTGCAGGAAGAATGAATTCCATAACTAAAATGATGTTGCATTGTTTGAAAGAAACGCCCAACGTGGGGCTCGAAGCCAGGATCCCGAGATTAAGAGTCTCGTGCTCTACCGACTGAGTTAGCCAGGCTGCAACTGCAAAAGAAAGTGCTTCACGAGAAAAGATAATAGTGGTGCTATTTCTAGAATAATAATTGGTTTCGAATTACAGTTTATTCTTTAAAGAAAAACATTCAGAACCATGCCTCTTACTGCAAAAAGGTCGAATTGCATAACTAAAATGAAGTTGCATTGTTTGAAAGAAACGCCCAACGTGGGACTCGAACCCACGACACCGAGATTAAGAGTCTCGTGCTCTACCGACTGAGCTAGCCGGGCTGCAACCACAAAAAGAAAGTGCTTCACGATAAAAGATAATAATGCTATTTCTAGAATAATAATTTGTTTCGAATTAAATTTATTCTTTAATGAAAAACATTCAGAACCATCCCTGTTACTGCAGGAAGAATGAATACCATAACTAAAATGATGTTGCATTGTTTGAAAGAAACGCCCAACGTGGGGCTCGAAGCCAGGATCCCGAGATTAAGAGTCTCGTGCTCTACCGACTGAGTTAGCCAGGCTGCAACTGCAAAAGGAAGTGCTTCACAACAAAAGATAATAGTGGTGCTATTTCTAGAATAATAATTGGTTTCGAATTACAGTTTATTCTTTAAAGAAAAACATTCAGAACCATGCCTCTTACTGCAGGAAGATAGATTTCCATAACTAAAATGAAGTTGCATTGTTCGAAAGAAACGCCCAACGTGGGGCTCGAACCCACGACCCCGAGATTAAGATTCTCGTCCTCTACCGACTGAGCTAGCCGAGCTGCTATTCCAAAAAGTAAGTGCTTCGCGATAAAAGATAATAATGCTATTTCTAGAATAATAATTTGTTTCGAATTACAGTTTATTCTTTAATGAAAAACATTCAGAACCCCATCCCTGTTACTGCAGGAAGAATGAATTCCATAACTAAAATGATGTTGCATTGTTTGAAAGAAACGCCCAACGTGGGGCTCGAACCCAGGATCCCGAGATTAAGAGTCTCGTGCTCTACCGACTGAGTTAGCCAGGCTGCAACTGCAAAAGGAAGTGCTTCACAACAAAAGATAATAGTGGTGCTATTTCTAGAATAATAATTGGTTTCGAATTACAGTTTATTCTTTAAAGAAAAACATTCAGAACCATGCCTCTTACAGCAAAAAGGTCGAATTGCGTGACTAAAATGAAGTTGCATTGTTTGAAAGAAACGCCCAACGTGGGACTCGAACCCACGACACCGATATTAAGAGTCTCGTGCTCTACCGATTGAGCTAGCCGGGCTGCAACCACAAAAAGAAAGTGCTTCACGATAAAAGATAATAATGCTATTTCTAGAATAATAATTTGTTTCGAATTACAGTTTATTCTTTAATGAAAAACATTCAGAACCCCCCCCATCCCTGTTACTGCAGGAAGAATTAATTCCATAACTAAAATGATGTTGCATTGTTTGAAAGAAACGCCCAACGTGGGGCTCGAACGCACGACCCCAAGATTAAGAGTCTCGTGCTCTACCGACTGAGCTAGCCGGGCTGCAACTGCAAAAAGAAAGTCCTTCACGACAAAAAATAATAATGATAATTCTAGAATAATAATTGGTTTGGAATTACAGTTTATTCATTAAAGAAAAACATTTAGAACCGTCCCTCTTAAGGCAGGAAGATAGAATTCCATAACTAAAATAAAGTTGCATTGTTTGAAAGAAACGCCCAACGTGGGACTCGAACCCACGACACCGAGATTAAGAGTCTCGTGCTCTACCGACTGAGCTAGCCGGGCTGCAACCACAAAAAGAAAGTGCTTCACGATAAAAGATAATAATGATAATTCTAGAATAATAATTGGTTTCGAATTACAGTTTATTCATTAAAGAAAAACATTTAGAACCCCCCATCCCTTTCACTGCAGGAAGATTGAATTCCATAACTAAAATGAAGTTGCATTGTTTGAAAGAAGCGGCCAACGTGGGGCTCGAACCCAGGATCCCGAGATTAAGAGTCTCGTGCTCTACCGACTGAGCTAGCCGGGCTGCAACCACAAAAAGAAAGTGCTTCACGATAAAAGATAATAATGCTATTTCTAGAATAATAATTTGTTTCGAATTACAGTTTATTCTTTAATGAAAAACATTCAGAACCCCATCCCTGTTACTGCAGGAAGAATGAATTCCATAACTAAAATGATGTTGCATTGTTTGAAAGAAACGCCCAACGTGGGGCTCGAACGCACGACCCCAAGATTAAGAGTCTCGTGCTCTACCGACTGAGCTAGCCGGGCTGCAACTGCAAAAAGAAAGTCCTTCACGACAAAAAATAATAATGATAATTCTAGAATAATAATTGGTTTGGAATTACAGTTTATTCTTTAAAGAAAAACATTCAGAACCATGCCTTTTACTGCAAAAAGGTCGAATTGCATAACTAAAATGAAGTTGCATTGTTTGAAAGAAGCGCCCAACGTGGGACTCGAACACACGACACCGAGATTAAGAGTCTCGTGCTCTACCGACTGAGCTAGCCGGGCTGCAACCACAAAAAGAAAGTGCTTCACGATAAAAGATAATAATGCTATTTCTAGAATAATAATTTGTTTCGAATTACAGTTTATTCTTTAATGAAAAACATTCAGAACCCCATCCCTGTTACTGCAGGAAGAATGAATTCCATAACTAAAATGATGTTGTATTTTTTGAAAGAAACGCCCAACGTGGGGCTCGAACCCAGGATCCCGAGATTAAGAGTCTCGTGCTCTACCGACTGAGTTAGCCAGGCTGCAACTGGAAAAGGAAGTGCTTCACAACAAAAGATAATAGTGGTGCTATTTCTAGAATAATAATTGGTTTCGAATTACAGTTTATTCTTTAAAGAAAAACATTAAGAACCATGCCTCTTACTGCAGGAAGATAGATTTCCATAACTAAAATGAAGTTGCATTGTTTGAAAGAAACGCCCAACGTGGGGCTCGAACCCACGACCCCGAGATTAAGATTCTGGTCCTCTACCGACTGAGCTAGCCGAGCTGCTATTCCAAAAAGTAAGTGCTTCGCGATAAAAGATAATAATGCTATTTCTAGAATAATAATTTGTTTCGAATTACAGTTTATTCTTTAATGAAAAACATTCAGAACCATCCCTGTTACTGCAGGAAGAATGAATTCCATAACTAAAATGATGTTGCATTGTTTGAAAGAAACGCCCAACGTGGGGCTCGAACCCAAGACCCCAAGATTAAGAGTCTCGTGCTCTACCGACTGAGCTAGCCGAGCTGCAACCACAAAAAGAAAGTGCTTCACGATAAAAGATAATAATGCTATTTCTAGAATAATAATTTGTATCGAATTACAGTTTATTCTTTAATGAAAAACATTCAGAACCATCCCTGTTACTGCTGGAAGAATGAATTCCATAACTAAAATGATGTTGCATTGTTTGAAAGAAACGCCCAACGTGGGGCTCGAACCCACGACCCCAAGATTAAGAGTCTCGTGCTCTACCGACTGAGCTAGCCGGGCTGCAACTGCAAAAAGAAAGTCCTTCACGACAAAAAATAATGATGATAATTCTAGAATAATAATTGGTTTCGAATTACAGTTTATTCATTAAAGAAAAACATTTAGAACCCCCCCCATCCCTTTTACTTCAGGAAGATAGAATTCCATAACTAAAATGAAGTTGCATTGTTTGAAAGAAGCGGCCAACGTGGGGCTCGAACCCAGGATCCCGAGATTAAGAGTCTCGTGCTCTACCGACTGAGCTAGCCGGGCTGCAACCACAAAAAGAAAGTGCTTCACGATAAAAGATAATAATGTTATTTCTAGAATAATAATTTGTTTCGAATTACAGTTTATTCTTTAATGAAAAACATTCAGAACCCCATCCCTGTTACTGCAGGAAGATAGAATTCCATAACTAAAATGATGTTGCATTTTTTGAAAGAAACGCCCAACGTGCGGCTTGAACCCACGACCCCGAGATTAAGAGTCTCGTGCTCTACCGACTGAGCTAGCCGGGCTTCAACTGGAAAAAGAAAGTGCTTCACGATAAAAGATAATAATGTTATTTCTAGAATAATAATTTGTTTCGAATTACAGTTTATTCTTTAATGAAAAACATTAAGAACCATGCCTCTTAGTGCAGGAAGATAGATTTCCATAACTAAAATGAAGTTGCATTGTTTGAAAGAAACGCCCACGTGGGGTTCGAACCCACGAGCCCGAGATTAAGAGTCTCGACCTCTACCGGCTGAGCTAGCCGGGCTGCTATTCCAAAAAGTAAGTGCTTCGCGATAAAAGATATTAATGCTATTTCTAGAATAATTGGTTTCGAATTAAATTTTATTCTTTAAAGAAAAGTATTCAGAACCATCCCTGCTACTGCAGGAAGATAGAATTCCATAACTAAAATGATGTTGCATTGTTTGAAAGAAACGCCCAACGTGGGGCTCGAACCTCGACCCCGAGATTAAGAGTCTCGTGTTCTACCGACTGAGCTAGCCGGGCTCAAACTGCAAAAAGAAAGTGCTTCACGACAAAAGATAATAATGATAATTCTAGAATAATAATTGGTTTCGAATTACAGTTTATTCATTAAAGAAAAACATTTAGAACCATCCCTCTTACTGCAGGAAGATAGAATTCCATAACTAAAATGAAGTTGCATTGTTTGAAAGAAACGACCAACGTGGCGCTCGAACCCACGGCCCCGAGATTAAGAGTCTCGTGTTCTACCGACTGAGCTAGCCGGGCTCCAACTGCAAAAAGAAAGTGCTTCACGACAAAATATAGTAATGATAATTCTAGAATAATAATTGGTTTCGAATTACAGTTTATTCTTTAAAGAAAAATATTCAGAACCATGCCTCTTACTGCAAAAAGGTCGAATTGCATAACTGAAATGAAGTTGCATTGTTTGAAAGAAACGCCCAACGTGGGACTCGAACCCAGGATCCCGAGATTAAGAGTCTCGTGCTCTGCCGACTGAGTTAGCCGGGCTGCAACTGCAAAAAGAAAGTGCTTCACGACAAAAGATAATAGTGGTGCTATTTCTAGAATAATAATTGGTTTCGAATTACAGTTTATTCTTTAAAGAAAAATATTCAGAACCATGCCTCTTACTGCAAAAAGGTCGAATTGCATAACTGAAATGAAGTTGCATTGTTTGAAAGAAACACCCAACGTTGGACTCGAATCCAGGACACCGAGATTAAGAGTTTCGTGCTCTACCGACTGAGTTAGCCGGGCTGCAACTGCAAAAAGAAAGTGCTTCACGACAAAAGATAATAGTGGTGCTATTTCTAGAATAATAATTGGTTTCGAATTACAGTTTATTCTTTAAAGAAAAATATTCAGAACCATGCCTCTTACTGCAAAAAGGTCGAATTGCATAACTGAAATGAAGTTGCATTGTTTGAAAGAAGCGCCCAACGTGGGGCTCGAAACCCAGGATCCCGAGATTAAGAGTCTCGTGCTCTACCGACTGAGTTAGCCGGACTGCAACCACAAAAAGAAAGTGCTTCACGATAAAAGATAATAATGTTATTTCTAGAATAATAATTTGTTTCGAATTACAGTTTATTCTTTAATGAAAAACATTCAGA